>VWZN01009185.1:674174-686928 GCA_013396955.1 Regulus satrapa
TTCTTAATCCTTTTCTGCAGCTTTACTGAGTTCTTTACTTTCCTTTTATTATTTCCGGGGGCTTAAGTCAAGTTTTCAGCCAGGCTTCAAAGGGCCTGATACATTTTGTGCCTGTAATTCCTGGACACCAACAACTGCCAGAAGAATGTTCTTGGGGCTCTGGAGGAGCCACTGGAGGGGGAATGAGACACTCACAGCTGCAGCTGATCCCAGTCACGCTTCCCAAGGGCTGCAAGGAGGAAATGTTAACCCCCAGGTGGGCTGTGAGGCTGAGGCGCTGCAGCAAATTGGGATATTCCCACCTCAGTCTTGGAGGATGAGCTCACCCGGAGCACTTTGTGGGGTTCCAGCCACAACATTCGTGCTGTGGGAGAATCTGCTCGTGGCTCAGAGGAGTCTGGCTGCTTGGCCGCTCCAGATGCTGAGAGATTTCAATCCTCTGGGGGAATTTCCTCATGGAAAGGGTGGCGAGGCCTCGGAGGGGAAGGGTTCCCGTGGCACAGAGCCCACGGCGCTGCTCCCCTGTGCCCAGCCCTGCCCCAGACCCATCCCACTGCATTCCCAGCCCTTCCCAGGACGGAGCAGAACTGCCAGTCCCTGCCAGTGATGCCCTAGGATTTCAGCTTTCCTGTTTCTCACGTGTTTGCAGCCCTGCAGCTCTTTAGTGTGTAGCTCTGAACTCCGCACACAGTGTGAGCTGCTGATTTCCCATTTTGGGCAGACACAACAATTCCTCTCCAGGCCTGGGCATCAAGGACCCCTCACTGCCTCAGACCCGAGAGATGTGAACAAAGCTGAGTTGGGGAGGAGCAAACTGGGGGTAAATGACTTAATTACCTGAAGCTGTAATTGGAAGATTAACCCCCAATATGCAAATGAACCAAACTTATAAAAGGATGAAAACCCGTGACCTGTGGTCCATTGTTGGGTGTAGCCCCTGGGGGGCTTTGCCTGAAATGTACCTGCAGGCCCTTCAATAAACAGAACTGCTTTTTATTCTCTCCATTCCGTCTGGCCTCTGGTTTTAGGGAGCCCAAAGAGGCATCAGCAGAGCACAGGAGCATCCCCAACCTGCAACAGGCAGCCGGGCAGTGTTCCAGAGCATCATCCCCAGCACATGAATTATTACCCAAACTTCCCTGCTGTCAGCACATTCCTCTCCACACAACTTCCTATTATTAGGAGTATTTTTTTGGCGGACAACCCTGAAATTTTAAACAGCTCAATCTTGCTCAAGTAATGCCACTGCCTCCAGCCTCCAGGATGAGCTTTCCATAAAAAACAACAACAATCCTTCCACCGAGAACAGCAACCCACCCCCAAACGAGCCTTTTATGCTTGCCTTTGTTTGTTTTGGGTTTGGTGTCTTTGGCAGCTCTGACTTCCACCCTAATTCGCGGTTAGAGCCTTTTATTTGTCTCGCACAGGAAAAAGAGACTTAAGGCACCCTTAAAGCTTCTGAGGAGAGGAGAGGGGAGCTGCTGAATCAGGGGGGGGGGGGAGAGTGCGTCNAAATTGAGGAGAGGAGTGGAGAGGAGAGGAGAGGAGAGGAGAGAGCAGCTCCTAAATCAGGGCAGGGAGGGAGAGTCCGTCCAGCTCATTGGAACCCAGGGTTCCTCTTGCTCGGAGCCCCTTTGTGCTGCTGGGATTCCTTCAGAGGACACCAAGAAATACCAGGAGGAGCCTGGAAACCTCCCAAGAGCTCCTCAGGCATCGCTGCTGCTGGCCATGAGAGCTGCGGGGAGGAAAGAGAGGGAGGAAATGCTGCAAGGGCCCAGAGCAGCTCCGGGAGCCCTACCCCGGGCAGACAGAAGCACCCTCAGCACCCCTGGACGCTGCATTCAGCATTTCATGGAATCAAGGAACCGTTTGGGTGGGAAGGGACCATAAAAATCCTCTCGTGTCACGCCGTGCCCTGGCAGGGACAGCTCCCAGCACCCCAGGGTGCTCCCAGCCCCGTCCTGGGCACTGCCAGGGCTGGCAGGATCATCCCTTCCTTCCCATGCCTCGTCCCGTGGGGAGGAAGAATGAGCAGAGTTGTATTTCACCGTGATGAAGGTCAAGATCTTGCCACCAGCACATGAATCAAAGCTTTCACTGGGTTCAACGAGCACATTACCTTGATAACTCCTCTGGTTATAAAACCCAGATCCAGATATTTCTTCCAGGTCCTGAGCAGCACATGTGCTCTTTCATAATTAATAGATTGCACAGTTTATAATCAATCATGGTTGAATTTACAATGCAAACTTTTAGCATCACAAAAAACCCGTGCCTGATTATCCAAAAATATTTATTCAAGATTAAAAAACATGTAGCATATGAATATTTTAATAAATATTAAATATTTATTTCTCCTTTCCAAAGCTTTCATAGCTGGGCTTTTAATTAATCTGTCATTAAAAATTTATAGAGCCAGGTAGACTTTTAGATATAATTATTAAATTATAACTTTAAGCTGCAGGTCCTCACTTCTTTCTCGTGCCAGCACAGAGCAGGATGAGCTCCAGCCAGGCCTGGGAGGCTGCTCCAGCAGGAACAGATCCTGCTGCAGGGCAGGGATGGAGGGGAGGCGTTCCCAGCGGTTTGCATTGCAGGGAGACCCTGGATTGATCAGTGTGGGCATTTCCCTGCAGCACGGGCACCCCAGGAATGTTCCCAGGAACAGAGCTGGGGACTCACCCCACCCCCTTCCCCTATTTCCCATCCAGGGGCTGATGTAAGGGGCCCAGAACAGAGCTCAGGGGCTGAGAGAGGCTCAGGGACATTTCGGGGTGCTGGCTGAGGCTCCCAGAGGTGTCCTCAGGGATCTCTCAGCCCCAGAGTGGAGCTCAGGGGCTGATGCAGGCTCAGGGACATTTTGGGGGTGCTGGCTGAGGCTCCCAGCGCTGTCCCTGGGGTCTCCCACTCCCCAGAGTGCCAGACGTGTCCGTTCACTCTGTGGGATGGAGCCCCAGTGCCCTCCCCTGGGCTGGGTCCCTCCAAGCCCCCCAAGCCCCCCGGCTGTGGCCAGCAGTGGTTTTGTGGTTCCTGTCCTGCTGCCATTCGTTTTCTGTCACCCACACCGTGTACGTGATCCATCTTTCTGCAGTGTCCCCTCTCCGGTGACATTACAGCCGACTTTATTTGTTACCCAGCGGGCTTTAAGCACTAACACAGAGCTCTTATCTTTTTGGGCTGGTTTGTTATTAACAGCACGTTTTACTCGCCCGGGATCTGCCCGCTGCTCCGCTGCCTGCAGCGGCTGGTTTGCTTTCCTCTTTGCAAGGAGAGCTCTGCCAGAGCAGATCCTTCCCTGCCTGTTCGGAGGGAGCGAGGCAGGGAGAGGCCAAAGGCTCCAAAATTCCATGCACAGGCTGCAGCAGCATCGTTTTTGTTTCTCTTTCCTTGGGCACAAGGCAGGGAGCCCTGCACTGTCCCTGGCTGGGTTTGGGGCATGCTGAGTGGGAGCGTGGGGAGAGTGAGGATCACCCAGCACAGGAGGAAGGGGTCCTTACCCCATTTATTTTATGAACCCCATTCATTTTATCACACCCCCCTTCCCCCATTAATTCTGTGGCCCCCTCACGTTCTGCTGTGCCAGTGCCTGCACAGAGCCCCCTCTCGCAGCAGCACGCCTTCCCCTGCTCTGGCACAGCTCCTCAGGGCTGGGCACGTCCCTGTGCCACAAACAAACTGCTGCCTCCAATCCTTCTGCAGGGAGAGCAAGCTTCGCATGGGCAAAGTACTCGGAGAGAATATTAAACTAAATAATAGCAATTAATTAGGCTTGTGTAAAGCTATTAACCTTCAAATCCCTGTAGAAATAATAAGCAACACTCAAACCCTCCGGGATGCACGTGATATTCCCCCATTCCAGGGGAGAGGCAGCCGGGCTCCGGAGCAGTGGGATGGTTTCAGTGCCCGGGGCACTGCTGTGGCAGGCTGGGATCGCTCCCAACCCCGCAGACCCAGAGGAGGAGGGGTCCCAGTGGAACCCACGGGCACGGGAACCCCTTTTCCAGCTGCTCATTGCAAACGGCGTTCAGAGAGCACCTCAGGAAAGGGATTTTCTGGAACAGGTGATCCTGGCTGGCCTCTTCTTCTGCAACCCCCCGAGATCACCAAGGGCTGGTCCCTCTCCTCCTTCTTCTCCTCCCATGATTGCAGCCCAGGGGACAGGATATCTTGATCTCCTCCTCAGAACCCTTCCACTCAACTTCTCTGGGAAATAAAGATCAGGAAAGGACAGCTGAGCACCAGCCTCAGCTCCAGAGCCTGTCCGGGGTGTCAGCCACAGCTGTTTGTGCTTCTGGCTGTTTGTGGCACAGGGGCTGAGCCTTCCCGGGGCTCCCAGGGACCTGCAGCGCCCTGGGGGAACGACTGCCTCCAGCACAGCATTCCCAGCCACGGGAAACCAGGGGGTTTGCCAGCAGTTCCACCCAGCACGGCTTCCCTGGGCTTCGGACACCTTGTCCTCCCTCTGCCACCAGGCCCTGGCACAGCTCAGTTCTGCCAACAGCTGCCTGGAAACACCCTCCAAACCTCTTCAATCCCCCGCTTCCAATTCTGCCTCAAACCTCCCTGGCTGCCCTCTGTGCCAACGGTTTCAGAAGCGAGATTGTCCCAGTCCCAGCCTCATTAATTTGAACGTGGGCTCCCACGGCATTGTTTCCAGCCTAGTCCTGCATTTCCTATGGGTTTGAGGCAGATTACAATTAAATTTTGCCGTTGTGGCCCGTTCTCAAATTCCACACAAGGAAATTTCAGCCCGGGGCTGGTTTCCCCACACACAATGAAATTAGACGGGGAATTAATTCAATAACAACTCTCCCCAAAAGCCTTTGGGGCTGGGGCTTTCCCCGAGTGACTCCGAGGAGTCCTGGGCTGGGTTTGCGCTGCTGCTCCTGTGGAAATCCCAGCTCCACGCCGGGGCACCCATTGCTGGTGGTGGGGGCTCAGCTCCCTCCAGAACAAAGGCTCTGCCTCAAAGAGTCCCCGCAGAGCCCCGGAGTTCCCTGGCAGGGAGGATCCCAGAGACGAGGAGAGCTCGGGATGCAGCTCAGGGCACGGTGACAAGGGGAGGGCTCAGCCCTGGCCTGCCTGGCTCTTCAGGGGCGCAAGATATCCTGCCCTGCTGGAATGGAAGTGCTCTCCTCCAACAATCTGCCTTTAATAGGGTTACTATTGCAGAGGGGAAAGCATTTTATATGGAACCAGGTTTACATTATCCTGCTATTCGGAGATCTAGCTTGCAATGCTGTTCAAATCCTTTAATCCATAAATAGGATTCCAGCCAGAGCTGGGCTGCCTTCCAAAACTGTAATCTCCAGTATATGAATTATTACAAAAAGATTAGGGTGTTTCAAGTAATAACATTTCAAATAAATCAGCTTTCATGAAGGAACAACAAACTAATATCGGAAATAACAATATAAAGACATTTATAGAGCCACTTGCTGGAATAGCTTCTCTAACCAGGGGGATTCTTTGCTCATTTACATTTTTTATTTTTTTTTTAAACCTGAGGATCAGACCTTTGCCTTTGTCCCCTCTCTCGTGGGCAGAGCAGTGAAGGTGCTGCTGTCTCAGATAATCCCCTGGAGTCACAGCTCTGCTCTCTGGGGACAGAGGGATGTGCTGCTGCTGCTGCTGCTCTCTCCTCAGCTGTCCCTAATGGTCAGGTAATCCTGGAGGCCACCAACGCTCCTCCAGCTCCATTTTAATCACGGCCAGCCAGGAGTTTAATTATGATTCTCGTGCATTTGCAGAAGCCCCTCCCTCCCTCCCACGAGCAGGCAGAGTTAATTCTCCCCCCTTGATTATCTCCTGCCTCTTTTCGCCATGGCTCCATGACAAATTCATTGTTCTTTCCTTCCCTACAAACTCTACGGCCTCTGCAAATCTTATGTGGCTTTTTAAAGAAAACTTGATTCCAAACCTGTGCATCCTACAAATAAACCAAGCCTGGGGCCAATTAGGAGCCCCTGGTTGGAATTCAGGCTTTGTATCACCATAAAAAAGGGGGGAAAGCTCCTGCCTGGGATTGCTGCCTGTCCTGGGACCAACAGCAGCCCCCAAAATCCTCCTGACATCCCACGGGTATCAACTGTTGTGGTCCTTGTAAATGAAGCCCCCGAGACTCCCACAACCCAATCACACAGCAGCCCTGAAATTGGATCTTTAATAAAAGATTCTCTGGGTATTACCAGAAACAGCTCTCTTGGATATTTTATATATATTTTACAAAAAGTTTGATGGCCTCCGTAATTTGTGGTGAGTTCCTTCAGCCACTCAGCTGTGATTTACACAGGACATTTTGCCCTTTATGGGATAAATTACACCAGGACACACGGGAGAGTGAAGAGCGAGTGAATCAGCCTTCCAAAGGTCTCCTGACAAGGAAAACCAGAGACAGAATGAATTTATATCTCAGTGCAGTGGACGCAGGGCAATCCTGAAGCCACGCAGGTGATTTCCAGAGCAGCCCTGCGGGGTCACAGCCCCGACCCTTCATCATTAAAATCCCAACTCTGCGAGCCCCTCCAGCACTCCAGGCTGAAATGTTCTCAGCTGAAGGCTGAAAAAACAAACAAAGCCACCCTGCCTGCTCTCCTTTGTACTCCTAATGGCCAGTACCACAAACAAGCCATAATCACAGCAAATACAGCTCTTTTTTTTTTTTTTTTTTTTTTTTTTTTTTTTGGTCAGTCTATAATTTTTATTTTTATTTTTTTTCTGCTGTGTGTGAGGGTGGAGAGCAGCACCTTGGGTAGGGACTGTGGGCACACACACACACAATGTCATTTCTCCCCTGGAATTCATCTTTCAGGCTTTTCAAATCGAGCTGAAACTTTGACATGCAGACTGTCAATTCGGGGAAGAATTATTATTATTATTCTGAGAAAATCCAATAAATCAGGTTGGGCTTTACCGCTGGCTCTGCCACCCACTGTGCTGAGCTCCCAGTTCCTCCCTGCCCTGCTCCTGAGCACCTGCCACTTCAACAAAGCCCAAAACCTGCCCCAGGAGCATTTCCCAGGGAGCTGGGCACACCGAGCTCAGGGACTCAGTGGAAAAAAACCCAAAAATAACTCCAGAAATGAGGAACCAGAAGCATTCGTGGGTGCAAGGGCTCCAGCAGAGCAGCACGAGCCCAGTTTGCAGCTTTCCCTGGGGCCAGCCACCTCCATCCTGTTTGCTCCTGACCCGGCAGCAGGCAGAGCCTTTCCCTCAGCTGAGCCCCCCAGGTTCACCAAAACCCAAAAGTTTCATTTAATCAGCTCCAGGTCACGCAGAGCAATGACTTCCTGCACTCCTTTATCTCCTGCACTGAGCTCTGTGGCTCACACCATCCATCTCTGGGGTTCCCTACAATATTTTCTCTCATACCTTTTGTATTTTTTTGGCCGAAGGAGACGAGCTGCTCCAACCTGCCCTGGGCTGAACCCCCCGGGAATCTCTGGGTCTTTTTCCAGATGTGCACTCAGAAACCCCCTGAGACCCGCTCAGGGGAGCTGCCCTGCCTCAGCTGGCCACTCAAGCAGGTTCAGTGCCACCCTGGGCACCTCCTGCGGCCATCTGGGTGCTCCTGGATGTTCTCCCCAGCCCTGCTGGGGACACACCTGGGATAATTCTCCCCCCCTGTTAACAATTGCTATGAGCTCTCATTTATTGGGGGGTGGAAGGAGATGGTCTCTTAAGGCCCTTCCAACCCAATTTGTGATTTATTAACTCTTTCTCACCAAGCTGGGCACGCTCAGCTGTGAATTCCTTGGCAGTGGGATTTATTATTTCATGGATAACACACTCTGCCATCCCCACCCTGGACTCAAAACTGCCAGGGCCCCTGGTGAACAGGAATAATGTTGTTTCCCTGGATTTGTCAGCGTTTTTAATGCCTATCATTAGGTCCTGATTGAGGCAGATTAAATAAAAGCCACCTTGCTCAGCTTTCCCCTCACTCCTCCTGTTTCCACCTGACTCGAGGAGTCAATGAGGCTTTTATGCATATTTTACACTGGGATGTGGCATTCAGATAAAATAATAACAACATCTGACAAAGTTTATTGTATTAAATAGGAGGTTGAGAATTCTTTTAACCTGCCCTACGTGCAGAGCTGGCTGTACAGTAACAACAGAAAATAGCACAGATCGCTGCGAAATAATTTGCTATTCATTTAGCTGTCAGGTGTGCTTTGGAACACAAGTTCTAGCACAATTCAGCTTTAATAAATAGGTGCTTAAAATATGCTTTGTAACCATCTCCTTGCATTAAAGGTAAAACCTCAATCAATAACCCCAAAAACCCCAAGCCTACAGCAGGTTTTGCCGTTATTGAACCTTTTTGTCCCAAGACCTGGCAGGGAGCAGAGCCTGGGATTCGTTAGCGTTCCAGACAGGCTGCAATTAGCCGGGGGGAGCTGCGGGGACTCTGGAGCTCGGGCTCCAGTCCAAAGATGCCGGGGTGACGTTTGGAACTGAGCGCAGGGCTGGCCCCGCTCCCCGAGCCCAGGGGGGCCCTGCCCTGCCCCGGAGCCTCCGGAGGGTGGAGGGCAAAGCCCCTTTTTATTTGAGCAGGTCTGAGCCTTTCCAACCTCTGGCAAGCCTCACCCCCGGCTGCAGCCCCTTGTCACCCCGCAGCCGCTCCCTGAACGCTCCCCACTCCTTTAGACAGGATCTCACCAACATCTGAAGTTCCTTTTGCCACTTTCATGCATTTTCTCAGTAACTTTTTCATTAGTTAGTCTTTTTTAATAGAGCCCCTTTGCTTTGATCCTCACAATTTTCCCTCCCAGTGCCTCTGATAATTTTTTAAAGGCATCACGGTAACTTTGAAACCTTCCCCACGTCCTGGCTGAGATCCCTCCCAAACCTTTAGGAATTGTAAATGTGACCTTGCTAAGGAAATGCAGGAAGTGTCATCTCTTCTAACATATAAGACAGGCAAAGACTGTAATTTATAAGGCTGAGTACAAAGGGCTGTTTTTCTTTGAGCTAATTAACTGGAAGAAGAGGATAACTAATTAACTGCAGAGACACCCAAGGAAATATGAGGTTGCAGCAAAGCCCTGTGACTGTGGATGCTCCTTTTCATCTCGTGGATGGATTGCTGGGCCTGAGCTGTGCCAGGGGCGGGTGCACGGCCCTTCCCTCTCCTCTGTGTCCCTGCAAACTCCTGCCCTGCAAGTCTGGGATCCCAAATCCCACGGGCTGCCTTGGGAAACCCACTGGGATGGAGCCGGGGTTGCTCTTCCAGGCTCGGGCTGGAGTTCATTCCCATTCTCACACCCCAGCAGTTCCTTGATCCCTCCCCAACTCGGGCTGCTGGTTTTGAGGGTTTCAGCCCAGCTGCTGGCCTGGCACCAGGCTGCAGATTCCAAGGCATCACCTCCTGATTTTTGGAGGTGCCACCGGGCAAACTGAGGGATCTCCGGAGGTCGCTGCCTTCCCTGCCTCCCGCCCCTGGAAATCCATTAAAAGGCACTTTTAGGGGAACAGGCTTCAAAAATAAGGAATCAGTGTGCATGCACTTGATAAGACCCACAGAATTAATCACAAGAAATGACACTGTTTAATGGAGAAAGTGGTACCTGCCGTGGCTGTTACCCAGGAAGGAAGTGGTTCAATTAAAAGCTACCAAGATATTTAAGAATTTTCTAGGCAGATAGAGTTTCTGGCTGGATTCTTCAATCTGGCCTGAGCTGATAAAAAGGGCAGCAGGAAAATCTGTGCAGGGAAAACCCCTTGTCCTGAGGAGAGAAGGATTCTCTGGGCTGGCAGCAGGCAGCAGGGATGTGCTGGGTTGTTTCAGTGCGGGGCAGCTGCCGCCCAGTTTTGCCCTCCCGTGTCTCTTGTGCTGCTTTGGGGTGATTCTGAGGGACTCTGAGTCCCTGCCAAAGCCACTGCTTTTCCTGGGCAAAATTCCCAATCTCCCCAAAGCCTCGGAGCCTCAGTTTCCTTTCAGTGCCTTGGTAAAATCCCCTCTCCCTCGGTGGGACGGGCCCGGCTGGCACCGGCACCTCCAGAGGGTCACACCCGGCAGCTCCAGGCTGGGCTCAGCTCCAGTGGGAATTTCTGCCTTGCAGGATATCCCAAATGCCTCTCCCAGTGATGTTTTGCTGCCCAGCACGAGCGCTGGGTGCCAGGGGCCATAAAAGCGAGAGCGGCCGACGCGCAGCACAAACACAGCTCGTTATTCCCTGCTGGCTGCTGCAATTGCTATTCCCCGTACCACGGGCCAGGATTTCCATAAATCCCAGGGATCTGAGCTGCTCCGGGGAGTGCTCGGGACCTTCTCCCAGCCCCGAGCTGTCAGGCAGCAGCGGGCTGGGATTTAATGGCTGCAGACACATCCTGACCTGCCTGGGAGCAGGGCTGAGGCGGGGGGTTGCTGGTTGAGACGCTGCTCTGCAGCCCCTCCGAGCGCGCCCTCCGTGAATGTCACAGCCAGGAGGGTGCTGCATTCCATTCAGCCCCATAAATGCCACAATTCCATCTGCTGCTGGAGCGTTCTGCCGTGGAGTCCCGGCCTGAGCTGTCCCTGGGGCAGGAGGGACCCCAAGCACACCCCAGGATTGGGGTTCGGTCAGGGAAAATCTCTGGGAAGGGACACAGCGCGTACAGCTGGACCACGAGGGGATTTTCCCATTTCTCGGTGGAAGGAAAAGCAGCCCAGGATCTCCCTGAGGAGGAGAGGGAGATTTTCCTGCCCTCTCCCAGCCCCAGGGTCCTGTCCAGGCTCTGATCTCTCAGCTGCTCTCCTGAAGCCACAGCCACCTCATTTTCATCTGCTCTGACATTTTCCTTTCTTTTGCTACCCAGAGCCTGAAACACTTTGTCCAGGTGCTTTGCCTTTTCCTCTCTATTCCCACAGCAAAGTGAATCATAAAAATCCCCGAAATTAGAGCAGGGAAAAGACCTTTTAGGCTGTTCCAGTCTCCCCTCAGGGCAAGAGCCGCCAGGATTCCCACAGTCTGTTTGCTGGAGCTTTAATCAGTTCAATTTTCATACTGTGGGTCACAGAGGATTAGACAAGAGGAAGGGCTGGGGAAGCAGCTCATCCTTTGTTTTTATCAGCAAAATTCTGTGCTGGGCTAAAGCAGTGGGCAATTCTGCTGAATGCTGGGTAATTCTGGGCTCCTGTGCCAGGGAGATCACACAGAGCTGTCCTGAATGTGGAATTCAGCCTGGCTTAGGCCGCTGGTGTGGCTCCCAAGGGCTGATCATTACCTGCATTTCCAGCAAGGCTTGATGTGACTGGTGCCCCTGGCAGCTGTCCCCGTCCCAGAAAAGTCATTAAATCACCCCAGGATGGGCTGCAGGTAACTTTGCAAAAGATAACGGGAGGATTTAGAACTTAATTCCCTCTGTCTGTCAAACCCAGGTGATATCTGTCACTGAGCACGGGATCCAGCTGCTGGCTGTGCTGCCTGCTGACATTCCAGCCAGGATTGGGTCAAATTCCCTCTGCCCTGAGCGGGAGCAGGTTTGGGGCACATCCCAACACATCCCAGCAGCCGTGGGGCTTGGCAGAGCTGCCCGGGGTGCTCGGCCCTGGAGCCATGGGAGTTATCTCAGAGCAGGTTAGCAAAACACTCTGGATGGACCAGCCCCAGCTGGGTTAATCTGTGTTATTTATAGGAAAGGTGGATTTGGAAATGCCTGAGTAAGGCCAAGGAGAGCGAGATGGGCTCACCAGGGAAATAGACCGGGAGAATTCATCTCCTGATGGAATGGAGCTGTGAGGGACTGCAAAACTCCAGGACTGGATGTCATCTGGGAGAAGGGGTTGTGCGGCTGCACGAGGCAGAGAAATCCCATTTTCCAGAGCAGAGAAATCCCAGTTTCCACCCCAGTGGCTGGGAGAGGTGGGGTGGCAGGGCAGGAGCTGCCTCAGCAGAGCCAGCAGGGCTGGGGCTGCCAGCGCCACTCACACCAAGGGCTTGTGAGTCCAGGTGAGCAGCAAGGATGAGAACAGCTGCATCCCGCACAGATCCCCCTTCCCACAGGAGATTTCAGCTCATCCGAGTAGCAGGAGCTTGGGGCAGGCTTGGGTTGTTCTGCATTTTGACCTGGTTTTGTAATTATCGCTCCTGCAGAGAAAGACGTGTTGTTTAAATACCCTCTGATTCGCTTTCAGAGATCATCAACCCTCTTTATTATCTGCTGCCATGTATTACAGACAGATAATGACTGACTTTTGCCTTGCCACTCGGAAAAGTGCATTTAAATCGGTGAAATAACGGAGGCATTTGTTCATCTTTAATACCATTTTCTGTGCTTCGTTCCCTTGTAGGTCACGGAGGAGCCTCCTCTGGAGTCCTCTCCTGCGGCTCCTCCTGCTGCAGCTCCCGGGCACAGCTGAGGGCTCTGCTGTGGGGACACCCATCAAAAACCCCACCACAAAACTGCGCTCAGAGAAGGGGCTGGTCCGGGGTTGGACCGGCTCCATGTAAGGAATTCCCGAATTCCTTTTCCCAAATTCCTTTTCCCAAATTCCTTTTCCCAAGTTCAGCGTTCTCCAGGGCAGGGTGATGCTCAGCACCGAGCAGCGTGGGGCACAGCCAGGAGCTTCCCTCTGGGGCTGAAGGGAAAACCTTTCCCCAGCCCAGCAGAAAGCGCCCAAGCCCAGGGATGGCTGGGCTTTCCCACGTTTCCTCCATCTGTGGGTTTGTTGTGTTCAGATATTCCATAAAAAGGGCTCCATTCCATCATTCTGAGCAGATCCCAGCTCTGGCTTTATGCAGGCACAGCACTTTTTTTTTTTTTTTTT
>VWZN01009185.1:701650-711822 GCA_013396955.1 Regulus satrapa
TTTTTTTTTTTTTTTTTTTTTTTCCCCCCTTTTTTTTTTTTTTTTTGTCCCCACAGGGCAATTTTGTAAAAATAGATTTGGCTCTCGGACGTTGGTGCCATGGGGAAAAGTAGATAAAAGGCAATAATACAACTAATGGAAACAAACTTTACAGCATTAACTGGTCAGGAGCACAGGAGGAAGCCCCAGCTGATAGGGAAATGATGTCATCTTCTTATTTTTTACTTCTTTTTTTTCCCCCCCCTCTGGCGTATCAATGCGCAGAACTCAGATGTGAGGACACAGGTTTCCAGGGGACAGATAAGAAAGACAAAATGAGTCATTTGAGAGCAGCGGGGCCGCAGCAAAGCCTTGTGCTGCAGCCTCCTGCCTGGCTTCTCCTGCCCGACCCAGCTCCAGGTGCGGCTGCAGCTCAGGTTGGACTCTCAGCTCTGGGGGTTTGTGCCTCCCACCAGGGAGTGCGGAGACCCCCAGACCTGAGGGGCAAAAGCAGCTTGTTCAGTGGGGATTAAAAACAACCCCCAGATCCCCCCCTTTTGGATTTATTGGGTCACATTTCCAGGTTTATATGGGGCATCTTTATCGACCTCAGAGTATTTTCACCTCGCGCCTCCGGAGAGGATTTTCTGTCTCTGCCTGAGGGCAGGGAGGTTAATCTGGGAAGGAAGAGAAAGGAGAAATCCGGGGGGGTTCAGCCACCTGAGGTCACTGCATGAGACAGAGATTTGTGTTCCCTGGCCCTTTCGCAGAGCCCAGCCCTCCCTGCCTGGCCCAAACACACCTTGGGACAGAAGGCATTAATTACGGGCGGCTCGGACAGAGCTGCTGTTAATTAGCAGTGCAGGGTGGCCCGGCTATCCCGGTGCTCTCCAGCATTAACTGATGGCCCCTCACAGCTCCCCGGTGCTGAATTTGGGGAGTTCTCCCTCCCGGGGGGCTGAGGTGCGATGGGGCACGGGGGGCTGAGGATCCCAAGCGCTCCACACTCCTGACTTCGATCGGGAAACAAAAATACTGCAGCGTGTGCCGGGCTGTCTGGCAGAGTGTCTGTCCGTCTGTCCTGCTGTCAGTGTCTGTCCCTCTGCTGGCAGAGTGTCCGTCCGTCCCTCTGCTGTCAGTGTCTGTCCCTCTGCTGGCAGAGTGTCCGTCCATCCCTCTGCTGTCAGTGTCTGTCCCTCTGCTGTCAGAGTGTCCGTCCGTCCCTCTGCTGTCAGTGTCTGTCCCTCTGCTGGCAGAGTGTCCGTCTGTCCCTCTGCCTGTCCTTCCCAGTGGCTCTCACATCCCACAGGGAGGAGCCCAGAGGGGGGAGCAGAGGAAATCTCCTCTCTGCCGGCGCTGGGGTTGCTGCCAGGGCCGCTGGCCGGGCTGCAGCAGGGCTGGAGCTGCACCCAGGGCGGGCAGAGGGTGCCCTGGCGTTGGCACACCTGCCAGCATTGCTGCTGGGAGCGGGCAGAGGGTGCCCTGGCGTTGGCACACCTGCCAGCATTGCTGCTGGGAGCGGGCAGAGGGTGCCCTGGTGTTGGCACACCTGCCAGCACCGCTGCTGGGAGCGGGCAGAGGGTGCCCTGGCGTTGGCACACCTGCCAGCACCGCTGCTGGGGGCAGGCAGGGGCCCTCGCCAAGGCAGGGCTGCTTCCAGGGACACGGCACTAATGAAGGATGAAGGAAATCAAAGCCTTGCTGCTCACAGTTATTAGCACCGATCCAGATGTCTCGGAATTATTTTTTTTCAGCCACAATAGATAATTTTGGAATGATGTGCCTAACAAGGGCGAATCCTGCAGCCAGACGAAGCCATCTATTAAATGAACAAGTGTATCTTCAATTCCTTCAAAACAGAGCAGGCTTTAATCAGCTCTTCAAAGGCAGGACAGAAATGTTCCGTGTCTTTCAGGGGGAATTCCTGCAGAGGGGCTGGTGCCTTTGCAGGAGGAGGGCCCAGGAAAGCCAGCCCCAAGCCCGCAGCTCTCCCCAGTGATGAAGTTTGTCCCTCCTCCCTCGGCCCCCCCTCCCCTGTGGTGCCCTGACTACAACTTCACTCATTAGCTATGGAATTAGTCCTGGCTGCAATCTGCAGCAACGCTTATTTGGACCTGCAGGCAATTCCCTCACCTTTCAAATGCTGCTGGGGAGTGCTTAGAATTCCTTTTCTTTTTTTTTTTTTTTCCTTTATTTTTTTTTTTAAATAAAACCAATTTCAGTTAATTTAATTATAGCTGGGATTTAATGTTTAAAAGCCATCAGCTTAATAAGTGCCAGGGATGTGTATCATTGTTATCAGCATCTTTGAAAACTGCTGAACAATGTCTGTGCCATTTAGGGAGGCAGAGATGGAGCTGGCAGATCCTTGCAGCATCCCCCGGGCCCAGGGGCACCTCCAGGCTCTCCAGCCTGTGTTGCTGCATCCCCCGGGCTGGTTTTATGGCCCAGGGACAGCTGCAGAGCAGGGATTTGCCCCCGTGCCCTGACTCACCTCACTCCTCTGAGTCTCGTTTGTGCCAAGGGCAGGAATCCACAGCTGCTGAGCCAGAGGAGTTTGGAAACCCCTCCGAGCCCTTCCAGGGACCGGCTGCAGCCGTGCCAGGACTCAGCTCCCTCCTGAGCACACACAGAGCTCTCACTGCCAGCTCAGGGGGCTCCTGCTGCTCTGCCCAGGGTGGAAATCTCTGCCCAGGGGGAAATCACTGCCTGGGGTGGAAATCTCTGCCCCAGGTGCAAGGCACAGCTCAGCTCGGAGTCCAGGAAGGGCCTCAGTGCACAAATGGCTCTGCTGAGAATAACAAATTATCATCTTATCTCCACTGATGCTGCATTTTATTGCTTCTTAATATTTTTCCTGGGCTGCCCATGGCCTTTTATCATCTCTCCTGCACTTGATCACAGCTTTATGGCCCTGCTGTTCCCTCCCCATTTTTTTTTACCCTCTGTCTTATTGGTCCCTATTTCTCCCTTCCAAATAAAGGCTTTTTGCAGGCACCTCATCCCAGCCTGGCTGCAGATATTCCTCAAGGTTCAGTTGTTTTCTGCATTGTTATTTGCAATTTATCTGATTCCAAAACCTGACATTATTCTTGGCTGTGATATACAGTCGCCTGGCTCTTGCTAACCATGTGCAAGCACATTATTCTGCATTGACAAATTTTATTTATTTATTTTGCCGCCCTGCCCGGATCAGAGCAGCATTCACTGAATTACGGATTTTGATGTCTGCAAATCACAACCCCATCACGCAGATAAGACAGAATTCATTACTGCAGGCCCTGCCATCTCATGGAGGAATTTAGGTCAGGCTGCTTTGTCCTTGGACAGCATCTCTGGGTTTCAGCCCCAGCATCCTCCTCCCGTACCAGCTCTGTCTGCAGCACCAGGGACCCCTCCCACCGTCCCAGGAGCTCCTAGCCCTGCCCAGCCCGGCCTCGGGCACTGCCAGGGATCCCGGGGCAGCCACAGCTGCTCTGGGCACCTGTGCCAGGGCCTGCCCGCCCTCCCAGGGAAGGATTCCTCCCCAAAATCCCATCTAAACTTCCTGTCTGTCAAAGAGCCCTGCAGTGGTGCCAAGGTCACCTTCCAGCTTTTATTCCACTGGGACCTCGTGGAGAGAGCCCCCCTCGGACCCCGGGGCTGCTCAGCCGTGGGTTGGTGACAGGTCTGTCCCTTGCTGCCCGGGGTGTGTCAAACACCAGGGAACCCCGGCCAGGAGAGCCCTGCAGCTCCCTGAGCGGGGAGGCAAAACCTCGGCTAGTTAGAATTCAACCAACGACAAATTTAGATTATCAGCAGAACCGTCGAGCGCCGAGCAAGGAAAATAAATCCCAATGCAGCTGCTTAGTGAGGGAAGCGGCGAGGATCCGGTGGTGCTGCTGCAGTTTCCTTGGGCCACGTCCCATGTTTTACTCGTTACGAGCTTCCCAAGGGAGAGCTGAGCACTGAAGGCTCCATTTGCAAAGCGACTTCAAGCAGGGTCGTGCTCTCCCTGTCCCTTGGCTGTGCCCCTTTCTGGAGCTTGCCCACTGTCCTGGCCAAACTGGAAAGTTACTTGGAGTAATTGCTACCCAATAAAGAAAATAAATACAAATATACAGCCAGCTCCTTCTTTCCAAGTCTTCACATTCCTCCATGAATGAATCTTTCCCCTGTGGTGTTGCACTGAACAATTTGATATTTTATTACTTTTAGGGTTAGAAATTCACTCACTATATTATGGACTTGAGGGGAAAAAAATGGAAGAAAAGATTTGTGTCTTCTTTGGACAGCAAAGCCAACAAATCTCTTCCAGCTTGGTTAGAAAATACAATTAAGAAGGCTACAGTGGACTCTCTGGGAAGAAAATTGTCTGGATTGAGATGCGAACAGCCTAAAATCCAAACGTGTAAAAATCAATCCTTCCCAGTCCTTTGGGAGATGAGGGTTTGGGAAAAGTTTGCTCTGATTTTCCTGCGCCCCGTGTGAGTGAATAATTCCTCAAGCAATCAATAGCAATCCCTGAAATGAGAAACAGAAGCTGTCCGAGGCTGGCCCGGCTCACAGGTAAGGAGGGGCTGCTCAGCATTTCAGGCTGATCCCATCCTCAGAATCTCCCCCAGTCCTGGGGCCGGAGCAGGGGCAGATTCCTTCAGCCCCATCCCTCTGTCCGCAGGGAGCATCGCCCAGTGCCACCCCTGCCCCGGCAGGGCCACCTCCAGCCCGCCCTTGGCACCTCCCAGGGTCCAGGGGCAGCTCAGCTGCTCTGGGAATTCCCTTCCAGGGCCTCCCCACCCTGCCAGGGAACGACTCCATCCCAGTGTCCCGTCCAGCCCTGCCCTCCTTCAGCTCATCTGTAGAGATATATATACATAAAACCAGAAAAACAAGGGAACAATTCCTGCCAGGGAACAATTCCCAGGTCCCGTCCAGCCCTGCCCTCCTTCAGCTCATCTAAATCTAGGATGATTGTGAATTATTCTGAATTATTATGTGTAAATACACGGAACCAGACAAACGAGGGTCTGTGGGAGCGGGATGTTGAGGACCAGGCTGCCCAGGGGACATCCCAGCCCCTGCTGGCAGCCACTCCCTGCTGCTCTCCACCTCCTTCCCCTGCTCTTGTGGGCACCTGGGGACCGCTCCGGGGCTGTCAGGAATGCCGTGCCCAGGCTCCCAGCTCCTGCAGGGGCAGAGCCAGGGCTCTCTCCGTGACGAGCCTGGACCTTTCATGTTCTGGGCTGCACTTGAGGCTGCGCTGCCCCAGTCAGACCCCATTTTATGAATCATCAGTTAAATGTATGTAAAAATCAATTACATCCTCTCAGTGTGCCCTGCATCTTAACCGATGCCATCTTTCATCTTCCTAATGATCCAGAAGATCTGGAAATAATTAAAAATCACTCTTGAGGGGCCAACCTTGTCTTTCCTTTTTCTCCTGCGGAAGAGGAATTTCATCTTCCAGGGAGATGTGACATCCTGGGCCGGGCCAGCAGGGATGTGATGAGGGGATTATTGCCCTGCTCCAGCCACTCACCCCACGGAATTCCAGGGGCACGGGGCTCCCCTGGGAGCAGGGAAATGCAGACCAAGCTGCATTACTGTCTCTCCCGTCCCCGCTGTCGGGAACTCTTGGGCTGTTGGACTCTTCCTTTCTCTAAAGTTCCAGTGATAAAACGACACTGAAATGACAGCAGAGCCACCACTGATGCTTCCTAACAAACCACAGAATAAGTGGATTTGGCCTCGGCCATTTCTAGAAGCCCTGCACTTCCTAGACAAGCTCTGCTAGGAAAAAAGGGAACAAATCAATACATATTAGATTAGCTGCATTTCAGCTTGGACTCAGCATTTCAGACTTGGCCAGTTTGAGGCAGATTAAAGTCCTGGTGTTGGATTCCTCCCGGGTTTGGGGGTCATGGAGCTGACCCCTCAGAGGGCCCACGGATCAGGGGATGGAAGGGGCTGAACACATCAGGTTCCAGGGAGCTGCAGTTTGGAGCTCAGGCTGCTCTTTCTCTGCTGCTGAAGGCCTGAATTTCTTTCCCCCGAGTGGAAGGATGGCTCCCCTTCAAGCAGGGAACGCTCTGCTGAGCCCCCTCAGGGCTCCCACAAACAGGGGCTGGATCATCCTGCTCATTTCTGGTGTCAGTCTTCCCCTGTGGTTGGGGGTAAATGCTGCTGGGAGGAACAATTCCTCTGACAGCATTTAAATTCATTTTCCTTGAACGTATCTAAATGGACCTTTGGAAAGGGAGTGCCAGTGGCTGAGGCAGAACCTCTGAACTCCACATCTCAGCCCAGGTGATGGTTCATGCATTAACAGATTTTTGAGGCCAAAATCGTTTGGAATTATTGCATCCACCCTCCTGTACAACAGTGGCTGTTTTCATCCTCTCTCACCCTCCCTTTGAAGCAAAGGAAAATTAGATGAACACGAGAAGCAGAGCTCCGGCAGATTCCCTGGGGATTTTGGGCAGTGATTCCCTCCATGAGCGACCTTCACCGAGCCATTCCTGCTCCCCTGGTGTCACTCCTCCAACCTGGAACACGCTCCCTGCCCTCCCTGCAGGGTGTGCTGGGATCTGGAAATGAGAACCGGGGTGCTCTGCTCCTCAGCTCTCCTCATGCCCTGGCAGCAGAGCAAAGCCAGGCCAGGGTTTTGTGCCCCAGTGGGCACGCTGTAATTAATAAACGACTCAGGGAAGGGAAGCCAGGGAGCAAAGCGCCATTCTGTGCCGGGCTGTCACTGCCAGCAGGGCTTGGGATGAGCAAAATCCACCCCAAAGTTCCCTCAGACCCTTCCCTCTGCACTGAAAGAAGGGAAAGGCGAGGAAGGCAGAGGCAGAGTCCCTCCCCAGCCCGTGCTGCACCTGCCTGCTGCTGGGTGTCTCCTTTGGTCGGTATTTTGGGGCACCCCACGTCACAGCTGGCCTGGCCTCCCCACGGAAATGCATTCCAGTGAAATCTCTCCAGAGCCGGGAACGGAGTTCCCAGGGAATGGAGTCCATCCGCTACGAGCGGGTGCTTTGTGGTCTTGATTGAAAATTGTTTTCATGTGACACAGAAGGTGCTTAGGAGAGTAAAAAAGGATCATTCAGTGAGTTAGAAAATTACTCCCACTTCTAGACCGTGTCAAACTAAATAAAACCCAAACAAACTCTGGCAAATGAATGAATAATTTACAGCAGCAGCTTCTGTACCTCAGCAGGGAACGCAGCCCTGGGGCTTTGTGCTCACGTTCCCTGTCCATGGGCTGGGGCTGGAGCCTCTCTGCTCCCCCTCAGAGCCTCCTGCAGCCACAGGGCTCCCAAAATCTGGGTTCTCCCGTGGATTTAGCAGCATCTGCAAGGAAGGAGCGGCAGTGGCAGGAGCCACACCTGGCTCTGACCCTGAGCACACAGACCTGGCCTTCCCACCCGTATTCTGTGCTTCCCACACTCGTGGCCTGTTTGTACCCTCACTGCAGGGGCACAGCCCATCTCCAGAGCTGCTCCAGAGCCGGCTGCTGCCAAAACCAGCCCTGCCAGCACCTCGTGTCCTGCTGGAATCCCACACGCCCCTCTCACAGCCCAAACCGCCCCTCTGTGTCTCAGTGGGGTCTGGTCCACATCACCCAAATCCTGGGTTCCTGCACCCTGGGCTCCTCCACCTGCGCTGCTGACCCTGGGCTGGAAATTCTCCCCAGCTCATCCCTTCCCTCCTGATGGTTTGAGGAATGCTGAGGAGGAGGAACATCTGAGATAAGGAGCTCGAAATGTATAATCAGTGAGAACAACAAAGGGAAGAGACAAAGCAGAGATAGAGAAAACACAGAGAAGGGTAATTTTTATTTCCTTACACAAAGGGACATGAAAAATAACCGGGACCAGGACATATCTGAGGGGGAAAAAAAAGCCAAATACGAAGCTTGTTGAATTCAACAGAGAGATCCTTCTTTGCTTGAGCAGCTTTGAGCCAGACACGGAGATAAAGGAAAGAAACCAGAACCTGAGCTGGGATAAAAACAGGCACCAGATGCCAGATTTCTTCTGGTAGCTGCCGGGGTGATGGGTCAGTGGTGATGGATTGCAGAGGAGGAGCCAAGAGTGATGACAGAGGGCTCCTGGCCCAGGGCCAGCGGCTCTCAAGGATTTGGCTGTGTTTAAACTCCCACCATTCGTGCAGGGACTGGGGTAACTTGTCTCTGCCAGGCTGTTTATCAGGACAAAAATCCCTGAATGGAAAAACACAATCTCTATTACGTGCCTGCGTGTAGCATTAATAATCTGTCAGAGCAGATGACAACAGTCCTGATTAGAAAAATGGAAAGGAGGAAGGTCTGGGGGGAGATTTATTCAGCTCTGCTGATCCAAAATTCCCATGGTTTGCTCAACATTCAACCAACACGAAGTAAAGGTTCCCTAGGAGGGGAATTAAAGTGGGAGCTGGCTGAAGGTTCGTGTCCTTACTGGTTAGACACGGGAAACAACAGTAATGCAGATAAATATTGATCAGAGCAACACAGAAATGGGCCTGGAGGTTCCTCCTGGATGGAAGAGGAGCTGAATCCCTGGCAGGGAGCACCTGGGCAGGCAGCAGCGGGGGAAAGGGGAATGGGGTCCCCAGGAAGGTGTGGAGCAGGCAGGAGATGGAGAAATGTGACAGGGATTGCCCCAAGGTGGAAGGCAGAGCTGGGATGGGGCTGTGGATGATGGTGTGGAGTGCAGACAAACAGAAAGCCCCGAGCAAACAGGCAGCTAAAATTAAATGTACACCTCTAACAAACTCCCCATTAGCACAGAGTCAGAAGAACATCAGTTTGTGTCAACAGAGCATTAAAACAAACTGTCTCTGTTCTTATATTTACGTTCTGCAGGAACAGAGAGCCATCTGAAAAGCTTTTAACTTCTCTAGTAAAACAGCCACCGATTTCTGACCAGCTAATGTAAATAATTCCAGGCCTGAATTTCCCTGCAGAAGGGGGAAAAAAACACCCTCCTATTTTAAGCATTTCATTTTGCAAATAGATTGTTTACTTCAATAAAAACTAGGGAGGAAGTAAAGAGTAAAGATTAGAATGGACATTTAAATTAAGCTATAACTATTTGGCATCCAATCTGTCCATAATAATAAGATGAGGATCTGCAGCTCCAGGAGCTGGAGCACGCACAGTTGCTGAGATTAGGAGCCCTCATGCTTCAGGTTATGAAATGATGGAGGTCAGGAAGCAATTTCCCTGCATATATTGCTGACAGGCTGGAGACAGTGCAGGAATTTTTGCATATTTTTTTTGAAACATCACTTGTAAGTCACTGTCAGGGGAAGAGCGCGGACGAGGTGGAAATTCCTTTTTATAGCTGTGGCTTTCAGAAGAAGAGCCGGCTCCCGCAGCCCTCACTGGGACCAAAGTCCTGCCACGGGACAAAACAAACGCAGGACGTCAGCCAGGTGAGTGGGGCGTGACGTCAGCAGTGACATCAGCCAGGTGAGTGGGCCGTGACATCACCAGTGGCATCGCCCAGGTGGAGCACAATCCATCCTCTCCCGGAGAGGAAAAGAGATTCTCCCCTGCGCTGGTGCCTCCTCTGCCCTCCCGGGTCAGGAAGGAGCTTGGCTCTGGCTCTGGGCTTTGCTTGGCAGGAGTTTCAGGGTGTGGACCCCCAGCTGGATGCCTCTGACGGCTCCAGAGGAAACGCTCAGCTCTGCGTGTAAAGCACATGCCCGCCCTTCTGATCCGCTTGCCTGGCAGCACTGGAAGCCGCCAGGGTTCCAGCCAGCTTTAGCTTCAGAACCTGAAGACAAAACCATTCCCCGCGTTCGGCCCAACTTTTTTTGTTGTTTCTTAATCTTGGAAATCAATGAAATACAATTGATTTTTACCAGCATAAATCATAAGTGGCTCTCAGAGCTCGGGGAGTACATTCAGTCTTGGTAATGAGACTGAAAGATCTCCTCTTTGTTTTGCTCCACGAGCTGTTTGTCATGTTCGAGAGGCTGCTGTGAATGACTCACTTCACTTTGAAGAGAGATTTATTTTTGTAAACCATTATTCCTTTCCTTGCAAAGACACAAAGGCGTATCCCCCACGCTCTCACCACAGCTTCATTCCTGGTCTCACTGCAGCCCTGGAGCCCCTTTGCCCTGTCCCGGCCGGCGTTCTGCAGGGGAGAAACCCTGGCAGGAATCCTGGGCTGTGCTCATCATGGAAGGGCTGGGATGGAGGAGAGGAG
>VWZN01009185.1:711853-734652 GCA_013396955.1 Regulus satrapa
AGAGGAGAGGAGAGGAGAGGAGAGGAGAGGAGAGGAGAGGAGAGGAGCTCTTTGCCTCTTCAGTGATGGAATGGGTTGGGCTGCACCCGGGTGATGTCACCGGCGATGTCACCGCCCAGTCACGTGGATGATGTCATCGGTGAGCCACACCCAAGTCGCGTGGGAGATGTCACACGCCAAATCACCACCCAGTCACGTGTGTGACGTCACCGGCGACCCCGCCCAATCACGTGGGTGACGTCACCGATGACAACAACTCACGTGGCTGACATCACCTGCGAGTCTTCCCGGTCACGTGGATGACGTCACCAGTGACGACACAATCACGTGAGTGACATCACCGGCGACCCCGCCCAATCACGTGGGTGACGTCACCGATGACAACAACTCACGTGGCTGACATCACCTGCGAGTCTTCCCGGTCACGTGGATGACGTCACCGGTGACGGAGACAGTCACGTGGGTGACATCACTGATGACTGCGCCGTCACGTGGGTGACGTCACCGGTGACACCGCCCAGTCGCGCGTGCAGTGTCACGTGTGCGACGTCGCCGTTGATGCCACCGCCCAGTCACGTGGGTGACGTCACCGGTGACGGCACCGCCCAGTCCCCGGGTGATGTCACCGCGGTGTCCCCGCCCGCTGTCCCTGCCGTGCCCACTGTCTCTCCCGTCCCCGCTGTCCCTCCCGTCCCCGCTGTCCCTGCCGTGCCCTGGGTTCCCTGGCTCTGCTCTCCCCGTGCCCTGCTGGCACCGGAGCCTTCTGGAAAGGTCTCCCCGCGCCTGCTCTGCCCTCCCGCAGCCTTAAATCCTCCCCGTGCTCTTCCTACCCTCACCAAAATACCCTCGGGTCTGAACATCCCTTTGGACTCAAACGGAGGAACTGCTATCAAATGTCCCCCACACAGGTCTGAGTTCAAAAAAATCCCTTCTAAATCTCCCTGGCCTGGGAGCAGGAGCCGTCCACGCTGGCAGATAATGCAGGAGATATTTTTCCGTCTCCCTTTCATTTATTTAGCTGCTCCACATTTCAGCCTTCAAGTTGATTAACATCACCTGCTGAAGTTAATTAAAGTATATAGGATGTAATAAGACTAATATGTTTGAGTTCTATCAATCACAGAATCTGGTGAGTCAATATTTGAAATTAATATATCACAGAGGGGAAAATCCTCGACATGGAGCTGAAATTAAAGGAGGAGGGAGGGAGTGCAGAGCCCATGGGGAGAACATTTTGGAGATAACACGGGAGCAGAGCCGCAGGTCCTGTTCCCTGAGGGACAGGCACCGTTCTCAGACTCTCCTAAAATCCTCCCGCTGTGCTTTTGGGATATCAGGGACTGGTCAGAAAGCTGCAGTCAAGCCTGTAACTCAGAGCCAGGGGTATCCGGTGGGTTTAAGCCCTTGAAATCCCTTGCCAGGTGACATTTCCCAAGAAACGTTCCCTCGATTCCCAGCCCTGTCCGGTGCTGCTTCCCAGGCACCCCAGGAGAGGAGGGCAAGGGGTGACGTCCCAGAGAGCTCTGCCACGGTGCTGCCAGCCCTGCAAGGGAAATCCCCGCAGCAGGAGCCTGCTGTCCCCGGTGCCCAGTTCCACAGGGAGCCCTGGGAGAGCTGTCCTGCCTCGGGATCCAGCCCAGATTTCCCACCCAGAGTGCCCAGCTTGGCTCTTGGAAGGCACAGCTGGGAGATGTTATTTTGGCCAGCACAAGAAGCATCAGGAGGAGGGGAAGGATGGATGGATGGATGGATGGATGGATGGATGGATGGATGGATGGATGGATGGATGGATGGATGGACGGATCAGGGATGGATGGATGGATGGATGGATG
This sequence comes from Regulus satrapa, assembly GCA_013396955.1. NCBI lineage: Eukaryota > Metazoa > Chordata > Aves > Passeriformes > Regulidae > Regulus > Regulus satrapa. The sequence continues at coordinate 713,686 of VWZN01009185.1, forward strand.
GATCAGGAATGGATGGATGGGGAGAGCCCTGGAGGAGCCGGGGACCGTGGAGGGGACTTTGGGAGTGCCTGGAGCAGCGCTGCGCCCGCTCTGTGCACAGGCTGCCTCAGTTACAGGTCCCTTCCCGCATGAAATATTGAGATACAATTTTATCAGCCATTCAAATCACCGGCTACAAGATCCAGCCGTGCCGTACGGCGGGGCCACGGTGCATTAATATTTATCGAGCTTGATTTGTTTAAGGAAATACACCGAGCTTTTGGCGTAGGCAATTTCTATGGAATCAAACTGTGAAAGGCATTAATCACTGTCAGTGATGTGTGTAGGGTACACAGAGCCCGTGGAAATAAAGGCTGGGTAAACACACGCTGTGGGATGTGGCTGGCACTCGGCAGGGGCAGGTGGTTGTGCGGAGGAACCTGCCAGGGCATCACAGAATTCCAGCATGGTTTGGGCTGGGCAGGGACCTAAAACCCAAAACCCACCGAGTCCCCCCTTCCAGCATCCCCGTGCCCCTCGTTCCCCTTTGGCAGGAGATCATCCCCAGAGTGAGCTCGGGGCTGAGCCCCTGCGGGCACTGCAGGGCTGGGGGTGCCCAGGGACACCACAGGGGCCCCCGGGCTCCTCTTGGTGACCACCAGAACCCTCCTCTGGGAGCCTTTCCAAGGAAGTTTCCTGGGAGCAGCCTGCCTGCAATGCAGCTTCTGCAATGGCAAATAACGCTGTGGCCATGAGGATGCTGAATGGCCACTGAAATATGGCATCTGTGGTTTCCATAGCAATTTCCTGAGAGGTTAAGGGGAAATTAGAGACACTTTCATTCTCCCCTCAACATCTTTTTATTGGGCTTTAAATGAGAGTGCTATTAAGAAAGAGAAAGGTTTCAGGATGTGTATGTTCACAGGGGAGCTAAGCTTAAAACAGAAAAAAAGTGTTAATAAAGCAATTTTAGAATTTAATCTGAGAGTTTATTTTCTCCTTTGCTGCCTTTCCTCCCCTGGGGATAGATTTCCTTCTTGCCCTGCTAAGGATTTAGGATGAAACCTTTTATATTTTTGGAAGCAGCATGAGACAGTCAGCAATGAGAGGAGTTTAACAATTCTGAGGTCAAGTAAGTGATGGCTGCTGACCCCTCTGTTGTGAGCCAGTGGCCCAGACAGACCACAAACACACCAGGGACATCCATCCCCTGCACCCAGCCTGGCTGGGAGGCGCAGAGAAATTCGGGTAAAAATCATTTGCACTCTCAGTTCCACTTCTGACACTCTCCCAGCCCGTGGAAGGAGCTGGAAATGGAAACCCGGAGCGTGGGGAGAAAGGCTCTTTCTGCTCGTGTGAGGGCTGAGACCGGGAGGAGGCTCTGGAAATGCCACCAGGAGCGCACCGAGGGTGAGATCCGTGCTGTGCTGCCCGGCTCAGGCCGTGCCAAGGCTCTGCGCCCACCCTGCCAAAGCCTCTCCTGCTCTCGACACCTCAAACGCTGATTTCTCCTCAGCCCGGCCTGGCTGGGGTCAGGCAGGGGAGCCCCCAGGGTGAGCAGGAGGGAGGAGATTCCCTGAGGGAGCAGGGAGAGAGCTCTCCTGTCGCTGCCAGCCTCAGCTCTGCCCCCAGCTCTGCAGGGAAGCTCCGGGCAGCCCTTTGGTGGCCGTGGCTCTGATTCCTGTGTCTGACGGAGATGTGAGGTGCTGTCACACCGAGGCAGGGCTCTGCCCTCGAGGAACCTGATTTTGTGGCTGCAGGGCTCTGCTCCCCTTTCCCTGCCTCACAAATGGTTCCATGGCATCACTCAGAAACTGCAGAGATCCTGCAGTTCAGAACCAGTTCTCCCCTTTCCTTCAGACTTTTACAGTGCTGGATCCATTAATTAATTAAATTAACAAAGGTTACCCTGGCTTGCTGATAGTCGTGAGCACTTTGCAGCTTTGCAAGTGGGACTCAGCGCAAAAGCAAATTAAAAACTCTCCCGCTTTACATCTGGGTTTTGTGGGGTTTTGCTTGCTTGTTTTTGTTTCATTTTGTTTGTTTTTTTTTTCTCCTGATGTGTTGCAATAAAGGAAGGAACTGGACAACACCAGGGAGCAGCTTTGGCAGCTTCAGCCCAGCTGTTCCCTGCCTGCAACATCTGGACCTTGGGAGAGGGTTCTGGAACATGGGAAAGGCTTAATCTGGAACCAGCAGCTGCTGGGGGAGTCAGGGGGTTTAGGGAAACAGCAGACTTGGCCTTTGTAGGGAGTAACACAGGAATGGACGTGAGGGGATCAGGATTAAACTGAGCCGTTGGTATTGACCGCCACTTGAAGAATGCCAGATCCAATTAACAATCGTTAATGAGGCTCAGGGAAGGCAGGAGTGACCTTCCCAAGGACCAGGTGAGCTTTGAGAGTTGTGAACTTGCACAGAGCCCAATAAAATGCAGGAGTGCCAAGGTATGGGGTGAGGAATTCAGCAAGCCCGCATGGAAAAACCCCTGCTGAAATCTGCTCCAGAGCAAAGCTGCTCGGGAGACCTTGGGAATTCATTTGTGAAGATCAGGTGAGCCCTGAGTGTGTTCCAAGGGTTTAAAATGACTCTCATTAACTCCTTAAATGAGGAAGAGTTTCTGCAGTTTCAATACCGTGCCCAGAGGAGCAGTAAGAAGTGAGATTTAAGGAAACTTGAATCAAATCTGACTTTCATTTCAACTTGCATATGATCAGGGAGGCAGCCGTGCTCTGTGGTTCAGGGTGAGGAGGGCGCTAAGAAAATCCAAAGCGCCCCAGAAATCCCAGTTTAAAAGCTCCTGTCTCAGGGAGGATAAAATCCATTTGTCTCCACTGAGAGCTGGACTTTGCCAGGACCTGATGCTCTCTTGAATCGAGGGACGAGGGGCGAGCTTTGGGCTGCTGAACGCTCCTGCCACAGTCAGAATTCTGGAGTCCCAAAGGCTGGAAAAGCCCTCTGGGATCCTCCCAGCCCAGCAGCACCTCGGGGTCTCCCTCTGAAGCACGTCCAGGGGTTTGCTGGAGCGCAGAGCGCTGCCCATGGAGCTGAGGGAGGGTTTGCAGCATCCCTGCCTGAGGAGCAGCGCTGAGCAGGGATTTCTGGAAGAGTTTGACTCCAAATCCTTCAACCAAGCCAGGGCAGCATTTCCTGCTCTGAAATACCCGCTCCAGCCCCAGCCCTGAGGTGATGCTCGACTCCAGAACAGAAACCCTGCAGCCCGTGCTGGACAGGGGAATGTTAATTACGATCATAATGACCCCTCTGGGGGTGGAAATCTGAGAGCCAGTAACTCCCAGTCCATTATTTCTGGAGAGGGGTGAGTGCCATTAAAGCCCCCTTTGTGCCAGCGCTTTTCCCTGTGTCTCAGTGGTTGAAATAAAACCCCCAGTGATCATTTCCAGAGCCACAGAAAGGTGTTCAGAGAAAACGAGTGCTCTGCTACCCACACCAGGCTGCTTTTTTTGGTTTGGTTTTTTTTTTTTTTTTTTTTCCAGTTATAGAGAACTATCTTCTCTTTGTGAAATGGGAAGGAAAAGCCATATCCCTCCAGCTGTTGAGTTAAGCAGAGTCTTATTCAAATTATGTAGGGGGAAAAAAATGTCATAACATAATGAGAATCAAATGTTGGCTCCAGGCGCCTTCATATTCGTGGGCTTTAAAAAACAACAATAGCAACAAAACACTTCAATCTTTTATCTGCCAGTGGAAAATGGTCATTTAAATAAACATTAACTAAGCTGGGGAACTTTGATGTTGTGGTAGCAATTGGTTTCTGACAGAGAAGATAGTTAAAGTCTTATTCTTTTTAATAGGTAGCGTTTTTGGAGACAGATTATCTGAATTACAGCCCACAACTGCTCCTCTGCGGTGCTGCTCCCCTCGGGGAGTGGAGCTGGGGCTCCCAGTGCCAGGGCAGGGCAGGGCAGGGGTTTGGGGCTGGCAGAGGTTGAGACAAGGACTCAAAGCACCCAATTGTCCGTGCCCAGTGCTGATTTGCAGGGAAGCAATCTCACAAACCTTGGGCTGTTTGATTTTGGGTTTTGGGTAGAGAAATCTTCTGAGGACGGTCTGAGGGGGTTGGAGCTGGGGGATCTTTAGGGGCCCTTCCACCCCGAGCCCTTCTGGGTTCTGTGGGAGTGGGGAATGGTCCGGGTTCTGTCACACACACCACTCAGCTCCCGCCGTCGGGCTGAGCACGTTTCCATCTCTGAAATCCAGCCTGGCAAGCCAGGCTGGGCACCACAACCCGGGGAGAACAGCTGAGAGGAGCCGAGAAACAAAGAGCAGTCGGGATCTACCGGCAGCCAGGAGGAAGGGAAGGAATTATTAATATCATTAATTTGATTTGCAGCAGGGATTGCAGCCTCACCACGGGCGGGGAAGGCTCAGAGTCAGCGCTGCAGGAACCAAGGGGAAGCTCAGCTCAAGCATCTCACTCCACCCCGGGCAAAGGCTCTCCCAGGGCTGGGAATGGTTGGGAGGACGGCTCGGGGGCTGCCGGGGGTGGCTCTGGCCGAGGAGCCCAGCACGGAACCGAGCTGGGCAATCCCGAACAGCAGGGAGCGAGCGGGGGGAAGAACAAAAGGCTCCTTTGATGTGCTCACCCGCACCGTGTTCAGCACGAAATGCAAATGTTCCCTCACGCCGCAGAACACTTATCAATATTAAGGCATACACGGAGCAGAAGAAAGGAGGAAGAACAAAATACAACACTTAACAAGAGGGTAATTTAGCCTGTTGGCAAGTGCTTTAAGCAGAGTTCGTGAAAAATTACTCGCGTAATTGTTTCGCGGGGTTCCTGGGCGTTTATGCATAAATCATGGTATTGATTCCATGGGAGGCTCTGGTGTGCGAGTGCACGGGGCACCGGGAAGGCCGGGCAGGGCTGGAGTGTGGAAACTGGGGAGGGAAAGGACCATGCCCCCTGTTGCTCCTGCAGGCTCAGCTCCAGCTGTCAAACAGCTGGAGATTAAACCACGGTGGGACCACCCTGGGCAGCCTCTCCGGAGAACAGCCAGGCCCAGGGAGCTGCCAGGCTGGAGTTGTTCGTCCTCCCGTTCTTGCCTCTTGGTTTTCTTAAGGAGGAAAAAACCCAGAGGGCACTGGAAGCCAAAGGATGGCCGAGAGAAAGGGAAATAAAATCAATTGGATGCTACAGCTACAGCAAATATTGCGGTCGGGGCGAGGGGAGGGAAGGGCCAGGAAGAGCTATGGGGGGTTTGTTTCATGGCATTCCCATCTCTCAACCACATTTCTGTTTCCTAAAATAGAGGGGAGGCTCCTGCAGCATCAGCACGTGCCCAGGAGGGGCATGGGGAGGGTCAGCAGGGGCTGTGCCGGGCTGGAGAGCTGGGAAAGGCTCAGCCCTGGAGATGGGAGCAGCAGCGCCCACAGCGCTCGCGCAGACGTGCAGCCCTTGGGTCGCTGCCTCCCCTCGCTCAGCCCTCTCAGGCACATTGTACTCAGCGTCCAGAGTCCGGCTGCTCCCAGCCCACGGCCTGGAAACTCTTCCTGACCCCTTCCAAGCCATGGGAATGTCCCACAAGGCCTGAAGGAGCTCCGGGAGCTCCCCGGGCAGGGGTGGTGCTCACGCAGCCCTGAGGCCCCTCCAGTGGACGCCCTCAGTTCTGACCCGAGCTCCCCTCACTCGCTGCTATCACAGCTGGCATTCACCCCCCGAGGAGGTTTAATCTGATTATTTCAGGGGCAAATCTCTCCTGCACCTCTGGAACCGCACAGGTTCTCCGGGGAAAAGACAAATCAAGTCGTGCCCTGGACGGCCACCACGGTTCCAGCTGGGCAAAGCTGAGCTGCAAAATCTGCCCTCAGCCCAGGGTTCTCAGAGAAAAGCACCTCGGTTCTCCTTCCCTCGTTTCCCAATCTGCAGAGTGGGAATAAACCCACCCACTTCTGGAAATCCTGGGGCTGCACCTGGAGAGGGCTGCACGCCCCTGCAGTAAATGACACTGTTGGAGATGGAAGCAGTTTGGGGTGTTTTAGGAGTTCATTCTCAGAAATGTCAGTGATTTGTGAGTTTCTGTATTTGTGGTGCAGCATTTCCTCGCTCCATTTGCAGGAGAGATGGAATTACCAGGACAATCACAGCCACTCCTGCTCCCAATCCCAGAACAGGATATTGGTTTTTGAAGGGAGAAATAGAGCTTCTTCTTTTCCATAAAATCCTATTTGTTTTGTTTTTATTCTTGAAATTGCTTGGGTTAAATTGGGTTATTTAACAGAAGGAAAATCTGTGATAATTTTTGAGTAATTGCTGCGGAATTCCTTGATGCAGAATTTTCTGTTTCACCAGCTGCTGTTTTTTTGAGGACAGCATAAGTTTTTTTCCTTGCTTTTGTTTTACTTCTAAGAGTTCATTGAAGTTGACAAACCCAGATCACTGCCAACACCCAGGAATTCTCTTTAAATCAGAAATGACATCATCAGCCACGATCGCATCCATCCTTCACCCTGCTGCCAGTGCCACGAGGATAGAGCAACAGCTCAAACCTGAAATATCGCCTTGCACAGCTTGGATAGAGTCCCAGAGCCCCAGAATGGCTTGGGTTGGGTTGGGAGGGACCCCAAGGATCATCCAGAGCCCCCCTCTGTGTTCCAGGGACCCCTCCCACCCTCCCAGGAGCTCCCAGCCCTGCCCAGCCTGGTCTGGGACACCCCCAGGGATCCAGGGGCAGCCACAGCTGCTCTGGGAATCCCATTCCAGGCCCTCCCCACCCTCCCAGGGAACAATTTCTCCCCAGCATCCCGTTGAAACCTTCCCCGCTGCAGCACAGAGCCGTTCCCCGCTGTCCTTTGCCAGCTCTGGGGTTTGCCCCCCCAGAAGCTGCAGCCCAAGGGCTGGGGTCCATAAGCCCTGCTGGCCTCTGGATTCTCCCATCCCGTGCCCAGCCCTTCACCCCTCCGTGCAGGGACACCAGGGGGGAGTTCCCTGCTGCTCCCTGGCTCCTGCCCCGCAGGAAATCTCGGATCCAGCCCGTTCCTGCTGCCGGGAGCAGGGGCACCGAGCCCTGGCTGTTTCCTGCTCTGGCTCCCAGGCGCTGCCAGGCTTCCTGCCCTGCTGGAGCCTCTGCAGCCATGGGATTGTTCCGCAGGGTGTTTCAGAGCTGGGGATGGGGGCAGGACAGGCTCATTTTTAACGGGCCTCAAGCTGTTTTTTCCCCCCTTTCATGAAAGCAGAGTAATTGTCACAGCAGAACAAAACCTCATGACACAGCAGACCCCCCAGCCCCTCTCCCCTCCCAAGGTAATTACATTTTAAACCCACGCCCTGCGCTGTGTTTGCCTTTCCAACATATGGGAGGCGGTTTGGGGGGTTATTTAAAACGCTTTAAAATGTTCTGGGGTTTTTGCAGGAGCAGATTGGGAACAGGGACTTTGCTGGGGGAGCTGGGCTCGAGGCAGCAGGGGAGGAGCAGAGGGGTCCCAGGGGGCACAGCCCTTCCCCAGCACGGCATCCCTGGGGTGAAACACCTGCAGAAGGGGATTTTAGCTCCCTGTAAATGACGCCTCGCGAGGAGCCTGATTCCAGAGCTGAGGGGATCAATGTAAAAGCAGAGCAGACAGCCCACTCAGAAATGAATTTTTTCATAATTAGGCCACAAAGAGGGAAAGTCCTCTTAACACTGCATTACTGAGCACCTGAAAGGAGAGAATGAAAAGTTTCTCAAGGGGCTACCAGACCTGGAAAAGCAAATCACTGAGGCCAAAGAAAATGAGATTAAATTGAACCTCTGAAATGCAGTGTGTCTATTGACCTCCCTCATACCAAGTGCTTTCTTCATGTTCCTGTTCTGAAAAAAGGGGGGAAAAAACTCTCCAGGAGAATGCAGGCTGCTCAGCAGATAGCTGGAGGCTGAGTTGGATTTGAATTTTGATCAAAGTTTCTCTCATTTGCCATGCTTTCCTGTGTCTGCACTCCCAATCTGCCTCTTTTGCTTAAAATAATGCTTCCCATGCAGGGAGTCGTAGCTGCCATACATAATCAGGAAACCTGGGCCCCTGAAAATGCCTTTTGTGCTGTCTGGGGGTTCTTCTCCAGAATCCAGGCTGCTGGAAAAGGAGAGTCAGGAGTCCTCTGGCTGCCCCTGCCCACGGGGCTGCTCAGGGTGGGCACCTTGGCACTGCCCCCACACCTCCCCTTCTGCCTGGCTGCACCCCCCCGCTTCCACACCAGCAAGAAAAATGTGAATTTCCAGCAAACTGCACAATGTCCTCACTCCCTGAGCTGGAATGACATCACCTCCAGTCCTTTCCTCCTGTTGTAGTGGCACGAAAGGTGCAGGGACAGCAAACGAGGAGGGTGGCAGAGGAAGCACTTGGGACGGGCTCTCCCCAGCGCCCAGCCACAGGGATTGGCATTCCTGCCATGGCAAAGCTGCAGGTGCTTGGTTTGCTTTGAAGGATTGTCCCACACGGGCCTGGAATTGTTTTATAAAGCACCTGCCTTGTGCCTGCTGCACCCTCCTCACACCTGAGAGAGCAGAGGGGTGCAGCCAACGCCCAGGCAATATTCGATATTCAATACTCAATACTCAATGCTCAATATTCAATATTCAATACTCAATATTCAATATTCAATATTCAATACTCAATATTCAATATTCAATATTCAATATTCAATATTCAATATTCAATATTCAATATTCAATATTCAATATTCAATACTCAATACTCAATACTCAATATTCAATGAAAACATCCAGTGGGGAGGAATGAGGGGGAGGATTGCCCAGCTCGGTGTTTTTTGCTGTTGCTTTTCCTGCCTTGCCAAGGGCAGTGTCCCACTGAGGTGCCAGAACTTCTTGGTATCGGCTGGAAAAGGTCCAGGATCAGTCTGGATCGGGGCACCTGCACACCGTGGAACGATCTGGTGGGGATTTGCACGCTCAGCTGAGTGAGGTATTGGCTCCCCACCCTCGGGCTGCTCTCCTCTCCTTGCAGAGCAAAGCTGCGGGGCCCAAAGCACAAAACCCACAGAAGATTTCTTCCTCCAAACCCTGCAAACCACTGCAGTATTTTAAAATATGGATTGTCCCCAGCTCCTGCTCCTCTTGATGGTTCCACCTCATTTATCTTGCTACTCTAATTTCCTTAAATGTGTGTTTTCTTTACAGGCTACTGACTGCAGACAACTGGCAGCAGTCAGCTGGAGTTTATCAGCGGCGTCGCACTTTGTTCGCTGGGAATTCATTTCCAGGGGAAGGGTGAACTTCAGGGAGCTTGGGAACTGGACCATTCCCTCGTGTTTTTTTCTGAGGGAGGGCTGGCCAATGGGCAAGGCTCCTGGAATAGTTTAGAGATGAAAATGCACCTTGATGGAGCTTTGATCCCCCCAGCCCCTGCCGCACATTGTCTGGGGGCACGGTTTGGGGGTGAACACGGTGATATTGATTGGAATGGATGATCTCACTACTCATTTCCAGCCTTGACCACTCCACCATTCCATGACTGTGCTGGGGCCGTTTTTGGCCACATTCTCTTTCCCCAGAGAGTCCCCAGAGACTGCAGAACCACGGGAGACCCGCACTGAGCACCAAGGGCTGCCTGGGCATGTGCATTTATATTTTCCCATGTTTTAACATTATTTTTGAGTTGTGACATCCTTAAAGCAACTTTCATCTCAGAAACACTCAAGAGTGTTGCTATAGAATTTGGCTTTCCAGCAGCACCTGCTCTCCTCGACTGATCTGACAGATTTTTATTTGGAGCAACTCCTTCCCTCTTGGATTGTTTTCTGGGGAAGGTCAGGGCACTACACTGCACTCTGCATTATCTCCTCCCCGAGTTCCCTGCCCCTGAAGCAATCCCACCTTCAGCACCTTTCCTGCCAGGCTCTAGCACTCCCAAACCCGGCTGAGACTTCTTGGGACTTTAATTAATGAGATAACAAAAGGGAAAACACCCAAAGAGTGAACCCCCGAGTTGAAGACTTTATCTGCTCTTTGCAGCTGCCTCGTTTTTTCCTCCTTTTTTTTTTTTTTTTTCTCTTTTTCTTTTTTTTTTTCTTTTTTTGGGAGCTGCATTCCCGGCCCATCAATACTGTTTCTCATTAAATTAAATAGCTTATTGACTGGAGAGCGCCGGAGCCTCGCGGCCGCCGGGATCCACACGCGGCACCTTCCCCGTGCAAACAAGCACAGGTCAGTGCACAGTAAATCAGCTGCTAATGGAGTTTGAACTCCGGGAATCACTGCTGTGTACCCTTTTTATTTGTTTTTAATTTGTATCAATGGTAATTCTGTCGCTTCCAATTTGGGTGACGGCCGCGGGTTGCGGAGCAGAGGAAGCCCCATTTTTCTCCTCGTTAAGTGTCCAGCCCTGGCAGACAAGGCCCCTCACGGGGCTCAGGTGTCTTTCCTGCTCTCCTTCCCTCTCTGTTCCATCAGCAACACCGCCGGGGTCTTTCCTCATGGGAAGGGTGCCCAGGCCTTGGGAGGGATTGTCCAGGCAGAGCCCCCATTCCTGGAGGTGTCCAAAGGCCACCCGGAGCCCAGGGCTGGTGACACGGCTGGGCACGGCTCGTGTTGGACGGTCTTGGATGTCTTTCCCACCCCTGGTGTGTTCTCTCTGCGGGTGTGAGCGGGCCCAGCCCGGTTTTCCCCCAGCACATCCCAGAGTGCTCAGGGACAGCGGGGCTGGGACGGCTCCTGACTGCCCGAGCACGGCCTGGGAGCGCCCTGTGACGTCCCCACGGGCACCAACAGGGTTTTGGGGCCGGGACGTTTGTCAGAGGCGCTGCCAGGAGGTTTCCCTGGGCCTGTGTGTGCTCTCCCCGGCTGCACAAAGGGGCCGTGCAGCACACGTCTGTTTGCAGAGTCACACGCACACGTTTCTCCTCCACAATATTTTGGGAAGCTCCGCAGACGTGTTAGGAAAGCTGTCACTTGCACAAACTTCCCTGCAACCGGAGTGTGATTTTTTTTTTTTTTTTCAGAGCTATTAATGGAGGGCTAGAGTGGAACCAGCTTGGCAGAAAGGAACAAAAACAAACACCCGTGAGCTCCGAAAATGAACCGAAGGAGCCCTCGAGGGAGTGCCCTGAGGAGTTAAAGCTCCACACAGGTGTTCCCACTGCCCAGCTCAGCCGGGGCTTTGTCCGGAGGTTTGGCACCATGCAGCTGCCCTCACTCGCAGCCCATGCTGCCCCCACGATCCGGGCAGGACGATGCCACCAGCACGCTGCCAGGCGCTGTCCTGGGCAAGGCAGGAGGACGTGAGGGGCAGGAGGAGCAGGGATGGCACCGGGCAATTTCCTCGGGTATGACTTTGTGCTGAGCTGGCAAGGAACACAACAAGAGGAGATTTCGGCTGCTGCTGAGGGCCTGGAGTGTGCCAGGAGCCCTCCTGCCTAGACCTCGGGCTCTCCAAGGATTTTGGATCAGCACAGGTTGAGGCTGGGCTGTTGAAATCCTCAAACACCTCTCAACCTTGGACTCCCCCAGAAGAGAGAGACCTTGGCCTATTCCCTGTTCTTGCTCTGCTTTGCCTGCACCAGCTGAGAGCTTGCTCATTGGGAGCACTTCAGGATTTTTAGGTTTTCAATGCCAATCAGCAGCAAAATCCAGCTTTTCATTGACTCAGGAAGAAAAGCTGCCTGCTGGACAGAGCCAGGCTGCAGCCCGAGCAGCAGGAGAGGCCTGGGCTCTGTCTCAGCTCAGCGCTACACTGGGATGCTCTTTCTCCTGCCCTCACCTTTCCTCGCAGAGAATAAACCCCAGCCAGGCAGTGAGTGATGGAATATCCACGATAAACCATTCCCAGCTCAGCCCCAGCCGTCAGGCTGTCCTGAGGAAGGAGTGCATGAATAAAGCCACGATCTGCACACAAACAGAAAAGGGCTGAATCCTTCAAATAAATGGCTCCCAACAAATAATTTGACCGGCTCTCATGAGCAGCTTAGGCCCTCGAGCATGAAGATTATCAGCCCCATGTAATTTTCTCCTGGCTGATGTAGCTGCAAAGACCATTCATATTCATATAAATGTCTAATGTCTAATCCTCTAATCTAATCCGTTTTTTTGGGTTTTTTGTTGTTTTTTTTTTCCCTGCTCATGCTAAAGCTTCCCAGCCCGGGCTCCAAAGCCCTCTGAGCAATGGAATTATTGATAAATTACTGCAGAGAGGAGGAGCACAGCGCAGACACCAAACCCACCAAGCTCTGCCTCCTCTGCAAGAGGTGGAATTCCTCTCTTGGGTGACTTTGAAGGACAATTGCAGGTGTTTTCCCTCCCTGGTACTTCTCACATCCTGGCCCAGTGCTGGAGCGAGGTGATTTCTCCTCCACTGGGACTTGCAGAGATCTTGATGAATGGTCTCACTTCACCACGAGCCAATGAAGCTCTGTTTGTGAAAATTCAAAATACAGACCGAAAAATGAAAAATAAAACCAAAATATAAACATTAAAAAATAATAATTAAAAAAAAAAAATCCTCCAGGTAATCACAGAATGGTTTGGGTTGGGAGGGACCTCAAAGATCACCCAGTGCCACCCCTGCCACGAGCAGGGACAGCTTCCACTGTCCCAGGGTGCTCCAACCTGGCCTTGGCCACTCCCAGGGATGGGGCCAGATCCAGAAGCAGTAAAAGCCCAGCTCCCAAGCCCAGCCTTATTTCTGCCTCTCCCCTGCCCTGGGAGCAGCCCCACATTTATTTATGAATGTTCCTTCTGCGCTCACTCAGGGGGAAAGATTTGTACCATGGGCAGGAATTGTAAATCCAGGCACAGTCTGCGGCCTCTGAGCATTCCTGTAATAAAAATTATCATCCTGGAGCTGGTTTTCATTTGGAATTAGGCTGAGGCTCATCAATGCATTATCTCACTTAGACCAACAAATAAGCATCAGACGGGAACTTCTTTCAAATCACGGCGGGCTTGGACCAGTTCTGAAATCCTGCCCTGGAGCAGCAGACTCAGTATCCCATTTATTGCTCCCCCAGGGCCAGCCAGTTCTCCATTAATTTTTACCTCCAACTAATAGCACATTCATAAGCAATTTTGTGGGTGACTCTGAGACTTTAGGCTGCTCTGGGGTTTTTTTTTCTCCTTATAAGTTATCTTTTTGCTTGATGATATGGAATTATTTAGATGACAACTCCCATTTAAAGAACCTGTGCTCTTACAGGCAAAAATATTTTTTTCCCAGACAACACCACTATAAAATTGTTCTAAATCTACTGAATACACGGAACAGAGTTTTGCCATGATTAAAAAGGGAGACTTTTCCATTTGAATATTGCCCTTTTTGATAGCTCAAACACACATTTCCAAGTCAATAAGTTTTCAGCTTTGTTGTCAGATGAAGCTGGTTTGTATTATAATTCTTCCCCCTCGCTTTTCACAGGTACTGAATGTTTTGTGAATAGAATTTATTTGCAGATTGTCACTTTCTGTCCCTGTGTTGGACATTAGGTGCTGTTCAAGCCTGGCCACAGAAGGACAATGGCCCCAGAGCTCCTGGAGCTCCTTTTGCTCAGCTCCATCAGCTGCTCTCAGTAATGCCAAGGAGTTTTTTGGTGTGGATTTGTGTGAGTGGACACGTCCGTGTCTTTCAAAAACACCTCCAGCGCTGGAGGCAGCGGCTCCAACTCGGCAGAAAGCTTTGGGAAATCTGTGGAGGGAGATTCCACCGTTAACCCTGAGCTGCGGCGCAGGTGAGGGCACAGCAGAGTCACCGAGGGCTTGGGTGGGGAGGGATCTTCCAGTTTATTGAGGAGGGGCAGCCTCCATGTCCCAGGGGCTGCCAGCCCCGTCCCGCCCGGCCCTGGCACTGCTGGAGAGCTCTGGTCACCGAGGAGGGCACAGGGACAGAGCCCAGGTGTGACAGAGCAGGCAAGCAGAGGAGGAAACTGCTCTAGAGCTGCTGCAGGAGCCCCTGGGCAGAGACACTCTGTGGGATAAATTGCTGAATTAGAGACCCCTGAGGGCTGGAAGGGCCCCTCAGGGTGTGGGTGAGCAGGAAAGCTGTGGAGAGGTGCCAGGTGCTCCCCTGGCAGGAAAGGATGGACAGAGCAGTGTCCACCCATCCTCCCCCCAGCTGCAGGAGCAGCACCAGGAAACGACCCCTGAGAGCTCCAGGAGAGCCCAGCCCAGAGGATGAGAGCCCTGGAGAACCCTGATGGTTCCAGGAGAGCCCAGCCCAGAGGATGAGAGCCCTGGAGAGCCCTGACAGCTCCAGGAGAGCCCAGCCCAGAGGATGAGAGCCCTGGAGAGCCCTGATGGTTCCAGGAGAGCCCAGCCCAGAGGATGAGAGCCCTGGAGAGGACGGAGCCCCCAGCAGCTCCTCCCTGCTCAGCCCTGCCGGGTCCCTGCCCTGCAGAGCACAAAGCCTGAGGGCACCTGGGGCAGGGAGGGAAGGGTGGATCTATGGACTGAGATCCCAGAAGCTCTTCAGACCTCTCACAAAGCTCGCTGGTGCTTTCTCAGGCCCTTCTAAACATCTTTCCAACTGTTTTCCAAGCACTGACCTTTGGCTGCGCACAGAAATAAATAGGCGCACATAGAACAACAGTCTGTATGGAAAATAAAAATGTTGACATTAATAAATCATTAAAGGATTTTGATGCCCAACAGCAAGCATAGACCTTTCATCCCTTATTTCTAGCTCTGCATCTGGCAACTAATCTTGTGAAAACAAGAAGAAATTATTTATATTATTTTAGCATTCTGTAAATCGACTGTTGCTGTAAGGACTGAATGTTTTGAGAAGCGAGGATGGGGTTTGCTGTGGTTTGCTACACACTGGGTCTTTGGCTGGTGGGATATCAAAAAGCCAAGATGAAATCTAGAGAAGGAAGGAGCCTGAAGTGTAGGCAGCAGAAGGAAATAATTTAGCAGAGCAGTGCCCGGTTTGGCTTTGGAGAGTGAGAGTTATTGTGGGCTGCAGTTACTGTGCTTTCTGTGCGGTGCTTGGCTTTTAAATGCAGATACTGGGAATCCATCACAGCATTATTTGTTTGCTTGTTTCCCTCTCCCTGCATGTGAGAAGACATCGATAGAGTTTAACTGCAAAAACACATCCATCCACCCTCTGCTCCTCCTTTTGCTAAGCTACAGCCTAGCAAGGAAAAATAATAAAAAAAGCCATATACAGCCACTTGTGTTTTAAAGAAACAGCAAAACCAGGAGCTACAAACCTTAACCTGATTTACATCCCTGGCAGAGCAGCACTCCCCGTTACAGCCACCTGGAAAGCGAGTTTATAAACCCACTGCCAGACCTTCCGCTGCAGCCGAGAGGGCCACGAGGGCTCCCATAAACAATATTTTATTGATTAGAATAGGCAGAAACTCCTGTTATTTACAGCAGACTTTTCCACGGCGTTTATCGATGTTCCTGAGGCTCGGGGGAGATGGGGAGGGAGACCTGGAAGAGGGAACACGCCGAGCTGCCGCGATGCTGGGCTGCCCCTGGAAAACAGCCCTGGGGGAAAGAGCCCTGAAGGGCTCTGGGGAGCTCTGGGGAGCTCTGGGGAGCTCGTGGCAGGTGTAGGAAGGCTCCTGGAAATGCCTTTCCTCGGGCAATCACCAAAGCCCAGTGCTAGAGGAGCAGCCCCAGGGATCGGAGGGAACGGGTGGGATGCCAGCCCAGCCCCAGGAGTGCCAGGGCTCCCTGGGCAGCTCCTGGGCTCCATCCTGCTGGGAGAAAATGGGGAATTGCCTCGCTGCTGCTGCTGCTGCAGACCCAGCTTCACACAAACGCCGCCGCTGCCCCTGGGCAGGCAGGGAAGCCCTGCCAGCAGCAGGAAGAAAAATCCCAGAGAGCAGAGGGACACGAGGAGCCCTCCAGAGCCTGCACCAAGCCTTTGGCCAAAGGCTGGAAGAGCCCCCAGCTCCTCCGCCCTGCCAGGGTGCCACTGCATCCCTCAACAGCAGTGCCTGCAACGGCAGCTGTGAGGGTTTCTCGGATGATTTTGAATTAATTGTAATTACTTACAGGTTTTTCGGGAGTTTAACCTCGCTGGAGATGGCTCTGGGACCTCTGCCAAGTTCATTGTTCCAGATCAGGTCCCCCAAGGCCGTTTGAAAATGAAATGGGTTTTAAAAGGAAGGGACAGAGGCAGAATCAAACCCAGCAGAGCCCTGGGGAGCTGGGAGGGGGTTATGATCTGGATTTACTTTATTATATATTTTATACTATTGCAAATTTAGATAATTTATATTATATTAATAATATATCAATAGATCATTATTTATATGACTATATGTTTATTTACAGAGATAAAATGAGAGTTTGGGGGCTCGGATGGATGGTTTGGGGGCCCAGGTAACAAACTCAGGGCTGTGGGGCTGCCAGGACTCTGCAGGCTCCTTCCACAGGGCCAGGCAAGGTTCTCACCTCGTGCAGCTGGTGAGGAGCAGCCCTGGGGCCCCACGGGGACACAGGGGTGACATTTCCATCTGCCTCATCTCTGAGCATCTCCTGCTGGTGCCCCGGAGCTCCTGCCTCCCCCAGCCCTGCCCAGAGAGCTCTGCCATCCTCCCAGGGTTTTTCCAAGGGTCTCCCACCCTTCATTCTCCTGGGGCTGCTCTCTCCCAGCTCCCCACAGCTCCAGGATTATTTGTTCCTTCACTACAGATTTTGCTCCTTTGGCTTTCTCTGATCTCATCCTCACATCTTCCTTTCAGCTTCCCATCAATTATTTATTTATTCACTGGAACCTGTTTCCACCTGTACCTTGATCAGCATCCAAAATCTCCTTCTGCACCAACAGGCACTTGCTGCATCCCGTTGCCCCCGGGGTTCTGCAGCCCAGCCAGGGTGCAGCTGTGCAGATGGCACCGTGCAGAGGGCACTGGTGCCGCTGGACTTGGCCTCTGGTCCCCTCCGCTTTTGTTGCCAGCCTTTGCCCTGATCCCTGGGCCCAAACTCCTCCCCGTGCCTCTGATCTCCTGCCCAGCAGCCCTGGGAAGGCTTCAAACGTTTGGGCAGAGCACAGAAAGGCTCTGCCAGTTTTGGATGCTGTGCTGAGGCTTCTCCGAGCCCCGGGTCAGGCTCTGAGGCCCCCAGCCTCACGTTTCCATCGGAGCTGGGCGGATGTGCACGCTCAGAGCTGGAAATTCCTCCAGGAGGGCAAATCCCTCCGTGGCCTTGCACCTCTTTCATGGCTGAGAGAAAAGCAGAAGAGAAGGGCTTTCTCAGGGCACAGGAATGTGGAAAATAAGCGAAGAACTGCGTGCATTTATCCTAAGCCCTGCTGCTGCAGGAACATTGCAGTTCCTCCTGCAGGAATTTTGCATTTTGTTCCCTCCTGCTGCAGGAATTTTGCATTTTGTTCCCTCCTGCTGCAGGAACTCTGCTGTTACCACGGCCACCACTGCCCTGACGGGTCCCATCTCCCAGAGGCTCCTGGTGGCACGGACCAAACCCCTCCTGACCTGCAGAGATCAGGCTCGAGGGGTGGCCAGGAGCCTCCAGCGCTGATTTGACGCCCCTGGATTGAAGCTGAGGTGGGTTTGAGGCTCTGTGAGCAGCCCAGGGACCGCAGGAGCTGGGGGAGGTGACAGAGACAGGACTGGGACTGTCCCCACCCCGCAGCCACTGCGGGGACGTGCATAATTCATAGCCATGGATTGTACATATCTTTGCCATGAAAGTTTAAACAGACTGGTTATTACTATTGACCATTAAAAGGCGATTTCCCCCCCGTGCCACCAGGACTATTGACACTGCTGGATCCTTGGGAAAGGAGCAGTTGATGTCCTGACATCCTCAGAGCCTCACTGTTGGGAGGCAGCCAGGGCCCTGAGCTGGCAATGACTCAACAAACCTCAAAAAAACCCAAAAAACCTCAAAAAAACCACAAAACCCTACTGTTCTTAACCAAAACCAAAACGTGACACGCCATGAACGCACTGTTAAAAACACCCGGCGTGGTTGGATGTGTTTTGACCCAATGTTTTATCCCTAACGAGGTGAGGAAGGATTTTCCTGCCTCGGGGAGCGTGCTGGGCTTTGGCAGAGGCTGAGTTATTTGATTTTTGCGGCCCTGCTGCAGGGCTGCTGCTGCTGCTGGAGCCCTTCTGCTGAGCAGAGGTGCAGAGGAGCCCTGGGGAGAGTCCCGGGGGCTCTGCCCGCTCATTGCAGCACCACCGGGAGCCTGGAGCCCTGGAAAGGTGAGGATGCTTTGAGCTGTCACAGGCAGCAGCAGCAGTTAATGCTCAGATAGGGAGGCTGATTTTTCTTCTCTCTGCAGCCTGTAAGAAAATTAAATTCATGCCCAATGGGCCTAAACATTCTTGGTAGCATTGAAGTGCAAAATTGAGCTAATACCTTTCTGATGTTTAAACAAGTACTCATGATATTTTTATGCCCATCAAGAAGCAGCTCTAAAGCTTTTGGAGCTGCCATTGCAAACCAAAAGGGAGGCGAGAAATAAAGGGAAGTGAAAAAAAAAATCTATTTATGGGTCATGGGGAGTTCTCTGGATAACAGAGACAGGATGAAATGCCAGAATGAGTCTCAAAGCCTCTTCCCCTGCTGCAGGATCCCCCCGTGGGACACACGAGGGTGGGAGGCGCTGGCTCTGCTGGGGTTCTCTCTTCCCTGCTGAGGCAAATAATCCCTTTGTGAGGATGCAGCCATGGCCTGCAGTTCTGACCCAATATTCCTCTGGATCTTCATCTCCAGGGAGGAGCTGTTACCTGGGAGGGAACCCTGGCACAGGGTGCCCAGAGAAGCTGTGGCTGCCCCATCCCTGGGGCTGTCCCAGGCTGAATTAATCAAGAAGGAATCTGTGGGCATTAAAAAAGTGGGCACAACAACCCGGGGAGGGAGGAGGGCTGGGAAGGTTTCAGCTCCATCCCACCTCAGCCCGTTGGAGCACATATGGGCCAAGGATTGTTCCCCTCCCTGACGTGTGCAGGGATGGACCAGGAGCAGATGGGAGCCGGGCACTGCCGGCTCCAGCAGATAAAAGACAATTACAGGCAGAAAATGGAGCTGCTGATCGCAGCCAGCTTCCACTTGGGATGTTCAGTTCAGCTCCTGGGATAAAAAAACTGTTTTAAAAAAGGAGGGTTGGGATCTGCCCTCCTGGCAGCAGCCGTCTTGTGCTGCAGACCTGCTGATTCAGGCATCGTGCAGCTCCTTGCAGACGTGGGGAGAAATGTTTGAAGGCTCAATTTGAGCCATTTGTTTCTCGTTTTTGAGCTCTCATTAAAATAATCTGCCCTGATTGTCTGTGGGAGCTATTTTTTGCTCCTCTAAACGGTTGCAGAAGACAGCAGAGATTAGAAAAAGAGAATCAACCCTGGTGAGGCTGTGACTCATCAAATCCAGGCTCCTGCTCCGTGCTGGCTGCCAGGGCAGCAGCAGCCCCTGGAATGTGGCAGGGACAGGGGGGAAACCCGGTCCTGCCCTGTCTGAGCGGGAGGATTGGGGAATTTTACCTTCCTTAATGTGGGATGTGGCCCATCCTCATCCCTGCCTGCCAGAGGATGCTCTCTGGAAGGCCAGGCTTCCTCCCCTCGCCCATCCTGCCACACCAGGAATTTGGGATGAAAAGGCCCTGCCCTCCCATGCCACGAGTCTGTTCCTGCATGCAGAGCCCCACGCGGGAGAGGCCGAGTGCTGCCAGCACAACCAACCCAGGGAAAAGGTCTTTGGAAGGAATCTTTAGGACCCAAGCAGCTCTTTCCTATTCCAGCCACATTCAGCCTCAAAACCAGCGGGAATTAGGAGGAAGTGTAGCTTCCCTCCTCCGTCCCTCCCCCGTGGCTGCCCCATCTCCACCATCTCTGGCCACCCTGGTGCTCCTACAAGAATAATTTCAATTCCTTTGGGTTTCCATCCCCTCTGGCCTGGGCACTTGGGGCTCCTGACTCAAACCCAGCCTGGACCTGAACTTGGGTGAGCACCCCCCAGGCACTGCCAGGGCGTGCAGGACTCTGCCATTCCTGAGAAAGAGCTCAGGAATTCCTGCACACCTGGGGACAGGGTCTGAGCCCGCCTGTGGGTGCTGAACTCTGCGCCCTCCCCAGACAATTCCTGCAGGAGAAGCCCAGCGGGGACTGGGGTGTCCCAGACACCTCTGGGGTTCCCAAGGGATCGCCCCAAGCTGGGTCATTTGAGTGACAAAAGGTCCAACAGCCTCTCCCATTAATTAAAACTCAGGGGCCAGCACCTTTCACTCCTTCAGCACAAAGGATTTCCAGCTCTTACTCTATTTCTTCTCCTCCTTTCTCCATAAACTCACAGAAAACGCCTTTTGTTTCAGCGCCAGGCTACAGAGGGGCTGTTTGTTCTCTGGCCATTCAAATGTCCCTATCACTGACATTTTTAAAGCTATGAGAAAGGGTTTTAATTGGCTGAAATGCTGATTGCCATAACAACTGGCTAATGAACCATCTGTTAGCATATGTAATATTTATTTATACATTTCAGAAACGCAGCTCAGGATCTGGACGGGCTCTGTCCAAGGGCAGGGGCAGCCCGGTGCAGATGGGCAGGGGGCACAGGGGAGGGTTCTGGGCTGCAGGATCCCCAGGGACCCCCTGAGCCCCGGCTCAGCCCTCAGCAGAGCTGGGAGCAGCTCTGCCAGGTCAGCGAGGGGCACAGGAGCCTCCTGAGCAGCACTGGGCACCCTGCCCCTTTCCAGGGCACAGGCAGGGCCGGGAAATCCGGGACAAGATGGATTTGGGACCGGCTGAGGGTGGAAAGGCCCTCCAGGGTCACTGACCTGTGGCCACACACCACCGGCTCCAAGCACACCGAACCATCCCTGTGCTGGTTTGTGCTCCCCGGGCTGTCCCGAGGGAAGAGCGCTGGGATTGCCCCGGAGCAGCTCCTCAGCTGCAGCCTCGGCAAGGGCAGCTCCAGCTCCCGGTGCCAGCGGGGCCCAGGACGGGCTCTGGGGCTGCCGCTGGACACCCCAGAGAGGGGCAATAACCCCAGAGAGAGGGGGGCAATAATCCCAGAGAGAGGGGGGCAATAACCCCAGAGAGAGGGGGGCAATAACCCCAGAGAGAGG
>VWZN01009185.1:737365-751136 GCA_013396955.1 Regulus satrapa
TTTGGGGCCAGGCTTTGACCCCGTCCGGTTCTCGGCGCAGCGAGGGCACAGCCGGGGCTGTTTGGGATGTTTGGGACAGTTTGGAAGCGTTCCCTCCCTCCGGGAAAGGTTTGGGATGTTTGGGACAGTTTGGAAGCGTTCCCTCCCTCCGGGGAAGCCTCGGCACGCCCTGGCCTCGGCAGCTGAACGCGTCTCGCTAAAGCCAGGCTCAGCCCGATGTGCGCAGTCCTTGGGAGGGATTTGGGACAGGACACCTCTCCCAGCCCAGCTCCAAATCCATAAACCCCCAGGCAGCTGGAAGGGAACCCTCACAGGGTCTGGCACAGGAGGTGTTGGCATTCCCCTCTTTTCCTGCCCGCTGGGCACAGAGCTGGGACAGAGGGGCTTTTCCTGCAGGAACAGAGCCCCAGGAGCCCCCTGCACCTGCAGCCTCATCCCTGACCACCGGCACAGCCCATTGTTCTTCAGGTCCATCTTTTCCACGGAGCATCAGCAAAATCTCTCCATTTTAATCCCATCCCTCATAAGATTCTTTTGAATATTTAAGAGCGAGAGCAGCGCTCAGATCCTATCTGCTGTTATATCCTCCTTCATTTCCTCTTCCAGGGCTCGGATAACAGTGACCCGCACGGGCCAGTGGAAGTCTATAAAAAGATGGACAGATATTCCTGACAGGGCCAGGAGCTCCTGCTTTGCCATCCAGCCAGAATTCCCTGCGATTTTCCCCTTTATTAGAGCAGGATTGCTTTTCTTACGCCACGGAATGCCTTCATTATCAGGGCCGAGCACAGCAGGTGGGGTTCGACCCTTGGGAGAACGACATCTCCTGCACCCAGGAGCCATCCAGGCCGAGTTTCCAGCTGCCATGGAAGGATCTCAGCCCCTCTCTGGGGAAGAGCAGCTCCCACCCAGGCCCACCAGCATTCCCACCATCACAGAATGGTTTTTGCCACTAGATGGGGTTCAGAAAGCCTGGAGCTGCCTCCCCCAGGGCCAGCCCGTATTCCCACAGCACAGCGTGTCGGGGTTTGGGGCTGGGCTCTGGGACAGGGATGGGGAGCAACCATCTGGGAACTCAAGGTTTGGGGTTTGCTTGAGCAGAAAAGGAAGAAAGGGTGGAAAACCACTCAGGGAATGCCACCCCAGTGGGCACTGGGCCCCTCTCCAGGTGGGTCCTGGCCTTGGGCACAGGGACACAGGCACAAGGGATCTGTCACCGGCCGTGGCTGGGCAGGAGCAGGGACAGGGACAGGCCCAGGACTGTCCCCAGCCTCCCCCTGCCCCAAGCTGCTCTGCTGGGCCACCCCGACCCAGCAGCTGCCTCAGGAGTTCTATAAAATAATAAATATCAATCACATTGGGCAGGATATTGATCTGCAGATTTCACTGACATTTACAAATAAATGATGTATTGCAGTTTTCATTTTGCTGGCTGGGCTGACCCTAATGGCCTTTACATAATTTACTTTTGATTAAAGAAGTGCTTTGACGCAGAGAACCAAAAAAAAAGAATCGATACAATTATGAGATCAGCTTTAAAACAATGTGCTATGGCAGGGGGGAAAAGGCAGATCCTTTGAAGATGCTCACACGGAGCTGTGATGTCTGAAGACACCTCAGAGATCAACAGATTTTCTCCTTGCTGGGAGCTGGGGATGGGCTGAGGCCACACCAGGAGCTGCAGATTGATTTCATTGAAGACAAGACTCTGGCAGCAGGGTTAGGAATGGTCCCTCCAGCCAGGTCTGGGGCAGCGTTTGAAATTCACTCCCGGCACCAGAATGCAAAAGAGGAGCAGCTCCACTGCCCCCGTCCCTGGATATTTCAATATTCAGCAGGGTTTGTGATGTACACAATGCCCACTGCAGCTACTGGGAAACCAACTTCGTTAGAAAATCAGGGGCTGGCATGAGCTAATGCGGTGCCATATGTTCATTAAAACACCACAACGTGCAAAGTAATGGTGACAGTAGGTTAAAGTCATATTCTGGTGAACAATATCCAAAAATATGATTTTTTTTTTGGCAACTGAACTGCGAGCATTATACATAATTAATGAGTGTTCTTGCACTTACTATGCCCTTGCACAGAGGGAATAACCACAACCTGTTTGAGTTTGTGAGGCATGACAAACCCCCACATCCACTTTTCTAACTCTTCTCCCTGCTCAGCAGTGCCACACGACTCCAGCTTATTTCGTCTTCCCAGGGAGGTGGGGAGGGAGACGTGGGCTTCTGGAGCTCTGAGTCCCTGAGATGGCACCAGGCTGACCTGGGTGCCGGGGAACTCGCACGAGAGCTGCTGGGAGGGAGGGGGAAAAGGGGACGGGAAGATGGAACTGCAGGTGACGGAGAGGCAGCTCCTCCTGCTCTGCTCAGTCAATCCCAGGGGATTCCAGAGAGGGAAGAGCCAGCAGGGGTGGGTGCCTGGGCGGGGAGCCCAGGGTGCGACAGAGCCAAAGCTCGCAGGGAATGGGCACTGGATGGAGCCTTGGCAAGGGGAGAGGGGGAGACGGAGGGAATTCCCATCCCTGGGGCGCCCAGCCCTGCCCCTCTGCACAGCCCCACGGTCCTGTCCTGCTGCCACGCAGGGAATTCCCTTGGGACAGAGAGGAGCAGGCCTGCTGCTGTTGGTCCTGAATGGCTCTGCAGCCCCTCAGGCCTGAGCTCTGTACCCCAGGAACCAGCATTCTGCAAACCCTTCCTGGATGGGGAAAAGGCCGAGCCACGTCCCACACTGATGGGGAGCAAAGGCAGAGCTGTCGGTGTTCCCACTTCCCTCACCACAAGTCACAAATGAAAAAAAAAACCCACAAAAAATTTTTAAAAAAACCCCAAGAAAAAAAAAACCCTAGAAAAAAAACCCCAAGAAACCAAACTCAAGACAAAACAAAAGTCTCAGAGCTGCATCCATAAAATCAAATAAATACAAATGCAATGGCTGATCGGAAGGAAAACAATCAACTGCGAGCCAGTTTATTCAATCTGCCTAATGTGAGAAGGTTGCAAACATCCCACTGTTTACTCTGACTTTTTTTTTTTTTTTTCCTTTTGGCAGCAATAAAAACAAATAAAGCAGAACCACTTGCTATTCAATCTGAGGTCTGACTATACCCTTATAGTATTCTCTCAAGAGAATCAAAGCCAGTAGCAGAAGGATGGAAGACATTTGTCCCAAACTCTTTTTTTTTTTTTTTTTTTTTAAGGAATCCTGCAAAAATTCCTCTTTTAAAACTGCATTTTGGGGGATTTTTTTTTTTTTTGCAAGGAATCCTGCAAAAATTCCTCTTTGAAAACTGCATTTAGGAGGATTTTTTTTCTTACTGCAATGCCCCCCAAGATTCCCTGAAAGCTGCTGCAGAGCCCGGCCCCCGCTGGCTGCATCCTCCTGTCAGGCACAGTGGGAAGCAGAAGGTCTCTCCTCAGACCTCAGGACAGCACACCGATTTTTCCAGGGTGGATTTGTGGCTCCAAACACCTCCCTGGCATCGTTAGGCCAGAGATTCGCTCAGAAAGCCTCGCTCACATCCCGGAGGAGGTGAAATACCATCACTTGTGAGGAGAGAACAACAATAAAAGGAGAATGAACGCTCCCTAAGTGCTTCCTAAAACAAAAAATTTGCTATGCAGCCTGTGTACCCACGCAATTACGGAGCTCTCTAGCTCTGAGCTGTAACAGATGGAATTTTTTCCCCCTGTCTCTCTTTGGAGATGAGGTGAACGGATTCCTCAAGGGAAGAGCAGACAGAGCTGCTGAGTTGGCAAGGCTGGTGCCAAGCAGCTGGTTCCTGATGAAATGATGGGTCTGGGTAGGCATGGCCTGGGAGGGCCTTTCTGCCAGCAGGGAAGCTCTGCTGGGACAGCTCCTGAGCCTTCCCGAAAGCACAGGCAGCGGGAGAGCGCCGGGAGGAACCAGAAGATGATACAGATTTGCTGTTTGTTTGTTTGTAAAATTTATTTATTATCTTTCCTTTGGACCTTTCTGTGCTGCAGCTCATAAACTCCACCTGAGCTCTGGGTTCCAGGGACAGCCTCAGCAGAGACGGGAAGGAGAACTTGCAGCCTTCACCAGGAAACAGGGAAGAGGGAAAAACTGCTGACGGCACAGCTCTGCTCCTCAACAAGTTTGTTCTAGAAGGTCTCAAAGCTCTGTTTGAATATTAAAATCAATCTGCGCTCAGACAACTTTCACTTGAAATAAACCCTTAATTTTAAGCTCGTTTTACAAGGAGAGAGAAAAGGTGTTGGATGAGGCTTGGAGCAACGTGGGATGGTGCAAGGAGCCCATGGCAGAGGTGGAACGAGTTGGGATTTAGGGTCCTTTCCAAGCCAAACCTGTCCAGAATTCTGGGGGATAGAGGTGAGTCCCTGACCTTTCCTTGCCCACACATCAGCCCCCGCCTGGGAGCTCCCAGCCGCGCCAGCTCCATCAGCACCAGCCTCACACCTGAGCAGTGCTCAGCACTGGGAGATCCTGAGCAGCACCGCGTGCCAAGCACCTCGATGGCAGCTCGGCAGTGGAGCTTTACGTGATCGCTGCGAAGAGAAGAGAAATCCAGAGGAGCTTGTGCAGCCTCCAAACGAAAACCGTCTGGCGCTGGCTCCCAGCCGCAGGTATCGACCCCGGCTCCCAGAGCAGAGCGTTTCCAGCAGCAGCTCATTTCTGGAGGGGCACAGGGCTCTGCCAGCCCTCCCGAGGAGCTGTTGGCAGTCTGCAATGTCAGGGGCTCTGCCCTCCATTCTTTTCCCAATCACAACACAACAAAGCCGTTTGGATTTGTGAAATGTCACCGTGCCTGCCCAGAGCCCTGCTGCAGACAAGGTAATTATCCCTCCCTGTCACCCCTGCTCACTCCAGCTTGGTTAAAATGAAGTGTTTGTACCCAGTCTGTCAAGCAGTCTCCCAGGAAATCGTTCTGAGGTTCGGCTGCTGAGGGGAAACAGCTCTGGGGACACCTGGGGACAGCGGAGGGGTCACCCGGTCACTTGGCTGCTCCCCAGGCCCTGCTGAGCACCGGGACCTGATACCAACCCAAAGCTCATCAGGCTGCTGGAAAACCCCCGTTTGAAGGGGAGGAGAGCTTATCTTTCATTTTCTGTGATCAGTTTTGCAGCGTGTTGATGTATTTATAGTTTTAATACACACCCATAAATGCCCCCTAAGCAGGGAATATTGCACCTCTCGATTACTGTTATTGCTTTATTGCTCCTGGGAACCATAAATTAACAGCTTCCCCCAGCAATGCTCACAGGGCACAGAATTACATTACAATGTACATACACAGGAGCCTATTAAGGCATTGCCATTCCATAAAAGTCTTTATAGTTTTTAAGTGTACACCTATAAGTGTTTCAATTAAAGAACTACATGCTCGCCTGGTAATTGCCCTCCCATTTGTGATAGGGCTCCGCAGCAGAAAGAGGAAGAAGCAAGACTAAAAGGTGGAAAATTGGAATATAAAGCACCGAATATGAAGCTGCCATAAAAAGAAAACCGCAGGTTTAAATTATGCTTATTAGAGTCGTTTGCAAGGTTTAACTCTTGCTGCCAGGAATCTCTTGTTTGTTTCTCGGGGAGAAAACTCTTCTCTCCCTGCCCCGAGTCCCCGAGTTTGGCAGGGAGTTGGTGACTGGGAGAAAAGGGCTTGGATGCTCTGGAATCACCTGGAGCCGGCCGGGAGAGCAGGGCCAGCCCAGGAGCCGCAGGCAGAGCTGTCGGAAGGATGACATCTTGTGGTAGGACGGCTCCGAGGAGCAGGGACTAATTAACGCTGCAAATGAAGCTGCAGCCAGCACCCTGCGAGGGGGGAACCCTCGGAGCTGCGCTGGAAAACCGCAGCCAGCTCTGCTCTGGTGGCTCCCGAGGGCAGGGAGTGCTCAGGTGTGCCCCGGGAATCGCCTCACCTGGCGGGGGGACCCTTCCGAGCCGGAGGCTCAGCTGAGCTCTGCTGCGTTTCTGGGGGCTCAGGACCTCCAAACTCAGCCTGGGGAATGGCCGGGCCTGCCCTTCGGGTTCCACGGCAGCCAGAGCTGTGCGTTTGGGGGTTCTCAACCCCGCTCGGTAGCCCAGCATCTCTGAGGAGGGCACGAAGCTGAACTTGGAAGGTTCTGGGGAATTAATAAGGAAATTCATCACGGAGTCGCTCTTGAAAACGGCCTCAGCTCCTCGGCAAGCCTCATTTTACTGCTAAGTTTGGAAGAAAATGGTCTGGTTTTGACATAAGCCTGCCATCAGAACCAAAATGTGACTTTTTCCACCCTATGGAGATTCCCTGGCACCAGCGGCAGCTCCTGCAGCATTCCCACGTGCAATTCCTCGAGAATCAGAGCGGCATGGAAGGGAGAGGTGGGCACCCCTTGATAAGCAGCAGGCATTAATTAGGGCTCCATTACAATGGAATTCAGCTGGAATAACGTATGGAGGCCACAGGAACAGTAAAGGGAAATTCATCATGGTTAATGTTATTACACTGAATGTCAGAGGAAGCAGCGATGATTTGCCACTTACTGTGGGATGGAATGTAATCTAAATGCAATTGTGGCTGGATTGCCTGGAACATCCACGTGAAGGAGAACTGCCAGGAAAACCAGGATTCACTCCTCTTCCACGGCTGCTTCGTGGGACCCTGAACTTGGAACGATGCCTCCGTTTGCCAAGGCGTGAGCAAGGCAGATTTTAAAATCAAATATTCTGTATTTATCCTCCCCTTTTTAAGGCTGTAACACTTGGGCACATTTGGATTTAACAGGGCAAGTTCTGGCATCCTTCTGGGATGGCCCTGAAAAAGCAAATCAGCTTTTGGTGGCTTTTTTTTCTCCTCCCCATCAGACATTTGTGTCTCATCCTCCTTCGTGGCGTTCCTCTCCACCTGCAGATGTTGAAACCTTTTCCAGCAGAGGCTCGGGTGCCTGTTTAGTGAAATTTCCCTGCAGCTGGGAACTGTGGTAGGGTTTGGTTCTCTCTGGTGGTACCCTGGGAGCAGCCAGGCAGAGCAGGAATGCTGCTGCAAAGGAATCGTTTATCCTCTTGAGAAATAACAACTCTGCCAGATCGTTCTTGATATTTCTTCAACAGGAAAAATGCCTCTTTCAGAGCTCAGTATTTGTCTGGATGCTTTAAAGCATTCCGGAGCGAAACCCATCCACCAATGCTGTGTCTGCAAGACATCAGCAGGTCCCCTGCACAGGAAAAAAATTTTGCATGGAATGGGGCAGGATTTGTCTTGTTCTTCCCCCCGCCACTCAGTGCTGAGGACTCCTTGGGAACAGAAGGCAACAGGTTGCTGTAAAAATCTCCCTCGTTTCCCCCCGCCATGTGACAGCACAACTTCCAGGAGCCTGCTGGAACATTATCCTGACGCAGTGGAAGCCATCATCACACATTCCCTTTGGAAATTATTTAAAAAAAAAAAAAAAAAAATCTACGGGGATTTATTTTCCTTTAAATATCTATAAATCAGCATTCACTGAAGCACCACAAATTCTAATTCTTTAAAGGAAATAGTGTCTAACATTTGCAGCTGATTCCATTCGAGTCTCACACAGCTGCTCCAGGGCTGCTTTGTCATTGAAATAAAAACTCAGAGGTTTCCATTAGCTTTAGGTCTATGAAAAGAAATACACTTATGTATCTTTTAGAAGATTCTAAATAGTTATTATTTATTTATGCAGCCCTGGAAGCTTGCTAGGCATTTCACAGGCACGCAAGGAGAGCTCAGACTAAACCACAAACAAATAAATCCAGCAGAGAAGAGAAGGAGAAACAAAATTTCTCCTCTCAGTGTTGTCAGTGAGTGACACAGTGCCCCACCTCTGCCCCTTCTCCCCAGGTTTTGTCTTATCTGCAGCTGCTTTATCTTGTCCAGCACCATTTTACCCCTCGGGGAGGGCAGGAGGAGCAGAGGTGAAGTTCAAGGGGGGTCAATAAGAGAGAATCAGACTGGGAGGGACTGGGCAGTGCTCCGGACCTCCCCCGTGCCCCGTGCTCAGGACACCGCACCTCTGCCACAACGCAGAGGAGGGATCCGTATTTTGCATTATTTTTCACTCCCTTCCCCCTTGTACAGCTCCAGGTCTCTTCCCTGCTGTCAGCAGCTAAAAAATGCAAATAACAAAACTCTGGACAAAATTCTTTCCTTTTCCGTTGAAGGAGCTAACGGGAGCCAGAGTGACATTTATGGATAATTAAAGGCAACTCTGATGAGCCCTGTAGTTGCAATTTCTCTTTTCAATAGAAGAACCCTTTTTTAATCCGGGTCGTCTTTGGTCACCAGCTTTAGAGCTGTGACAGTTTCTCCGGGAGCGCTGTCAGAGGTTGTAAACTTTAATGACCTTTTATGTTCCGGGGCCTTGTTCTTCCCTAGCTGTAATTAAGCAGGGGTGTGTGTATCTATACATTTAAAGGATAAAAAGGATTCATATTACAATAAAAATCATCCCTGTGCTCACCAGTACGAACCTCAGCAGCCCAGACTCAGCTGTGGCCAACAATCCAAGAGGAGTCATTACTGTAACTAAATTAGACCGTTTGTTTTCTTTCTCTCAAATCGAATTGTGGAGGAGCTGCTTTATTGCAAAACAGACATTAAAATTCCAGCTAGACCTCCGAGAGAAAGTAATTTCTATTTTATCAGCACTGTAAAGCTGTCTTTATGTTCTGAAGCAGGAAATATTGCAGGGATATTTATAGCACCAGCACCAAAGCCAGTTTGAATAGAAATGTTACTGCGGTCGGCAGAGCTGTCACATTGCTCAGTGGAGCAGGGAATTTTAGTGAATTTGTGAATTACCCTTTCAGTCTTGACAAGTCTTTCAGCGAGCCTGGTGTGTGTCTGGAGCTGCTTTGTGCTCTCGGGATAATGATTAAAGACTCGGCTTGCTTTAGGAGGAGATTTCCTGGTGTCTCACGGATAATCTGCTCCCATCTCCAGGGAACCCCGGGGCTCCCAAACTTTCCTGTGCCCTGGGCTGGCGCTGCTCCTCGTGACCCAGCAGCTCCTGCAGCATTCCCAGCTGCAGGGCCCTGCACTGCTCCGGGAGCGGCGGCTCCACGCTGCTGGCCGATTTTCCCCAAGGATCAGGAGCTGCTCTCCTTCCGCCGCCTGCATGGTGCAGGAGGAGCCCTGCCCTGTCCACCCCAGCCCTCGCCCTGGGTTTAATGCTGGGCTGCCCAGCTGGACAAACCGAGGCATGGAGGGAACAGAATTGGCTGGCACTGCAAACTTTCTGGCTTGGTGGCAGAGGCTGGACAGCACCTTGGATTATCCACCTGTCTGGGAGCGCCCTGGCCTTTGTAATGAACCAGGAGGGCAAACAGGAGCAAATCTGAGTGAAATCCTTTCTGTCCTGATTTTCTGTCCATGCTCACCCGCGTGCTCCGGGGTTGCTGCGGAGAGCCACAGCAGAGGCCCTGCAGACACGGCAGAACTCGGCCCAACAAACGTTGCCACCGTGCCGGAGACAAAATCGTCTTTGCTGTGCAGGTGGAGCACGGAGCCAGAGCCGGGGAGCTGCTGGGGAGTCAGGCTGAGCCTCCCGGGGCTGGCTCAGGTGTGGACTGACCTGGCTCCAGGGCGGCTCTTGCCAGATGAGGAAAGCTGGGGCAGGTTTGAGGAGCTGCTGCTCCCGCCTGTCCTGCTAAAGGCAGGCTGGCAGGACCCAGCCAGGGCCAGGTCTGTGTCTCCAAGGGAAGACTGCAACAGCAGAGAGGAGGAAAAACCCTTCAGGATTGTAGGGCAGCGTGTTTGGAGCGCCAGTAAGTGAAACAGATCCCCGAGTCCTCACAGGGCAGCAGCTCCAGCAGTAAATGTTATTGCTGATGGGTTTCCACTTTACTCTGAGCTTGATCTTTTGCCTGATTTGATTTTTGTTTCAACTTGCCATTTCCCTCCTTTCACCTTTGATTCTCCTCCTTCTTTTTCATCCTCTCTCTCTTCCATAAATCTGTGTTTTCCCACCTCTCTTCCCTGTCAGCTTCACTTCAACCCTAAAATTCGCCTGCACTTTCCAAATCCCACTCAAGCTGGGTCCCACCAAGATCACCTGTGACCCACCCTCCCTGTCCTCTTCTCCCGAGTGTTTGGGTTGTTTGGGGGTTCTCTACCTTATCCTCCATTTTCTGTTATCCATTTGTGCCACATCTGATTGCTGGTTGACATCTCATCCTTCTCCTGCTCTCCCCGGAGCCTCTGAGGATCCCCAGCGCCGTTTCCAGGTGCTGCACAGGGGTCAGGTTTGTACCAGGGGTGGCAGGGCCATGCAGGGCTGAGGGGGGATCAGGAGTCCCTGCATGGGTAATGCAATCATCCTGCTGGGAACAAAGCAGGAGCCTCCTGCTCCAGCCTCCACTGGATGCGCTTCCCAAGGATGCTGATAATCATCAGCTGTTTGAAAGGAATTAGCTGGCTTTTCATTCTCTGCCTCTCTCTGTCTCCACTCCGTGAATTTTCTCTTGTGTTTAGCAGAGCCATTTATAAAATCCAGATTCCTATTGATTCCCAAGGAGAAAGAACATTAATGTACTCCCGTGTCCGTCCCCGCTCTCCCCACGCGGCAAGGAAAGATTTATATGATTTTCTGGGTGTGCTGCTGCCCTGCAATGGAGTCAACAATCAAGTCACACTAAATTAAACACAGATATATTTCTTCTCCTGGGCTACTCGTGGATGACCTGCCAGGCTGCCCCTGGGGAAGGCACATCCCTCCCCTAGGTCAGGAAAAGCCAAATTCATTTGGAGCAGAAGTAAATTGGTACCCAGAGAGCACCTGAGCAGCTGAGACCATTTGCCAGTGGCAATTCTGTGCTGTTCAGGGTGTTTGAGACGGGGCCTTCTGCACCTGAAAACATCCAGGAAAGTGCAGCTACACAAATCAGGGAATCAGAGAAGGGTTGGGAATGGAGGGACCTTAAAGCTCACCTAGCTGCGACCCCAAAATTCAAATGTAAACGTGTGATGGGAGGTGTAAACACATCCGGGAGTGTCCCCAGCCGGGCTGGAGCACCCTGGCACAGTGGAAGTGCCCCTGCCCATGGCAGGGTGTGGAATGGGACGGGATTTAAAGCTCTTCCAACCCAAACCCTTGTGGGATTCCCTGAGAATATCCAAACTCCTTCATCCCACTCCCCTGGGTGCCCTTCATCCTTTGGGGAACTCTTCCTCCTGAGCAGTGACCAGCAGCTCTCTGGTCCCATCGAGTCCCATCAAACCCTGCCCAGGAAAAGCTTTGGAGAACGAGGAATGGGAGATGCCCCAAAACCTCTCCAGATCAATTGCTGCAATTATTCCTTGAATAATTCCCCAGCCATCCTTCAGGCCCTGCCTATTCCCAGGAAAGGCTCTTTTGAGACCAACCAGAGGCTCTCCGGCTTTAGGATTTACAGCTGATTGTAGGCAGAAGATTTAGGGTTGCACCCTTAGGAAATCCATCTGTAGATCATGGCGAAGATAAAGAAAAATATAAAGGACATTAAGATTAAAGGAGTTTATCTGCTGCTCATTACTGCTCCATCCGTTTCCTGGGGAGCTGTGACAAGGGCAGCCTCGATGGCCCCCGCTCACAGCGCCTTGTCCCCAACTCCAGGGTGACATTTACAAACTGCCAGGCACCAGGAGGGATGGGGCAGGGAGCGCAGCCTCATCCTCGCCGCATTAATTCAAGGTTCAGTCTCTGCACTGCCAGGGGAAGGCATAACAAAAGGGACAGGAGGGTTCATGAGCTCATAAATATGTGACAAGCAGTCTTGTCTTATTGCTGCTTTTAGCAGCCTGTGGAACTGCAATTGATGGTGTAATAGACTCCCAAATACACCGAGCCCATCACCAGCTCTCTCTCGTTTTTATCAGACCTAATTCCTATGCTGACAAAAAAAATTATCAGCGGAAGGCAAAAACGGGAGCTGTTTGCTACAGCATTAATTTTAAACATCTGGAACGGGGTATAATGTATGCAGATGTTTTGTAATGGAGACAGGTTACAAGGAAAATCAAATATATCGTGTGTTGCCTCTGCTCGTTAATATAAATTGACATCTGCTGAGTCTGGAGGTGAGCTCTGTGTTCTCCTGCCATCCAGGCTGGAATAATGCTCCATCTGCTGTGCTAATGCAGCTGAACATCCCTTGTCCCTTAAGTCATCCTTGATAGGAACAGACCTGGAAACGCTATTCCACATAATACCTGGGTTATATATTGGCCTGATCTAAATATCTTTTACAGCACGTGAAAAACTGCTGAAAAATAGCAGCTCAGGCTGCTCCAGCCAAGCTGGAAAATATCTCATCCCCACACAACTTCCATGTTCAGACACTGAACATAATTTGGGATTTATTTCCAGAGGAGTTATTTAGTAGCAAACAGTTGGAAGCTATGTTCACAAGTCCGGGAATAAAATTCTGCTCCAACCTGTTAAACTCGCTGGGCCACGGTGGGCCCAAGGGAGGGATTCCCACTCTTGGAGCCTTTTTCCATGGATCTCTGACATTTCCAGAGTGGGTTTGTGCTGTTCAGCTGAAACTGGGGCCAGCAGCCGCGGTGATAAGGAAATTAAAACCAATCAGATTTGACCGAATTCACTAAAAATGAGAATTAAAGGAGCTGAATTTTTCGTGTTTGAGGCAGGAGCTCCCTGACTTCAGCCAGCTCAGCTCCAAGGTCGGGAGCTCCCGGCCCCTCCCCGGGTCAGAGCTGGTCCAGACCCCTCTGAGCTCTGGAGAACTGAAATGGGAGCAGCACCCACCGTGGGATGGACCCTCTTTACTCCTTGGGCCCCAGGGGTGTTTCCCTCAAAAACCACCCCCTAACTCAGAGAAACTCCCGAAAATATTTTCAAAGGGCAATCCCCATTTGAAATCTGGCCATGAACGCTGCTTGAAAGGAGCAGGAAAACCAGAGGGGAGCAGGGAAGAACAGCTCTCTGATATGCCAGGATTCCCTTTATTTTGGGGTTTTGGAAACCCCTCCAAAGCCACACGAACCCTGTCCACAATCTAAAACATCACCGTGGGTTTTTCTCCTCGTTTGCTGTTAAAAATTGTTCTCTGATTGAATCCCCAGGGATCCTGAGGGCAGGAAAATGTGCTCTGCATGCTGAAATCCCTAAATAAGACTGTGGGGAGAACAGGAGCAGCCCCACTCCCACGGGAGGAATTGGGTCACATGTCAAACATTTCCAAACACAAGGGGGGAAAAAATAAGCTCAAGGCAACTCCTGGAAAAAAAAAATAAAAACAAAAAAAACCTTTGGGGACTCAATGAAAAATTGCCACCAAATGAAAGCATTACAAGAAAACAGATGGAGAGTAAGAGAGGAACATCAAAAAAATCAAATGACATGTTTAAAAGGGCAAAACATCAATACTCCCCAGAGAACTGATAAAATGTGTCATTTGAAAGGATGCTGTAAAGCAAAGAAATCATGAAATGCATCATGACTATGAAAGGGAATAAGAGAAAAAAAAAAAAAAAACCCAGCACCTGCATTTACCTTTATAGATGGTTTCAGCAGGCAGGAAATTAGATTTGATTTCCAGGCTGGGTGTATATCTATGTAAATACATAAAGGCAGATGCATTGCTGCTCACAAAAGGCTTGAAGTCATTAGAGGATGTCAGGATGTGACACAGGAACAGTGGCAAGGTTTGTTCAATTACCTTGATAAAAGTTCCAGGAGTGGCTGCTGGAGCTGAGAAATCCCTAAATCTGCATTTCCTGGGTTTGTTTCCTTCTGAGCTGGGGGTGCAGGGGGGGGGGGGGCACCCCGCCTGGTCATCCAGG
>VWZN01009185.1:751175-785911 GCA_013396955.1 Regulus satrapa
TCCACGGGCAAATTGAATATGAAAACCAATTAATTAAAGCACTCTGATCATTAAATCCAATCCTGGTGTTTACCCACAGGATCTGTGTGAAGATGCTCTGACCACATTATCCAGAGTTTAAGAAATGAGACCCGAGACGTTTCAAATATGTGCAAATTTACCTTTTTTTCCCCTGCTAGAGGGATTAGTTCTTTCATTTCTTCTGTGTGCAACACTCTTAAAAGTCAAACTGAATCCTTCACAGGAAAAAATGAGAGCAGCTTAGGAATTAAGCCTGGCCTGTGATGTTCAGTGCAGCTCTGTGTTCATCATCCTAATTTATATCATCAGGACCTGCAGCTACTTCATTAATCAGTTGCAACAGGTGCTAAGCAGTAGAAATTAACTATAAAATCCCGTTTAAATGTGGCTATTGCCCACTCCAGATGAGAGGAGACGTTCAGAGGAGCAGGGTTTGGCTCGACAAGCAAATCCCTCCCGTTCCAGGTGGCCGCAGGGACGGTGACAGCCTGGAGAGGAGGTGGCACAGAACTTCAGTGCAAGAAAAGTTCTTGCCCAGAGCAGCTGTGGCTGCTCCTGGACCCCTGGGAGCGTCCAAAGCCAGGCTGGAGCCACCTGGGGCTGTGGAAGGTGTTTGGTTCCTATTGAACCGTGAGTGCCCAGTTCCTGATCTTCTCAGCTCACACCCAAGGCAGGGAAGCGGAGAGGACTGGGATCTGCATCCTCTTGGAAAGAAACAAATAACCATCAGGAGCTGTGGATTCTCAGGCCAAACACTCTGTCCACACAATCAGGGATGAGCTGCAGTAACGAGAGCCACTTTTCTCACTGAAGAGCTATTCAATGAGCTGCCTTCCCCTCTTTCTTTNGCCTCCCTTCCCCCTTTTTTTTTTTTTTTTTTTTTTTTTTTTTTTTTTTTTGTTTTTGTTTTTGTTTCCATTTGTTTTCAAAGAAAGTCGATGGAAATGTGGGTATAATTTTGGAATAATTGCCTGTAATCCATTGGTCACAGAAGAATGAATCACAGCACTTTCCCTTTGAAACTTCCTGAGGGGTTTGCAGCTGGCGGGGCCGGGAGCTGATGGAGCAGCACAGGATCCAGGGAGGGATCAGCTCCAGAGCTCCTCTCTGCCTGGACAGAGCAGGGCCTGGCACAAAGAGAACTGCAGAGCGTCTGAGGATGTCCCAGAGCCCTGGGACACATTTGGGGCGCTGGGGAGGTTCAGTTCTGCCCAGAGCAGGTGGTTTTGCCAACTCCATGGACCCCACGGCAGCCCTGGATCCGTGTCAGGCACGAGCACCAGCTCCAGGCGCAGCTCCCTGCAAGGTTTGGCTCTCCCTCTGCCAGGAAAAGGCAGTTTTAGAAAAGGAAAACCTTTTCCTTAGGTAAAATCTCACTTAGCTCCTAATATCTTAATGGTGCCTGCCCTACATTTTGTGCCCCAGCTCTCCTGCCCTTCCCTGGCCTCGCTGGGATCCCTCCAGTCAATATTCCATGCCAGCTGAGCACAGGAGGCAGAGGGAAGAGCCTCCCTGAGCAGCTCTGGACCCCTCCGTGCTGCGCAGCCACGGCTGCTCTGTCAGGGAGCGGGCACCCTGCAAGGCTTGAAAGCAGAAAATGAGCAGCTCTGCCCTCAGATTGGAAATTATGGAAAGCAGGGCTTTGTTATGGCACTGCTGCCTGGATCTCCTGGCAGCTGCGGGCGCACCTCCACGTTCCATAATAGATGAGATGTAAAACTCATTTTAAACCCAACGATCAGCATGGAAATGTTTCACTTCAGCTCCGTGGAAAGGCTCCTCACGTCTCCCAGAGCAGAGCTGAACGTCTCAGCCGTAACTCCAAGGATGCTTTAGAGGGGGATTTACACACCTGGAGCACAGGTCCAACTTTAATGTGCACTTATCCATCATTTATTGACTCAGATAAGCAATCACTGCCCAACTGCTGCTGCTCTGGTGCCTGAAGCACCCTTTGCCTCTGAATAATTGAAATGCAGGAAGTTCTAAATCAACTGACAAATCTGACATGCTGCAGGCCTCCACCTGTGGGTCTAGCATCTGCTTTTTTAGGCCAAGATCACTTGCCAAGGAACTGGCAGCATTGGAGATAAGACACTGAGGCAGAGGCTGGTGCTACCAGTCCAAGCTGGAAAAATCAAAACCAGGAATTCTAGCACAGATCTGTTTCCCTACAACGGATTTGTTTCCAAGAAAAGCCTTGATTTTTACAAGTAAATATTCCCTGGGAGAACAAACGCTCCCCCCAAATCCTGACTCAATTCACAGGTTGTTTTCAGGGCCAAACTTCCATTGAATTCCCCATGCCTGCTCCTCCGGGTGAGCTGCTCAGGCACCTGAGCCCCTCAGCTCCCAGTCCCTGCAGCCCCGTGTGTGTCTGACTGATACCCTGGATTATAGAGCTAAGAATTAATTTCAGCAGCACAATTCCACCACATAAACTGTGCTGCTTGTTTTCAGATGCCATCATTTAGAGAATGTTCAAGGGAATTGTAAAACAGGATTCACTTTATGATGCGGATGAAGTCGGCGCTGAATTCCAAATGAGCTGGGTACCACATGCTAAATTGTGTCAGCAACACCTCAGTGAGCAGAAATATGAGCTTCTCCCTGTCTCTGAGACACCTCTCCTCGAGTGATCCATGGAGTGGCATCCTTATCAGCCCAGACAGAACAGAGTAGATTTGATGACAAATCTGTCACTTGAGCAGGGTTTGAGAGGCGTTTCCAGCTGGGAGCAGGCAGCAGGTGGAACGAGCTGTGGGCTCAGAGCAGCGCTCCTCAGGGCTGGAGTTTAGATAAGGCATTAAGGCCACCTGGCTTTTTGTTCCTGCAGAGATTAAACCCACCTGAAACCCCAGTTCAGGTGGAATCCGAGTGTTCTGCACGTACTGGAGACAAGAAGGAAGAGGTGAAACCCCAGTAAATAACCTTGGATGGCCCAACGGTGCCTTCCCCAGGGCTCAGACCTCCCAGGCACAGACTCTGGGACCCTGGGGAGCCCGGAACACCACAGGGATGAGAGCATCTCCATATCATGGCATTTGCAATATTTCATAAATTCACAACGAGATGGAGCCTAAGGCTAAACCCAGGATTAGCTCCAAGAACCAGGGCCACGTTTACACAAACCTCCCTCAGGAGCTCGGGATTTGTGCCCCACTCAGCTGAGCAGAATTAATCCCAGTGCCCCCTCACACCCACCCCCAGAGCTGAGCACACCGCGAGCTCTGGCTGCTGAAGTTTGTGCATCCTGCCATGGGAGGAGTCTGGCGATTGCATCTGGCATGAAAGCGAGAGATTTCCTCGGGAAGGCTTCAGCCTGAAGCACCAGCTACAAGCAGTTGATAAAAGCAAGGTGCTTTCATGTTGTTTCATCTCCCCCTGTCCCCTCTGCAGTCTGATGGAGCAGACCCAGGACAGAGATGTGAGCTGCTTGAAATTTCCACTGCCTCGCGCTCCCTGTCTCGCCCGAGCTGTACCCACGGCAGGGCAGGCTCTTGAAAGAGCATATTTTATTATCTCT
This sequence comes from Regulus satrapa, assembly GCA_013396955.1. Lineage (NCBI taxonomy): Eukaryota > Metazoa > Chordata > Aves > Passeriformes > Regulidae > Regulus > Regulus satrapa. Next base: position 754,723 of record VWZN01009185.1, read on the forward strand.
CAATAAAAGGCGGTGTGGTCAAAATAGCACCTGCCAGTTTGCAGGCCAGCACGGGCTGCAATCTGTCTGATATTTGCGTTGGGATGGAAATGGGATGGAAGGAGAGACAAATCAGCTGTGCTGAGCAGGCAGACAGGGAGGCCTGGTGGGCAAAGCCCCATCTCCAGAGGCAGCTCTGCTGCCCCAGCCCAGCCTTGGAACGGGAGAGCCTCGGGGAAGAAAAATGATGAGGGAAAATATCACTGGCGAGGCTGCAGATGGAGGGAGGGCTGTGCCAGGGCTGGGATTCCTCCATGCCCGAGCTCTGCAGCCAAACAGCTCCATTAACCCTTTGTGTGCCCCTCTGGGGTGGGGAAAGGGGCACTGCAGGCCTGGCCTGAGCAAGGACGTGGTGGCAAATGAGTGTACTGGACTCACCCTGCCCTGCCCAGCCCTGCCAGCACTGCCAGCGCACATCCCACAAACCCTGCACCAAAGCCAAAGGCTTGGGCCTGACCCCACAGCTCACCCAGGGCTCTGCTGGCCTTTCTGGACTCCGTCTGTGCCACTCTGAGGTGTCCACAGCCCTCTGCAGCCCTGCTCTGCTCCTGTCCCTTGCACCCTTCCTGTTACCCTCAAGAACAGCATTTCAAGCAGGACTCTTGAAATCCCAGCCAGGGAGACTGGGAATATTTCAAACTTGTCATGTTCAAAGGCTTTATTTATGTCAAAGAAAAATCTAATTTAGTGCAGGGTTTGGTGACAAGGCCCAGCCCTTGCCAGGAAAGCAGTGACGGGGAAAAGCCTCTCCCCAAGTTCCCAGGAGCTCAGTGACTGCAGGCGCTCCCTCACGGGAGTGTCAGCCCCAGGTGTGAGCAGAGCTGAGACCATCACAGGGTTTGTTCTCCACAGAAATCCTTGAACTCCAACACAAGTGATGATAAAACAAAGCTTAACCTTTCCCCCTGCAAAAGCCAAGTGGGTGCTCCTCAGAGCACGAGCTGCTCCTGGCAGCTCTTGGCTCTACCTTGCTCTTTTTTCTTTTCTTTTCCTATACTTAAGTGAGGCTGGGACAATGGAGACCCAATCCTTAATTTTTTCACCTCCCTTGGGAATTCAAATCCAAGTTTTGGCAAGGCAGCACTAGAAAAGGTGACCAGCACCTGAGAAATCCCCATTTTACCTCTGTGCCAGCCCTGTCCAGCTCCCCCTGCCCTCCACCCAACACAAAGCTGCACCCCAGGGCCACCCCCCAAACTCTGGCAGGGCCCTCTGCCCTTCCTTTATGCTCTGTCATGGTGACACTAACGAGCACACTCAGACGGGGGCCGTGTGCCAATTAACAATTCCTCGTTAGCTTAATGAGGGGACACATGTTTTTAATCACAGCTAAGAATGGGGAGAGATTGAGGAATTGATTCGGAGCTGTGCGAGGCGCCGGTGTCAGTGCAGGGAATTTAATTTGGCAGCTGCGGTCAGAGGGAGAGCAAAGGTGCCCACTGGCTTTGGCTGCTGGGCTCACCAGAGGGCTGGGGAAACATCCACATTCCACATCAGCACGGGGACAGTCTGCCCTGGGCTCACAGGGTGCTGGGAAATGGAAAACCAGCCCCACTGGCTGAGCTCGGGGGCTGGCATCCGTCACCTTGCAGCACAGACCTGCCCTGCTCAGAGTCCCCCCCACCAGACAGCTGAGCCAGAGCTCTGGAGAAGGAGCTGCAGCTCACCTTGCTTTCCCATCAGGGGATGTCCTGAGTCGTGGCAGGACAAGGGCAAACACAGCCCCTCCTAAAGGGCTTCACCACAAAATCTCGAGGTGGGGAGTTTGTGCCTCAAACCCAGGAAATCCTGGCACCTCTGTGCTTCTCCATCCTCTGGATCAGCAGCTGTCACTCCCCGCTCAGTGCAGCCCCAGCTTTCATTTAATAGTGTGACTGAACACATTCCCTTTGTCATCCCAGCCTGACCTTGCCTTTGAAAGCTGGAACACCACGTTCTGCAGCATTTGCACAATGCAAGAAACGATGACATTTACCAGCAATCAGAAACCCGGGAATGAAAGCCCCAAGGTCTCTGGAGCAGGAACAGTATTTATGCAAGTGCTGAAATGAGTGGTTTCAGGCAACACAAGCAACCAAATTGAACAGTCGGCAGCGGGGGCTCGGCAAAGAGAGGTCACCTGTGATGGAGCTGGGTCAGCAGCTCAGCCTGCTCACACTGCCTCTAGACCCAATCTCCTCCTGATTCCACCAGCCCTCTGCTCCCCAGACCCCACTGCTGCCTCTTTACTGAGCACATTAAACGGCTTCCCCACGTTCAAAGCCACTGTGGAAAGCAATCCCAGCCCAGCCTCCCTCGCCTGGCCCGTGTGGGGCGTTCCCCCTGCCCACCAGAGCCTGGCACCACTCCCTGGATGCTGGGAATGCCTGGGCAGCTGCTGGGAAGGAGAGGTTTGACCAGCCCTGCCCCAGACGTGCAGTTTTAGCCCTGCCACGAGCCCGTTCCCACTCCAGGCACCGAGCTGAGCATTCTGCTCTGCAGAATCCCCTCTTTTCATCCAGAGCTTGAACTCCTCCCACGGCAGCCCCTCCAAGGCTGCAGGCACAGTTTGGGCACTGCAACAACAAACCCTGGTGGGTTCCAAATCATCTCAGAGCTGCTTGTCACAGGCTTGTGCTGACCTTGTTAGAGCCTTGTTGTCTTAACAAATTTGGAATGTGTCATCTGAGGCGAGAGCGAGCTCGCTGCTCACCAAACGTGTGTGTGTGTGTGGGCTGCCCTGGATTTGTGTCCTAATGTGTTCTCCTTTTCCCCACCCAAACCCAGTGAGCACTGTGGGCAGCCCAGGGTCAGGTGGAAAGGTGGAAATATTCAAGGAATGACATCAGCAGAAGCCAAGCCAGCTCTAATGGCCTTCATCTGTTACGTTTGCCTTCTCTCACTGCTCTAATGCCCGTGTTTTTGTAAGAGAGATCAACATAACTTTTTTTTTTCCTTCCCAGATTTATGAGTAATACGCAGCAAATTGGGCAGATCACTCATGCAAACAGTAGCTCTCCAATTCTCAGCAACATTCATCTCCAATAAAAATGGCACGTGGAATTTTTTAGAAATGCCTCAGCCCAGCTATTGATTTCACCTTTAGAGGAGCAATTAGAAGATATATTTGTGATGTCAGTGCTGGTGTTAATGAAACATCTCTTTTCCTACTCAATATTCTTCTTATTTTCTTGGATACAGAACCTGAAGGAAGTTAAAAATCGTGCTGCAGGATGAGCAGGTGAGGGATTACAGAACACAAAAAAGTGCTCAATCCAGACCATGAGGCCAGGAAGTCGAGGGCCAAACGAGTCCATAAAAGCAGGTGAAGGACAAACAATGCACTGAGGGAAGCCAGCGAAAATTATTCCTAATTTTGAGGTTTGAATGGCAGCTGAGCCTTCTGGGCAATACCAGGGATGGTCAGTAGGACACCAGGCTGAGGGGCTTGGAGAGGAGCCGAAGTTCACTGGGAAAAGGACAAAGGGAAGTGGAATAATTCTTATGAAGAATTAAAACAGTTTAAATATTTATAGAATATGAAATAGTTACTGAAAAGATTAAGAAAAAGAGGGAAATCGTTAAACAAATAAAATGTCTACAAACAAACACATTTCTCAATGAAATAAAAGGATTATGGCAAAGCTTGCCTGTGGAAATCGATAAAAAGCCTTATTCCCAATTTTCCCTCCATCCATTGAGAGCCAGCCATGTGGAGAAATTATTAGTAGCTGTAATATCTCAACCTGTATTTTTAATCAGTCATTCAAATTCATGGAAGGCAGATGGGATGGACCATCTTTTCCTAAATCACACACATTAAAATATTCAGCTGAAGTTTTTGAGCTTGGAACCTACAACGTGCTGCAGCCACAGTCCCAGGTCCCACGTTCCCAAATGTTCCCAAATCAGGGGCAGAGAGGAATCAGCGGCGCCAGGGAAACACAAAACCCTAGAATGGTTTGGGTGGGAAGTGACTTGAAGATCACCTAATTCCAGCCCTCCACTGGGGGTCCCTGTACTGGGTCCCTGTTCTGGGTACAAATTTGGGGTCCCTGTGCCGGGTCCTGTGCTGGGTCCAATCTCGGGGTCCCTGTGCCGGTCCCTGAGCCCCCGGGGGCGGCGGCAGCCCCGGGGTGGCAGCGGGAGCAGATGGAGCAGCAGGACAAACACAGCTCCCCGCAGAGTCTGGCAGCCCGGGGAAGGCACCGGGGGAGTCTGAGCAGGGGGAGCAGGCAGCTGGCCCAGCACAGAGCTCCCTCTCGCCCATCTCCCCTGCTGCTCCTGCCCCATGGGTCTCAGCAGCCTCAGGGGCCCTGCCAGCCCTGGGGGCAGTGTGTGCCCTGCAGAGCAGGGGCTGAGGGACCCCGTGCTTGGAAGGGACAGCTCTGGGACATCCCCAGGGATGAGCTCACGGCTGGTCCTGGAAAACCCCTCTGCTGCAGTAGGGCCACCAAACATCAGCGACTCACAGCCGGCTGGAGTCCTTCCAGAGAGACCCATGGAGTGTCCTGAGGGGGAAAGGACCCACGGGATCATCCACCCCACCCCTGGCCCTGCACAGACACCCCAAAATCCCAGCCTGGGCATCTCTGGCAGCGCTGTCCAAACGCTCCTGGAGCTCTGGCAGCCTCAGGGCCGTGCCCGTTCCCTGGGCAGCCTGGGCAGAGTCTGTCCCATCCTTTTCCCTGCACAAAGGGGTCAGACAAAGCTCTTGCATCCTCCCCTGGTTCGTGGGATCGATGTGGAAAGCCAAAACTGAATGATGGTCCCTTCATCCCATGTGGGAGAAGCACTCAAACTCATCCAGACCCCTTCATCTGAGGGATTTATTTCAGAGCTTTGGACTAAAGGAGAGGGAGGTTATTTTTTCCTACATTTCCAAGCTATTTAATGATCAGAAACTCAAAATTTCCACTTCAAATGTTAATGGCTTTGCTTTCTGATTTGCAGAAATTGCCATGTTGATACGCTAAATGGTGAGTGCTGAGTGATGAGAGATGAAGATGTGCACTGCGAAAAAATGAACTGAGATGGGGGAGGCTATGCTAAAAAAAAAAAAAAAAAAGAGTTTGAAGGAAAAAATTAAGTCTCCAGCGAAAAACAAAATTAGACATGCCACAATATTTCCTGTTATTTCTATGAGGAAAGCCAGATAGACTCAAAAATGGTTCAGAATTCACTGGCGATCTCTCTGCAAGGAAAGCCTCAGTGATGAGCAGAGTGCTTTTCTGCACAGTGTTGCTCTTTCAAGTACAACTTCACAGTTTATATAGTCGAATTCAATATATGTTAAAATCAAAAGTGTCCCTGCTACTGATTTCAGTGCCCTTTTCAGAGGAGTCACTGCTCCTCTGCTTCACCCCCAAATACAGATTTCTCCTCCCTGTTGGAGTGGGTTTGGGTTTGTTGTCTTTGGCTCTGTTTGCATTAACTCCTGCAAACAAAACCAAAGGTTTTTTTCCCCTTTCCAGTGCATTTTTCTCCTTTTCAGGGCTGCAGACCCCATAGAGCAGCCTGGGTCAGGCTCCTCCCGAGCCACCATCCCTCCTTTTGCAATCCTGGTGCTTAGTTTCCAAACGATGGATTTTTTTCCAGGTGAGTCCAGAGCAGGGGCAGGCCCAGCCAGCTGTGCAGGGTATGATGAGAGAGGTTTGGTCAGGCTGGCTGTGCTGGGAACAGACCTGGGACAAACCCCTCGGGTTAATCCTGCAGCCGCAGATTCCAGCCAGCAACGAGCACGGTCCCTGTGCTGGGATAAATCCACGGGCAGGCAGCCAGAGGAGCTGTGATAGCGAACACTGACTGAGAATCTGCTCTGCTGTTTCCAAATAAATGAAAAAACCCACCGACAGAAGGTTGGCTACGTGCGTGCGGGGAGGGAGCTCGGAGCAGATAAATCGGGAGGGAAGCGCGAGGTCTGCAGGGGTTTGTGATGGATTACGTTGCATGTTTGAACATAATACACATTAAGGCTGCAGACACTGATGCTTTGAATGGTGTGAAATTCCATCTAATGTGGGTTGTTTGCCTGACACAAACATGTTTAACACGAGATGGAACAAAGGCGAGAAAATCGCAGCAGAGTTTCTGAGTGATGCTTGGAAATTTGTCTCCTCTTCCTCCCACCGCCCGCTTTGAAAGCGCTGCCTCTCCTGCAGCCCCACGCCTCTCCCCACTCAGGAGCGGGTCAGTAAATAATTCAGAGCCAAAACAAGCACCAGAACTCGGCGCAATAAAAATGATGTCTCCATCCAGTGCCGAGGCGCCTCGCGCCACTTAAGGAAGACAGATGGGAGGATGCTCCGTGCTCTGCTCAGCAAACTGCAGGGACAGGGCCAGGGCCAGCCTGGAACGGGAGCGCAGGCAGAGCTGGGGCGGTGGGACCCCGCTCCCGGACAAGGATGCAGGCAAAAGTAATTCACTGTGAAATGGCAGTTTGAAGGGGGAAGGGAGAGAAACACACGGGAGGGAGCTGAGGCTCGTTAGCGGCCCAGCCGCAGGATCTCATCGTTAATAACCATAAAGGGCCTGGCTGAGGCAGGGACTCAGCCTGGTCTGTGGGGCTCCAGCTTCAGGGAACGCCACAATGGCACTGCAGAGGGAGCTGGGCTGAGCAGGGGGGCAGGCAGGAGTGGGGTGAGAGGTGGGCTCTCCACAGCCAGGGAGGAGCCAGGATCCCAGCAGGACAGCAGAGACGCTCATGGTGCAATCCTGCACCCCTTCCCTTTAGATCATGTCCCTTTTCGGAGTGCTGAGGTGACTCTGTGTGATTCAGTTGTAGAGGGAGCTCAATCTCAACAGCCAGAGATCGCTCAGAACTAAAAGCTCCTTGGCAGTTAAGCCTCAGACCCAACATTCTGCAATCCTGACAATGTAAACTCTTATTTCAGTGCCAAAATGGAAACAGAGCTGTTAAGGAGAGCTTGTCTTTGAATTTCGAGTGTCAAAAGCTTGGTTTCCAACATCCCTCAGACTCTGGCCTTTGGTATTTTGCGTTTGGAAACCAAACAAAGCCCAGGACCCCCAGAATGTCCCAGGCTGCCTTAAGGTTGGAGCATAATGTATAAATATTGATTGTGTGCTGGAGGCTCAATCTTGGGAGGTGCTGAGTACACACACAGCTCTGGCTGCCCTTTGGACAGCCTCAGAGAAAGCCCCTTGACAAATGCACAGCTCAGTTATTCCAGCAGGAGGAAGTGCCAAGTGCTGTTATTGTTCTGTCCCTTCAAACACAAGAGCAGATTTATTTGGAAAGCACACACATAGTGGAAGTTGCAAGGTAGAGGTAAGACATTAATTATGTCTCAGCATGAAAGCTCGGACAGATTACGGGCAGACTAATTAAAGTCTTTAATTAAAATACATGGTCTTTGCAAAGCTCAGACTAGATCTGGAAGAGCTGGCTCTGGGAAGGTTGAAAATCACCTCTGTGAAGATATCCAGGACCAAAGGAAAGTGAGGAAAGGGTCCTCACTTGGACCTGCATCAGGATCTTGGGTGTCTGGTGGGGTGGGAGTGGCTGATCCCAGAGCCCAGAGGGGACCCCAGAGGGGACCCCAGAGAGGCTTCAAAGAGTCCGCAGAGGGACTTCCCACAAGACACTGCTAGGAAAGGGGAATGGCTTAAAGCGAAAGGGAGCAGGTTTATTGGGTATCAAGAAGAAATCCTTCCCTGAGAGAGTGCTGGGGCTGGGCACAGGGTGCCCAGAGCAGCTGTGGCTGCCCCTGGAGTGCCCAAGGCCAGGCTGGACAGGGCTGGGAGCAGCCTGGGATGGTGGGAGCTGTCCTTGTGCCACAGGAAGGTGTCCCCTCGCAGGGACATTGACGCTGCAATGTTTTTTTCTACAGAGATGCCATTTGAAAGGCTCTGTTCACAATCCTGGAAAAGTGCCCCACTGCAGATCCTAAGCTCCAAACTGGGAAATGTTTCACTTTTTAATTAAAGTGAAGCTTCTGGTTCTCCCTTCTTTGTTCTGTACCAGAAAGCACAACATTTGGGTTGCAAAGACTAAGTCTCAATTTATGTTTTATCATGAGAACCTTGGCTTTCAGACTCTTCCTATACATTCAACTGAATCTTTTCAACTGAGTTATGGTTTCTATTTACATAAATTACCATATGAAACTTGTTAATATTTCCTGAATATCCCTTTTCATAGCACTATTAGACAAGGTTCTGTGCTTTTGTTTGGGACTCGGTGTCAGCAAATCAGAATTCATGACTGTGATCAGTTAGGAGCAGAACAAAATAATTTATTCCCTAACATACAGTCTGGGTATCAAGTGCTCCGTCCTGAGAAACGCTGTCTGAAATCAGCAGAATTTGATCATGCAAATGACAGCAAGTGTCAGCGCAGGGAGAGCAGGAGGCTCCTGATCCGCTGCCATTCCCACTGTAAATGAGCTCAGCCTTCCCTCGTGCAAGGAGCAGGCCTGGAACGTGCCCTGGGCTTGGCTTTTTATAGACCCGCCAATAGCAGGAAAGGGCAAGGAGAGTTTCCCCTGCTCCGAGCGGTTTGTTGTGGGATTTCATCTCTGGCTCCCCGTTCTTTCTCCCCGAGGGAGGTGGCAGCACCTGCGGCTCTGCCGCGGATGGAAGGCGGGCTGCGAGTGTGTCACCCTGGAGCTGGGAGCCTGGCCAGCCCCCCGGAGGCTCCCGCAGCCTCACACGGGCCCCCGACATCGCTGGGGAGCAGCGGGTCCCTGCCGGGATGGTTCCACCTTCTGACAAAAGCCCCCTGGAAATGCTGCTCCGTGTTTCACGCACCTCATCCTCGAGCTCCGGCAGTGAGGACTCCTCTCCTCCCAGGCCTTGTTTATGAGAAATCCCTTTTTCATGCATTATATGTGGGAGTTGATTTTTTTTCTTCAGCTTTTTGGTTTTGTTTTTTTTTTTTTTTGTTTTTTAACTTGATAAAAGCACCCTCTTCCCCATCCCTTTGGGAGAGCTGAGAGCCTGTTCCCATTTCTGCTGCTCGATGTTTTTCCCTCCTTGTTAAGCCCTTCCTCGTGATTTGCTGTTTCACCCTGCTCGCATTGGAGCAGGGAGAGCTGAGGAGAAGGAGAACAGGCCAAAATCCCCAAAAAGGTGATGGGATGAGCTCACCTGCCATCTGGAGCCTGTGGTCTTCCAAAGAGGAAACTCAAAATCTAATTAAAAAGACTCTGTCATAAAGGCTAGGCTGCCAGTGGGACTGAGAATAAATTGGGGATCATGAGACCTCAATTTCTCGGCAGCACTTGCAGTAATTCCGGTTTGCTGGCCAGGCAGAGGGGAGGCTGCAGCAGGGCACGGAGCCCTGTGCTCCCAGGAGGATTCCCTGAGCTCCTGCCACCACCTGGCCCGGGCTCGGCCTCGCTCCTGGCGGGGAGCAGCTCCAGGGCAGGGCTGGGAAGGAGAATTCCAGCTCCCACCAGAGCTCCCTGCTGGGCCTTGGGCTCCTGCAGAACTGCCCAGAGCCCCTCCTGCATCCCCCCGCCTCCAGCTGAGCCACCCCAAGAGCAAATCCACCCCTGCCAGGCCCATCCCCATCACACGGCAGCAGAACCTGGCTTAAAATTTCCCTTCAGTGGCAAAATCCAGGACACGGCCCACCCACAGCCAAACCTGGTGGCCTTCAAGGCTGCTAACTGGAGATATTTTTCTATTTGTGTCCCCCAGAAGGTATCCCAGCATTAACTGCTCTGTGCTGGCGGGCGCAGGGAGCTGCCCCTGCCCGCTGGGCTCACCAGGGCATTGTCACCACCCTGCCCTGGCAATCCCAGCACAGGCAATTCCCCTGCCAGGGCCCAGCCGTGAGCCCGTGAGCCAAAGGGCAGCAGCTCCCAGGATTTATTGACGTTTCTTTGCTGCTTTGGGGGCTCTAGGGAATAATTTCCCTTTGCAGACTGCAGGGGAGGCAGGTGCACATCCACCCTGCAGAAGGGGTTGCTTTCCCTAAAGGGACTTCCCATGGGATAACAATAAAAATCCCTCTTGGTACTGAGCAGCTAGTGACAGATGAGGACCTGGTTTTCCTGGGGTTCCTTTCCCTTTCCTGGTCCTTAAACAGCAATTCCTGCTGCTCTGTATGAGCAGGAATCAGTCTGTGGGAGGGAGAAGCTCTGAATCATCACGTGCACCACAAACTCTCGGTGCCAACAGCCACAACCTCATCAAAGCTCTTTGGAGAAGTGCTAATAGGAATTGGGGTTTTAAATTGATGACTCAGTCAGGATTATTCAGAGTGATGCACTGAAATTTGTTTTCCTCAGATGTTGAAGCCTCTCTGAGGGCTGTGGAGGCCCAGAACAAACAGTGCAGATGAGAGAAGTGGAAATTCTGCGTGACTTTGCTCCTTCACCTCTGGAAAGATTGTTTTTATCTACACAGAGATGAACAGGACTTTCATTCCTGGGACCTTGCTATGCTCTCAGAGCTCCTCTTGGTTTGTTTGTAATGCCACTCAAAGCTGGATGTGTGCAGCTTTATTTTCTCTGCTTCCATTAGCGCTGCCCTTGGCACTGAGCGAGCAGCTCCTGTCCCTGGAGCAGGGGGTGAATCGAGGACTGGGATCCAGAGCACGCCGAGTGACAGGGAATTCTTCTAAGTACAGATCTCATTCCTTCATGAATTGCTGCCATTGGGGGACTGCATTAATCCAGCCACCATCTCTCTGTAATTTATGTTCAGGCATAATCTCGAACATCGAAAAGGAGAAGTGTTTTATTTTCAAAGGAAAGCCAGCGATTCATAAAACATTATATTTTGACATTTTCTGGAGAATATAAAGGGGCTCATTGCTCTGATTCAGGCCCTATTTGCATAATTTTTCCTTCCCTCACCACAGGTAAATCATGGTTAAATATTGAAGCATTTGTCACCTGTGTGTTTTCCAGCCAAACTTTGTATGAGCAGGGGGGGGTGAGACTTTCTCGAGCCCAGGCATCAAACTCAGAAATGTTTTGGCCCTCCAGTTCTACCCCCGTGAAATGAAGGTCCTGGCCAGCCGTGGGCACAAACCCCTCTCCTGGGAGGAAAACCTCCCTGGGATGCTTTCCCGAGGAAGGTCCCAAAGCAGAGCTCACAGCTCTGGAGTTCCACACGGATTCCATCCACACAGGGCTGAACCGGGACACCCACGGAAATAAATATCATAGAAAAGAATATTTGGATGCTCAGTCACAGCCACAGAGCCCCTGCCCTGCCTGCTGGCCTGTGGTTATCCGAGTTTATTTCTCTGTAATGCTGAGATGTTTAATTTGGCTGGGAATTATGGGCTGCATCCCCAGCTAGCGGGAGCCGAGGTGACTCCGCAGCAGATGCTGACATGGGATCACATCTTGTTGTTCAAGTTCCCGTTCAGCAGCTCTACAGTATGTAAATGGTGGTTAATTAAAAATACATATTTCACACAATAGAAGCTCTCAGCATTTCACAAGTGAGAACATGACAGAATAAAAAGTGTCTGTTCCTCTGTCCACTTCCATTTCCACCCCAAACCGTGGCTGGGGGCCAAATAAATAAGTGAAAAGGAGCAATGCTGCTGTTTGTCACATAACATCAAACACTTCCCTTTGTCTCATCCTCCCTTTTCCCTTCTGTTGTCCTAATAAATAAAATAACACTGTGGGGATTTGGATTTGCAAACAAGCCATGCCTGCAGTTGGCTGTGTCTCCTCGAGCAGCGAGGGAGGAAGGTTCTGCTCCTCCATAACCACGAGCACACAGAAAATGCATACAAATGATTGCAGCTGTCGCTAGCACGACTTAGGAGTAAATGCAGATGGCATGAAATAATATTCACAAACAGCTAATAGAATTTTAATGGCTGTAGAAAGAAAATAAAATGAAAGACACTGTATTTACTTGGGGTGTGAAGGGAGTTTGGAGCGTGCCAGTGCAAGGAACGAGTCACTTTGGACCTTGCATTTTCCCACATTCAGAAGTGGGCAAGGCCCCATGGGTTTTATTTATGGGGAGTTTAAATAGCAATCAGAATTTGTGAAATGTTCAAGGGTGCATCTGCATAAAGTATGATGTTGGCATTATGCAAATGTCATGTATGATGAATGAAATGCATCAAATGTCTTGAGGACACCCAGATGTTAAAGCTACCAGGATGCCAGGAAACATGGAAGGAGGTGAAGAACATGATTTCTTCTTGAGTTAATTGATTCTCGTGTTCCAGCATCACCTTCTAAACACTTCCAATCAAGAAGCAAGCTCCAGTCACTGTTCCCTTGTTGTGGTTGCCTTTTCCAATCATCACTCTCAGCCTCCTTTCCCCAGCCCAGTCCAAGAACCAGCCCAGCTTTTAACGGGTAAATGGGATCCTTTCCTCACACACGTTCCAGTGCGAGTGCTCGCTGCTCCTCTGCCGCACTTGGAACTCTGCTGGCCTCACGTTTTTGTTCTGTGGCCAAGGAGATGGGCGGCAGGGCCTTGCTGCAGCTCCTGCACGGGCAGGGGAGCTCTGGGGATGGAGGAATTCCAGTCCTGGCACACAGATCAGCCCTGGGCAGATGGGGCTTTGCAGGGTGGCTCCTTGTGGGTTTGGAAGTAGAGATCATAAAAGTCCATATGTGCTGAGCAGGAAATTTATGGCAGAGTAAAAGCCTGTCCTATTAGAAAGGATCAGAAGCTGTGCCTTTGACTTAATTTGGATGTTGATTTGTGCCCTACACTGAGCACATCCAGCCCCCTCACCTTGAACCCTGCTACATTTTGTTGTATTTTCACTGCACGGACAAAAATAAAATACTCTCTGCTTTTCCCCAGGTGGAGCTGAGGGCCCCACCCTGCTGTCCAGAGCCGGAGGGAATTATCTCCTGGTCAGCACCAAATCCTGCAGCTCTCACGCACAAAGGGTTCATCTCACGAGGCCGAGCAGCAGCACCAGAGGCTGCTCAGGGGAAGGGCGAGGGCCCATCCCGAGATGGGCGAGCAGCTGCTGACGAGCACACAGAATTCCTGCTGCTCTCCCCATCTTTGGGGCAGAGGGGCCACAGCCATCCCCGCACCCTCTTCCTGCCGAAGAAAAGAAGGAGATTTATCGACAGGAGCAGGGCCTGCCAGCGCCGTTTCCATATGGCAGAGGAGGAGGAGGCTGCAGCAGGTGGGTCCCAGAGCAGATGTTGAGCATCCACACACAGCCAGGACCTGGCTCCGGCTGCCTCTGCCAGAAGCCTGAACGTGCCAGCGGTGGGAGCAGCCCCTCTCTGACCCAGAGGGGAAAGATTTGGGGCGAAAGGTTCGAAAGCGTTTCAGGAACTGGCAAGGCGAATGTGTGAGTTGTTCTTTTCTGGGCCCAGCAGCAGCTTTTCCTTGGAGGGGCCGAATCCCAGCTGGAATGGTGGGACCATCCATGGGTGGGAGGGAGCTCAGGGGTCACCCCCGTGCCACGGACTCAGGATTGCAGCTGCGTCCCCAAAGTTATTTAGCTGGCAGCTGAGGCCTGGGATACAACCGAGCAAGCTCGTAATGAAGTTAGGGATGTAAATCTCACTTAACTTCAGTGCTGCTGATCTTACTGATGTGGCAAATCAGCAACTGTCTGGCAGTGACAGATTAAAACTGATAAAAATAATTTTATTATTGAGCACATCATTTGATGCTGTAAAAATGGGACTGTGAGAGCCAGTTCCAATGATGACTATTGAATCTGCTCTCGTGATGGATAGCTTTTAAATGCACCAAACTTGCCCACCAGCTGAAATTCGTAATAATTCTTGGAAATGTCCCTATTAAAGGAGCGCTCACGTGTAAATACACGTTCTTGTCTGACAGAAGAGGTATTCTGCTTGAAACGTCAAAGTGTGTGCTGGTACCTGCTCCTCAGGTGGCTCTGGGAGGGCTGGGGCTGTTCCTGTCCCCCAGAGCTCTCAGGGGTCCCCAGCTGGGTCCCTCCCAGCCCTGCTGCAGCCTGTCAGGACCCTGCCATCCATATGCAGGAGAAAAGGCAGGAATATCATTTTTCTTGCACGAGACACCCTCAGACAAAGTGATTAAAACTCCATCAGTCACTTGCTGCGATGGGGACGCTGCCTGTGGAGGGGATCAATAGCTGCTGCTTTACAACAAACCCCAAATTCCCGGGCTCTGCTTGCAGGACCTTTGGCAGTGAGGGGCTGTTATCCAACGGCAGCACTCAATTCCACTGACAGCTGCTCTTAAACGTTATGGATTCCCAAAGAGCTCCTGGAAATTCAGGTTATCGCTGTCCTGGAACGCTGCTCCAGCCTCCCTGGGAGTGAAGCGAGCACAGAGCTGCACATCCAATCCCTCCTCTGCCAAAACACCAGCCCGGGCTCCAGAGGGGCACAGGGACACGGCTGCTCCAGGGAGGGCTGGCCGTGCCCACAGCAGCCTGCCTCAGTTTCCCCAGCAGCAGGGCGGGAGAGTGGCACGGTTTGGGATGAATCCCAGACTGGTCTGGGTTGGAAGAGGCCTTAGAGCTGCCCCCAGCCCCTCCCTGAGCACTGTCCCTGGGCTCCCTCTCCTCAGGGGACGGGGGGACACAGGAAAGGGACAGAAGCCACCTCTGGCACCAAACCTCCACGCTCCTGCCGTCATTCCAGCCCGCGCTTCCTCACTCCCGCTCAGCACCTGCATTTTATTTGTCATTAATAACACAAAGGAGGAAATATAGTGGCAATAAGATAAGAGCACATGAAATTGTTCTTCCTCTGGCTCGGGACTTCCTCGCTCTTGGCTGATTTGTGGTGCAGCTCCCTCCATGTATTTCATGGGTGTGAGGCTGGATTTATGCTGCTCTGAGCCAGGGCAGTGCTGAGGCTGCCTCTCCTTCCCTCTCCTCCTCCCAGGGCAAGAATCTTCCACCTCCCCGAAGCCTCAGATATTAAACACATTATTCTGCCTTGATGGAATACCAGGGAAATTCAATTTCTGCAGTGCCTGACGCCTCTGCGCTGGAGCTGAGCAGGGAATCTGCACCCAGGAAAGCAGAAAGGAACGGGAGAGGCTCAAGCACTGAGGAGTGGCCGTTTTCATCCCCTTAGCAGTTTTGGGGCAGGGATGATGAATTTTAGCTGCAGTGGTGCAGATCCCAGCATCTGCTCGGTGCCAGCCGCGTGTCCAGGTGTGCTCTCCCGCTCGGCACGGCTGGGGAGCTGCCAGATGGGCTGGAGCAGTAAATAAAGGGCAAATCCCACCGGCAGTGCCACCGGGCTCCTGAACTCTCCCTTTGTTTTCCCTCATTGGATTTCACATCTCCAGACTCCGCTGCACTCTCTCAACAGCATTTAGCGAGGAGTCTCCTTCTCTTTAATCCTTTCTCTTATCTCCCTGGGGAGGATGAAAGCTAAATGATGTTAATCTGCTAAATATTTCTGATCACTGAGAGTGCAATAGAAATTACCACCCTGACTGGGAATTAATTGCAAAATCAAATGGGCTTGGAGAGGGATGTCAGCACCTGAACATCCTTTCTTCTCTCGCAGCTAAGGACAGCTCTGGAATTCAGGGTAAAAACTCCACAAAAGACATAAGAGAAGCACAAGATGCTTGGGGGATCACAGATAGGATTTTTGGGAAGTTTGGGTGCGCACAGAAGTTTAGTTGTACCAAGAATAAAGAAACTCTGCTTCTTCTGCACCTTCCAGAAATACAGAACTTCACACTGGAAAGAAAGATCCAGAACCACCAGTGCCAGTGGGGAGAAAAAAAATGAAAAATATAAAACAATAGCAGGAGGCCAATCCTCTTTGCTTTTATTGCACTCTTAGTGATGCAAAACTCCTGCCAACATCAGCTGGAGCTGGAGGGGAACACGGGCAGTGCCATGTGGGGGTGAGCTGATCTAACAGCTCTTTATCCAGAGCTTCCCATCCTCTGAAAATCCCAGACAAGGAACGAATCCCCTCGAGGGACCAGAGGAACATCCCCAGGATTTGGTCACCACCATGCCGGGAGGTTTGCTGCTCCCTGACAGAACAAGTTTTTCTCAGATTCTCTAATTCCCCCCGAGCTGCTGGTGGTGTTTTAACACTGGGGCATTATGAGAAGAAAGCAAGAGAATCCTGGATGTTCTGGGGGAAGAACGAGCTCTCCCACTGGGAAACAGAAACGTGCAAAAGCCACTTTGCTCTTCTTATTTCCCTCATGAAAGGAGCTGAGTCAAGGCAGCAAGGAATTTGCTGGCTTTCCTGTAGGATCCACCTACAGCTTTCCTGGGCTTTAAATCACATTTTGTTGCCTTTTTTTTTTTCTTTTTTTTTTTTTTTTCTGTACATTTGTTGTGCAACTCCTGAATTAAATATTCCGTGATAAGCTGGCTCTGGTCCTGGCCTCAGGGTGGCACAGGGGACCCATCCCAGGTGGCAGGAGGGACTCAGAGCCATGGGATCCTGGCACTGGACCAGCCCTGAGCCCTGTCCCCTCTCAGCTGGAATGTCCTCTCCAGGCTGGGAGCAGCTCTCCAGAGCACAACTCTCCAAACACAGAACTTCCAGGAGAAACTCTGTAATATTTGGCTTTAAAAAAAATATTAATTTGGGGAATGGGGAGGGGGGTTAATGAATTTCACACTCACTAAGTGCTATCAGATTTTGGTGCCATCTGCTTCTGCTCAAGACAGTTTCCAAGGCAGCTTTGCTGCCTTGAGCCTCCTCTGGTGAGAGACCACGGACAAGGGAGAGGAGCAACCTCCCAGGGCAGCCTGGATCCACCCTCCCAGTCTGACACTGAATATATGTGCAGCCAATTTATAAATAGCAGCAGCTTTTAACTGCTCTGCTGAGGGAAAGGGGGAAGGGGGATAATATCGGGGGGAAAAATGGTACATCATGTGGCAGAACAGATTCCCACTCTCACAAAGATTATTTTGCACTTGTTCTGCGCTGTGTTCATTTTCTCTCTTTGAATCCTAAAATGTAACAAATTTACAGAGGAATTGCTTCACCCACCAAAGCAATAGAACCAGCAAAATCCTCCCACCAACAGAAGGTGGGAAGGAGGAGGCATGTGAGAATGTTCTTAGAGGAAAATGGATCTATCACAAAAGAGAGGCTCGATGGGATCAGGCTGAATTAATAGCTGGCTTGTCACTCTGTGCAGTGGTTTGTGAGCTCCCAGGTGAAAACCATCCTGAGAATGAGGGCTCGTTAACACAACAAGTTAATTCTGTGTGAAAACCAACTGCACCTGCATCAAACGAGGAATCTGCTTCATGGGAGTCACTGAGCAAAATATGTAAGAGACCAAGAACAGAGAGAGCTGATGGACAAGGAAAATACCTTTTACTGGCCAATGGAGTAACGGGCAATAAAACCAGAGGGACATAATTGTATCCCAATTAGCTATTTGTTACCTCAAATGTCCCTCAAAGGGCCCTGCCTGATCCCTCGCCCTCCCTTCAGCCCCCAGCACCCGACCCTCGAGGCTGCAGGGCTGCTCCAAGTGCCCCTGGGGCCCAGAACACCCACTGCAGGAGGGAAAACAGAATTCCTTGCCCAGGAGAGCTCAGAGCCCGAGGGATTTTGCCCAACCCAGCCTTGAGTGGTGCGAAAGCAGCGCACAAAGACCCCAAAGTGCTGCAGTGGGGTGCAGCGTCCCACACCCTTCTGGGAACTGGGAATGCCCATCCCTGGAGGAGCTGGGAAAGAAGCAGCAGCTCTGCAGAGAATTGCTTGAAATTTAGTGCGGGAGGATTTCCCGGAGAGCTCGGTGCTGTTGACCCCAGGTGGTACATCCATAACTCCTGCAGCACGGAGTGCACACAAACCTTATCTGGAGACATTAAAGAAAGCTGCTTGACATTGAAAATCAAATTGATTTCTTGCCAAGATTTCACAAGGGCATGTGTGACAGCAAATGACATGCTTAAGCCTTGCAAGAAGAAAATAAACATGTCCAATGCAAAAGCCATCAGTTTCTGTGCCAGCTTGAATTATGCACATCTGTAGTGATTTGACACCCAGCTTGCTTGGCAGCAGAGGCACAGGGTGGGTTGCCACAAGCTGAAAGAGATAAATAGGCTAGAACAGAGCTCGCTGCCTTGTGCAGGGCTGCAGAGGAGGCAGATTGGAGGCAGTGGCCACTCTGCTGCTTCCCCCCTCTCCCGGCCAGCGGCAGCTCCTGGGACAGCTCTGCTGCTGCCTCCAGTGCTGCTGAGCAATCCCCTCCTGGAGTGCTCCTTCCTGCTCTCCTGGGACTGGGACAGAGCTCCCAGGCAGGGAGTTCAGTGTTTGAGGTTCTCTGATGGGCAGAACTGCCCGCGCTCATTCCCTGCTCCAAAGCTGGCCGAGCCCTGGACGCTGCAGGACCCTGGACACAGGGTGACCTCCCACACTCAGCTCTGCAGGTTTGGAGTCCCTCTCACCTTTCCAGCTCCTGGAAATCCCTGTTCCTGAGCGAGATGAGGTCAGTTGCCTGAACTCCAATCTCTGAACAGGAGCCGTGGAAGCAGGACTGCCCACGATGTCCTGCTGGCTGTCCCCAGGCCCCTCTGAGGTCACTTCTCTTGGAATTACCTGTCAAATCTGAGCAGAAACCCTTCAGGCCAAGCACCCAGGAGTGGATTTCACACCCACGCTGGTGCCACTGCCCTTTGGGGTGCCATAAAAACCCTTTCCATCTCTGCACCTGGAGAACAGAGCCAAATGTTTGATGTCCCGAGTGCTCCCAGCCCCAGAGATTGATGGCAGAGCCACCTCTCACCAGCCCCTTTGCTATATTAACATAAAGTTTCTATTGCACAGCAGTTTGATCCATTTGTGTTTGTTTAACTCCTGTGTTCTGACAGAAGAAGATGGAGAATCTGCATAATTAATAATGACCCAAGCAATCTCCCTTAATGCCTGCTCTGAAGCCCTGATCTCCCTGCTAACTGAGGACATCCATAACAGCAGCAGACAGGGGAAAGGCTCCTTCAGGCTGCTGAGATATTATTCCCCTGGGATCAGCAAGGGGTGGTTTGCAGCTCCAGCCATTAGCTGGAATTGCTCAGCTCGTTCATAAAACTCTTTTTCCTTTGCACAGAGGGAGCACCGAGGCAGGGCTGCAGCAAAACCTGGGCGTGAGGATGGATTTCTTCTCCATATTTCTGTGTGTGTGTTCCTGGAACGGCACGGTGCCTTTGGAGGGTGGCTTTGGGCAGCCCAGGCCATTGACACCTTCATGTCCCCTGTGCTCCGAGGTGAGAGGCTGGCCAAGAGCAAACCCCCCAGAAGAGGCAGGAGGGGCCCCGAGCCACCCCAGACTGAAACCCCCACAGCCCCTGGCCACAGAGCCCGGTGGAAGGAGGCCTGGGGGGCCTGGGGCTCTCGGCAGGCTCGGGCTTTGTCTCCTGCAAGGAAGCAAACTTGTAATTCCTGCTATCAGAACAATGCTCTTTGCCAAATCAGATGAAATGCTTGTAACAGGGGCTAATCAGATTCTACATTAATGAGAGGAAATATGAAGCTAATCAACACCCAGGCAGGTCTCTAGGCTGCAGGCCTATTAAACTTCATAAAAAATGAATGACTGAAAGAGCAGAACGGTTTGTGAGGGGTCTCCAGTGGCACGGGGGGCTCTGGGCCCTCTCACGCTCTGCAGGATCCCGCCCTGCTCTGCCCCGGGACGCTCCCGGTGGCTCCATCCCTCCTCGCTGCCCTCCCCACCGCAGTTAAGGACATTTGTGCCCCATCACCCCTGGACTGGGCAGGCAGGGACATTAAAGCCACCCCACCCCAGGGACACCTCCCCTCTCCCGGGCTGCTGCAGCCCCGTCCAGCCTGGCCCTGCACACTGCCAGGGAGGAATTCTTGGTGTTTTCCAGGAGGTGGATCTGCAGATCCCACCGCAGCTGCTGGGCTCAGCTGGGACGCGGCCCCCCGAGCTGCCAGGCCCCCCGTGCCACCTCCAGCAGGTTGTGCATCACTAACGAGATGCAGAAATGAAGATCAGATTACAACGAACGGTTCAGGAATGGAAACAAGGAAGGTTCCTCTGCCTCGCATCTGTTGAACACAAAAGAAGCCTCTGCTGGTTTGGGCTGTTCCAGCCAAATCTGAAGCAGACAGGCTCAACCTGCCCGGTCCAGTGCCTTTCCTCACAGGCATTGTTCAGCTCTCACATAATTGCAAGGTTGTGCACAACAGATCACTTAAAGTGATCCTCTGTTTTCGGCATTGTGGAGGGAAAACAATCATTTCTTGGGCTTTTTGGCTGGGAAAAGAGAGGACCATTAGAGCAAATCTTCAATATTTAATGCGCTATGTAAATGAGATGTGTAAGTACATAGCAAGGGAAGGAGAGGAGGGGCATTCCGAGTGTGGGAAAGGCGTCTGGAGGATTCAGGAACCCCTGCTCAGCTCGTGGCTCTCAGCAGGCCCTGCAGCTTGGTCTGAAACCCCTCCATGCTGGCAGGGGCACAGCCCTGCGCCTGTTTGGGGTGGCACTCGTGGCTGTGGGGTGCTGGCACTCGTGGCTGTGCTCAGCACTGAGCTGGTTCATCCCCCTGTGGGGCTGCCACAGTGACCCTGCCTGGCTGGGCAGCCCAGGGCTGGGCCAGGCTCAGCCTCTGCTCGGGGCTCTGCTGCCCTGGGCTCGGGGAAACCTTCACCCTGCACCGAGCAGGGTCTGTGTGTGCCCTCTGGGGTCGGCTCTGGGCTCACAGTGAGGCACAGAGGTTTGCTCTGACCCACTCCCACCAAAACCCCCCAGACCTGCTCCAGGAGCTGAGGGAACTCGGATTATTCTGGCAGCTGAGCTGTGTCCCTGTAGGTTTATTCAGACAAACCAGCTGTGCTGCTGTCTCAGAGGGGCCTGGGCGAGGTGAGAACAAACTGGAGTGATGGATTCCTTCCATCACCCTTCCTCTCCCTTCCCCTAAAGGACCTGAGACCAATGCTCACCTGGCAGAGGAGCCCTCGACTCCACATTGGAGATTCTGGGAGTCCAGCGAGTTGGATTTCACAGATGAAAGGAAGCAGCTGCTGTAGGTCAACGGCAAAGACAGATCTAAAATTCATCTTTCCTGACTAACAGCTTAAAGTGCCTCTCTTTAAAAAAACATGCAGCCCTTTGGAGATGCAGCTTTGCCTCTCCCAGACCTCGCTCCTACAGAAGTTGAACCCAAGATGAAAAATTGATCGGAATTCAAACTGTGCAGGTGAAGTGCTGGCTACAGCTGCAGAGCAATAGAAGTGCTGCTAATGTCTGCCCCTGCTCCCTCCAGAAAAACACCTGGGATACCCAGCAGCCATCAGCCCAGCTCACCTGGAGCTGCTGGCCCCAAGCTCTGCAGAACAGCCAGGAAAGGAGAAATCTTGGCTTTTCTTTACTGGTCGATGCATAACATACGAGGAGGTGATAAAGTTGCCCCTGACTTAAATAGAAACTTGTCATCCCTGCAGCCAAATGGTCTCACCTTGCGAAGGACTGCAAGAGGACAGAAAAGAATCAGAGAGTCATCGAGTCCCAGGCTGGTCTGGGTTGGAAGGAGCTTGAATCTCATCCCATGCCACCCCTGCCATGGGCAGGGACACCTCCCCCTGTCCCAGGGGGCTCCAAGCTCCGTCCAGCCTGGCCTTGGGCACTGCCAGGGATGGGGAACCCATGGAATAACCCGTGCCAGGGCCTCCCCACCCTCACAGGGATGAATTCCTTCCCCGTTCCCATCCATCCCTGCGCTCTGGAAGCCGTCCCCCGTGTCCTGGCACTGCGCACTCCTGTGAATAATCTCCATTTATGCCATGCTGTGCTGGGAGTTGTGACCCCCCTGGATGTGCAGCTCCCTTCCCTGCGCTGCTGTTGGAGGTTATTCTCTACCTGTGCCGCTGATGGGCTTCTCAAGCACTTTAAATCCCTTTAAAATGGTATTGTTTGGGTATTATTAAAGAACGGAGGTGGCACGCCTCTGCCCACGGAAGCACTGAGGAGCCTCTGCTTTGAAAGGAGAGTAACTGTGATTTCTCAGCCCTTGTGGCTGGAGGTTGGATGTGCTGGGCTCAAAAAGGAGAGAACAAAGCAGGGGGGAACAGGTGGTGGCAGCTTTTGATGACCACACAGGGAATACAACACCATTAACAAGACTGATGCAGCCCTTCCTCTCGTTTCTTATCCAGGTTGTCTCTTGCAGGATCCCATTGTCTGCAGGGCAGGGGAAGGGGCTCTGTGATCTCACATGAAGGAAGGAGGCAGGAGATGCAAAGAGCTCTGGAAAAAAAGGAAATAAATCGATTGCTTTGGTCCCTTTATTCTGAACTTTTCCAGGCAGGGTGTATTTACTGCTGGATCTCGTCCTGTTACTGATACTCACTTGGAATGCACTGAGTGGAATCAGCTCGTTAGAAATCCGAGCAAGGCATTCATGTGGTTTCTCTTCTCTTTTGGGAATCCTCTCCTGTGTAAATAAGACACATAATAACCCTCCTCTGCATTTTACACATGTGCACAGCTTTTCAGCCATAAATGTCACTGTGCTGCTGCAATTATCCCCATTTTCCAGGAGGAAAAAAGGGAGCACAGAAGGGGCTGATCCACAAGCATTGCCTGTGACAGCTAAATCTGGATGCCTGTGCGATTTTCAGCCCTCCTGCCCTCTCCTCTGGAACACGGCGGGATCAGGGAGCAGCACCCAAACCCCAGTTCCTGCAGTCCTGGGGTCGAAGGGGGGCAGAGGGACGGGGGGAGGTCCCTTCTCATGGACAGGATGAGAGGAAAAGGACTCGGGCTGGGCCAGAAGAGGTTTAGATTGGATATCAGGGGAAAAAAACTTCCCAGGAAGGCTTGGAAAGCACTGGAAAGGTCCCTCAAGGACCTTTCTGTTTTCAGCTGACAGCGCCTGGGATTGAGCTCCATTTAATTTCTGAATTTCCACAAAGACCCTGTAAGTGATTGTGATTTTGCAGTGGAAAACCAGGGTCTCGCCGTATCTAACCCCCAGAGTATTTTAATCTCTAAATCAATAAAATCCATTAAACAAATTGCTCTCCCCCCACCATCCAAAGCGAGTGGGTTTGCCATTATTTATTTAATTTGGAGCACGTTCCAGAGCTCTGCTGATGGATTGAGCACTTCTGCTGGAGCAGTTCAGCTGTCGGAGGGCTGCAGCAAAAATCCCAGTTTCCAACTTTGAATGGAAACAAATGGCCTGTAAATGCAGTGCTCGAGGAAGGGGGGAAAAAACCACACACACACACACACACACACACACACAAAAAAAAAAACCCACTCCACAAAAAGCCTGAAATGTTTGTAGGGTTTAGGCTTCATGCTCTGTATGTGCAAATCAGAAGGAATGATTAAAAGCAGCTCTTCTCTTTGGAAAGGTTAAGTGTCTCATCTCACACAAAGGAACTCTGTGTACCAGCACTCGAATCCTGGAGTGAGATCAAGTGCTGGAGTCTTGATAGCAGAATATTTAGTGATAAAGAATGAATATCAGGGAGGATTGGAAATATGGAGAGCAGGCAGATGTGCTGCAGCACTTGGGGCTGTATTGACAACACGGAGTTGGAAATTCACCCAGTGGAGAACTCAGAAAAAGAAAACAGCAATAGTTTGGGATGGATGTGTTTAGGTGAGGGTGCATCTTCACCAGGCTGGGGAGATAAAGAATGAAAATAATTCCCATCTCCTCTCACAAGGAATTCCTGCTTTGTCTGGGCACAGATGAACCAGCAGACAAAATCTCTTGGAAAGCTGCTGTTCATGTTACAGGGCTTCATTAATCTGATTTTCCTCAGCTTTGGGAAGGCAGCAGGAGCCCCTCCATTGTCGGGGTGAGGGGGGAGCTGGGGGCTGGCCAGTCAGGCTGCATTGGGGCTCTGCCCCATCCACGGAGCATTTCAAAGTGTTTGGAAAGGATTCTGGCTCTGGGACATCTGGAAAGAGCAGAAGGACACCGAGCCCAAGTCCAGGTGTGGCAAAGGGAGAGATTTCCCTCTGTGGATCAGCTCATTTCCCTCTCACCAAAACCAAAAAAACCTGCCTGGGACAGAGAATTCCTTCCTGGGAATGAGGGAGGAACGGGAGAGTTCCCTGCTCTGGGTCCCTAAACACGGCATTACCAGGCTGGCGAGGGGGAAGGGGCTGGCAAGAGGCCATCCCCCGTTTTCTGACATTTGGGGAGCTGTGACATCGGCTCTGATCTGTCTGTGGTGAAACACTCCGCAGCCCTAAGGCAACAGGAGCGTTTCGCCAGGCTCTGATAGCCAGACAAAAACAACTTACTCTGTCTCTGACTCGACAGAAGGACAGAAAAATGAAAATAAAACAAAAAACAAAACCAAAAAACAACAGGCAAGGGCTTAAAATGAAAGCATTGAAGCATTGTCATAACAAAGAAGCCCCAGTTTTGGTGCGTGTGCATTCCAAAGGCAGGGTTAAAGCCCTGAGCTCTGCTCATTTACAGAGCCCCGTGCCTGCTGCTCTGGGCAGAATGGATGGGGAAGAAGAGGTTTGCTGCTGGCACGGGAAGGGAAAAGCGGTGGAAGGAAGCACAAAGCATTGAGGAATGTGGAGAGCGTGGATATGGGATGTGGAGAATATCAGAGGGAGCCTGGGGCTCTCTGGTGTTCGGGGCTGGGAGGGGAATTTGGGGCTGCATTTGGGGTCCCTGCAGAGCCCAGGGTGGCCCCAGGGTCCCTGGGCAGCTGCCAGCAGACACCTCCCACTCCCAGGGACTTGTTCCAGTGGAACTGTCCCTGTCCCCTCACCTCTCTGTGGGCTGTCCCTCCATTTCTCTGGGCATTGTCCCCCCATTTCTCTGGGCATTGTCCCTGTCCCCCCATTTCTCCGTGTCTGGGTGAAGCTCTTTCCTTGCCCACTCCTCCTGTGGGCCTTCAGAGCCTTCTCCCCTTGGTGCTGAACCTCTCCAGCTCTGTCTGGGCTCCTGTGGAATGGGAAAAGCAGAGAGAACAGCCAGGGCCAGCACTCCCAGCATGAGGAGCTGCAGCCACAGAAGCAGCCTCAGGGAAATTTGCCCCCCTGGCCACAGCAGAGCTGGCAGCAGAGAGGAACAAGGGAGGTTTTCTGAAGGATCCTTCACTGCCTCCCTGGATGTGAGAAAAGCAGGAGGAGCACAGGGAACCCATTCAAACAGCGTTTAGAGAGATAATTGCAGCAGCTAATTGCCAAATAATAATAATAAAACATCTTGAAGTTTGCTAATGGAGGGGTTGAAATACTGTAATTCTTAACAGACAGCAATTAATACAGGCTGGAGTATCCAATAAATTAAGAGACCTCATCCATTCTGTTCTGGAACCACATGATGACATTTTATGTGGTGACAGCTCTGCTCAGAAATCAGATACGTCTGGAATTCTTTTATTTTTATGGGGACAGACAGACATTCTCTAGTGAAAGTTAAATGAAGTTAGAGCCCTTCTGTAAACAGTTTGCAATCCCTGTATTCATTAAAGTCAAAAGAAATTCTGCTGTTAATCAAGTCTTCATTTTAAAAGGATCAGAACTGGACCTGGCCTATCGCACCCCCTCTCCCCCTACTTCTCCAATAATCACAGATCAACCCTGTGCAAATTAAAGCCCACATCTGGCTTTCTGTTTAATTGAGTTCTGCTCAGCTCTGGCCTTTCAGCCACGGTACCACTGGCCAAGTGTGAGCAGATCTGGGGGGGAATTTCGTGCTGCTTCCCTTTGGTCCACGATGCAGGGTCCGAGTCCTTCTCCTCACAAAGTTCTATTTGCAGAAGATAGAAACTTTCTTGCACCGTCTGAAGCTGATGAGCACTTCCCACTCTGCAATAATTTTATTCCGAACGATAATATCCTGATTCTCATTCCGAACAGCAAACCATGAATATCTCAGGGCTGGGTTTTCAAGGCCATTGTTCCAGGCAGTGGCACAGAGATTCTTCACTGTGGAGCCAAAGCCACCACAGCAGGCTGGGACGAGTCCCAGATTCCTGACATTTCTCTCTCAGGGTCGCAGCTGAAGGGATCTCACAGGGCACAGCACTAAAAACTCCCGAGCAAGGCTCTCTGAAGGCAGGGTGTAGAATTGCCTCTCTTCACCGGGCAAACAGCAGCAGAGCCTGCGCAGAGCTCTGGGGGCAAGCAGAGCCCCTGGCTGAGGAGCAGCAGAGCTGAGCCAGTCCTGCAGCTCCCTCAGCCCCGAGCCTTCCTCCTGCAGAGCCACCTGCCCAAACCCCCGAGGAAGCCGGCACTGCTCACCCTCCTGCTCTCAAAGGAGCAGTTCCACACCAAAGCCAAAGCTGGGGTTTGATCTACACCAAAGCCAAAGCTGGGGTTTGATCTACACCGAAGCCAAAGCTGGGGTTTGCCCCACACCAAAGCCAAAGCTGGGTTTGATCTACACCGAAGCCAAAGCTGGGTTTGATCTACACCGAAGCCAAAGCTGGGTTTGTCCCACACCAAAGCCAAAGCTGGGTTTGATCTACACCGAAGCCAAAGCTGGGTTTGTCCCACACCGAAGCCAAAGCTGGGTTTGTCCCACACCGAAGCCAAAGCTGGGGTTTGCCTCACACTGAAGCCAAAGCTGGGTTTGTCCCACACTGAAGCCAAAGCTGGGTTTGTCCCACACTGAAGCCAAGGTGTGGCTGGAATCCGCGGCTGGCTGGGGGTGGGAGTCTGGCGCTGGCTCTGTGCTGGGGCTCCAAGTGTCCCCTGCGTCACCTCAGCCCTGCTCAGCTGCCTCTGAGCACCCTCGGGCCAGGCAAAGGCACATCCCTGGCTCTGGAGAGCAGAATTCCTGACTGCTGCTGCTGCTGCTTGGGCCTCGCTGGCTCCGATATTCCATTTATTCCCATTTGCCCACAAGGCCAGCACGAAGAGGGGAGGCAGCAGCTCCTCGGGCTCCTGAAATTCCTCCAGCATCTCTTCATCCGCATCTGAAGCGCTCCTTGGAGCTGCTGCTGGCCCCAACACGGGCGTGCTCCTCAGGAACCTCCGTCTCACCGCCCAGGGGCAGCGCCAAGGGCCTGGGGGAAACTTTAGAGAAGTTTAGGAGGAGTGGGGAGGCATATTCAGAGAGGGGCTCTCCCTCTCTGAGAGGCTGGAGCAGGCTCAGCTGCTGCCACTCGCTGAAATTAAAGGTTAAATTTAGCCAAAAAAAGGGGAAATGGTGTCTTCCATCAGCGAGCATTCGATTGCAGTGACATAACAATGCCACAAGAGCAATTTCATTCTTGGCATATTTAGAGGTGGCATTAGGGAGTGTACCAAGGTAGCAATTTTCTAGATAATCAACTTAATGTCTTCATTCTAAGAGCGTTTGTACGTGTAAGTTAATTAGGGGAGTTAATTTTCACGAATGGCAGGAAATCTGCATTTTTTCCAGTAAGCTTTTGCTTTATGGCAGCTCCTGATTCAGGGGAGCTGGGAGAGACAAGCTGAGGCTCTGCCGTGGCCACAGCCTGGAGCAGGGGCAGATCCAGCCCCAGCCTGGCCTGTGGGGCTCCTGCTGCCCCATCCCAGCACCTCTGGGGGCAGAGGGAAAACTTTCCCAGCAGCAGATCCCAGAGGTGGAGAGAGCTCTGCCCCAGCCCTGGCACGAACTGCAGGGGAAACTTGTGCTGCTGAAAAGCAGAAAATGGAAATAGGAGTGGAGCGGCAGAACCACGGAATGGTTTGGCTCGGGAGGAACCTTTAAAATCATCTCATCCCCTCCCTGCCATGGCAGGGACAGCTCCCAGGAGCTCCCAGCCCTGCCCAGCCCGGCCTTGGGCACTGCCGGGATCCAGGGGCAGCCACAGCTGCTCTGGGCACCCTGTGCCAGGGCCTCACCTCCCTCACACGGAGAATTTCTTCCCAATATCCCATTTAAATCTTCCCCAGCACAACACCACAATGCTGGGCTGGAGGGGAAAATGCGAGAAAGGACCATAATGAATGACTTTGCAATTATCTCCAACCCTTTATGGCAAAATTCTGTAAAAGAGATAAAAGCAGACAGTGATATCTGGCCTCAGTGAAGCAAAAGGGAATTTTACCACATGCTTTAAAAGGCCTGGAATTTCAAATGGAGTCTGTAAAAGTTAAATTGCTCTGAATAGCAATGCCGTCTGTCCAAATTTAGCAGGGCTATCTGAGCCCACAGCAAGTGCACATGGATTCAAATAATGACTCCCTCCCACTTTGGGAAGCGTTAATGCCTTGGGTTGAAAGAGAAAGGATTTTTGGTGATTGCCTTCAGTCACAGCCCTCTGAGGAGCTCTCAGCATCCCTCCCGTCCTCCTTCCTGCTGCACTTCTGCAGGCCTCCCTGCACGTGTCCCCTTTGGTCCCCTGTTCACATTCCTTTCATTTCTCGGGGCTCCAAGCTGAAGGAGGGAACATTTAGATGGGATATTGGGAATAAATCCTTTGCTGTGAGGATGAGGAGGCTGTGGAATAGAATTCCCAGAGCAGCTCTGGCTGCCCCAAGTGTGTCCCTGCTGCCCTGGGTGTGTCCCTGATGCCCTGGGTGTGCCCTTCCTGCCCCAGGTGTGTCCCTGATGCCCCAGGTGTGCCATTCCTGCCCCAGGTATGTCCCTGCTGCTCTGGGTGTGTCCCTGCTGCTCCAGATGTGTCCCTGATGCCCTGGGTGTGCCATTCCTGCCCCAGGTCTGTCCCTGCTGCCCCAGGTGTGTCCCTGATGCCCCAGGTGTGCCCTTCCTGTCCCAGGTGTGCCCTTCCNCAGGTGTGCCATTCCTGCCCCAGGTGTGCCCTTCCTGCTCTGGGTGTGTCCCTGCTGCCCCAGGTGTGCCCTTCCTGCCCCAGGTGTGCCATTCCTGCCCCAGGTGTGCCCCTGCTGCCGCCCTGCTCTGCCGAGGGGAGCAGCCCCTGCGGGGTGAGCAGCAGGAGCAGAGCCTGCCCCGGCCGGGCTGTGTGTGCCGGGCGCTGCTGGGGTCCCCAGCACCCCGAGGGAGGTCAGAGCGGGGTGTGCTGGGTCTCACAGCACCGTGAGCTCGGGGAATTGAAAATCCTCACACGTATCTGCTGACAGTGAGTCAGCTCCTGCCTGTGAGCAACACCATCCTGTGGATCCGGGAGGGAGCGGCTGCCGGAGCAGCCAGCCCGCCTTTGGAAGAAGTTGTTGCGTTTCAGAGGAGAAATTTCAGGGAGCTGGCAGAGCAGCCAGGAGCCAGAAGTACCCCAGTGGTTTTCCAAACCCTGCCACTCTTTGGCTTTCCCAGCCTGGTTTCCCACCAGGCAAAATGGAAACCACGGCAAGAGGGGAAATAAAAGGCAGAGATTGAGAGCTGCTGTTTCCTCCCAGAGCTGTGAACAGGAGGGATTGAAGTACAGGCTATTCTCTATATGAAATAAACACCATTAAGGCATCCATTAACCTATGTGAGCCTTCAATTAGATCAGTAATGCTTTGAGGGAAGAACTGTTTCTGATGTATGCTTAGAGTGAATAATGAAAGATTGGCCCCCAGGTACTACAGCCCTATCAATAATAAACATTATTACTAAATAATAGGAACGAAGACTTGGAGTTAATATTTAAAATGTGCATGAGACCAAGGCATGCCCAAGCACATTTCACGCTTATTTTAATTGCCACCAGACAAATAGAATGAGGATGGCTGTTCACTCCAAAGGGTGTGATTCTGTTTTGCTGAAGCACTCAGATTTTAGCGTGCTATTGTCAAGCCTATTTGGAGTAAATTGTGGGGAGAATTGCAATGAGAGCTGTAGTTGCCTAGCAAAGGTCTAAGATTTCCATTTAAAATTAATGTGAACTGTTTCTCCGAATCTGACATATGGGCTTTGAGAACCCCTGCCAAGATGTCAAGAGCTAGACTGCTCCCCCTCCAAAAAACTCCAAAAAAAAGAAAACGCTGGAGGCAACTTCCTCCTGGTGTTTGGGCGTTTGGCTGCGGTGCCAAACAAAGAGCCCTGCTGCCAGGGGCTGCAGAGCCGGGCAGGGCACTGGGGCTGGACCTCACCCTGCAGCGCTGCCAGCTTGGCTGCCAGCCTGTGCCAGCTCCAGGGACAGCCCCTTGTCCAGCGGGCCGGAGCCACCCCAGGGCCGCGGGGTCTCCCCAAAAGCAGCAGCCAAAAGCTCTGAGCAAAGGCAGGGCTGCCCCAGGGAGGGTGGCCGGCAGGTAGAGCAGGAGGGCAGCAGCAGGGAGAGGCAGCTGGGCTGACCTGAGCAGGGCTGGCACCAAACGGCCCCGAGAGCGGCTCTGGGGGCGGCTCTGCTCCCGCAGGGCTGGCTGGAGGGAATTCTGCTCCCCCTGAGCCCCTTCCCCAGGCTCTCAGCCATTCCAAAGGATTTTAGCGGGGCTTTTTGGAGCCCCCAGGTTGTGCTCTGAACACGGCCTTGGCTGCAAGGGGAGCTTCTCCTGCAGGCAGCCTGGGCTGGTTCCCAGTCAGCTCCCAGTGCTCCCACAGCACCCCCAGTCCTTCAGCCTGGGCCCTGCAAAATCTCTTCCAAACCCTCCAGCTCCTCACCTTCCACCAGACCAGCTCCTGATCTCCCCTTCCTTGAATGCCTCAGCCTGTTCAGCATTTGAGGAAGCTCCTTTCCCTTTAAATAAATTCCCCTTCCCCTCCACTACAAAGAATGCATATTTCTATTTGGTTTGCTTTCTTTTTTTTCTTTTTTCTTTTCTTTTTTTTTCCCATTTCCCAAATTATACCCTTTTGGATAAGTGTGAAACTCTTTCCAGTGAAACTCGGGGGCAATAAGAGTGAAATTTGCCAAGGGTTACACAGATCAAACCAGCTCAGGAGGCAGCCTGGGGAAGGGAAAGCACAGGGGAGGGGGGGAAGGAGAAAATAAGGTGTCTGAGGGATAAAGAATAGGTTCTAAAATGCAAGGAAACAATAAAGATACTAAAAATGGCTCTGGAAAGACAGAAACGAATGCTCAGCTTCCCACACCATCTTTAGGAAGCTGAAGGAAGTTCACAAACGAGATAAGATTGTCTCTGGACACAGAGAGCTGCTGTAAGGCTCAGAACAGGCTGCTCTGGGCTGGTTTCCCATCCCTGAGCTGCACGTTGCCCTGGAGCCTTTGGCCAAAGCTCCGTCCCCGTTCCTGGCTGGAGGGAGCCTGTCCCCTGTGCAGGGAGCGTTCTGCACAGCTGCAGCTGCAGCCTGAATTCCTGAGCTACAGTCACAGCTCTCCGGGGCCAGGACTTGTCATTGTCCTCTCCACAAGCACAGCCTGACGTGGCCCCGGTGCTCCCAGGAGCCTCTTCAGGGCTGGACAATAAGAATTCCAGTTATTCCTTCTTTTGGGATGCCAACACTGCCTCTAAC
>VWZN01009185.1:786561-842210 GCA_013396955.1 Regulus satrapa
CCCATCCCATCCCATCCCATCCCATCCCATCCCAGGTTGCTCCCAGGGAGTCCCCAGCCAGCCTGGGCACCAGGAGAGCTCCTCTGGCTGGGAGACAGGACAGACGTGGCCCAGGACTCTCACCCCTCTGAGGAAGGGAAGGCTCTGAGCCAGCAGCTCTCAGGCAGGGCCAGCCAGGGCCGCTCTGCTCTGTGCCCCGTGCTGGCCCCGAGCCAGGCTGGTGGCAGCCCCCAAACCGGGCTCCCCGCCCAGCCCGGGGTGCCCCACGTGTGCCTCGTCCCCCTGGGAGCCCCTGGCTCCCTGACAGACACGTGCAGACACAGAATTCCCAGAATTCGGAATTCCCAGAATTCTCACAGAGCTCAGGACAGCTCTGGAGGGCGCTCCCCACGGGGACACACCAGGGAAAGGTTTGCTGGTGGTGGAAATAGTCTGGAAGAAGAAACAAAACATGCAGGCACACACAAAGACGTTGGCTTTTTTTGTTTAATCTGACTTGGACTCTGCTGAATTGGTTCATTGTTTGTGGGGGAATCTGAGCAGAATTAATGATTGGCGCAGGCAGGAAGAGGCTCTGTTTGCAAATGCAGTGGCCAGACATTCTCCAAGATCTGTAATCTAATTTAGCTTGGAGAGTTAATGATTTTAATGATTTGTTGTGATCTCAAAACAACTGTTAGGAGATAAATCTACATCATTAAACCTATTATGATGTTTTGCTTCATTTAGCAAATGGTGTTTTTTGTTCTGAAGACGCCCACATTTTAAACAAGCAGAGGGGTCAGCTGCTGATGGTGAGGAACAATTTATTCCCAGCTCCCTTGGAGGCTGAAATGAAAGGTGTCCTTGGGAAAAAAAATAATTCCTCACAAATGTTATTGACTGTTTTCTAAACAGCAGGCTTTGCTGGAGCTGTGATGTGTGTCCGTGGGACTGTCTGGGAGGACCAGACGGGATTCCTGCAGCCAGGCACCGATGGATGGCTCAGCACCACTTGGTGTGAACTCCGCTCCTTCTCTGCAAGCCCACGGGGCCCCAGGGTCTGGGAGCTGAGCCTCGGGGCTCCCACGAGCAGAGAGAGACGGCAGCACCAAGGAGCCCTTCAGGAGCTGCTCAGCTCTGGCTGGGAGATTTCACTCCTGATTTTGGGCAGACAGGCCCACGTCCCACAGCCACGGACAGCAAGGAGCCCCTGGCACATCCTCACCTGCCCTTCCAGCTCCTCCTCCCGCCCTGCCCTCTCCTCTGCTCACCAGCCACCTCACGGAGCCACGATTTGGGTGGGAGACCACCCCAAAGCCGCCCCAGTGCCACCCATGCCATGGCAGCCCTACCCTTCCACTGTGCCAGCTGCTCCAGCCCCGTCCAGCCCGGCCCTGGGCACTGNAGCTGCAGCTGCAGCCTGAATTCCTGAGCTACAGTCACAGCTCTCCGGGGCCAGGACTTGTCATTGTCCTCTCCACAAGCACAGCCTGACGTGGCCCCGGTGCTCCCAGGAGCCTCTTCAGGACTGGACAATAAGAATTCCAGTTATTCCTTCTTTTGGCATGCCAACACTGCCTCTAACAGCTGGATCCTCTGGGGCAGTGGGAGGAGAGACGGTACCAAACTGAAAAGGAGGAGGAACCAGAAGGAAACCCCAGCAATGCTTTTCCTGCGTGGTTACACCTCCAAAGCAGCACTGCAGCTCCTGCCTGGCACTGCAGGGGACAGGCCCAGGTCCTGGGCAGGGAACTGGAACAGGATCACGGGACCCAAAGCTGGGCTGGAAGGGACCTCAAAGCCCATCCCATCCCATCCCATCCCATNCCACGGGGACACACCAGGGAAAGGTTTGCTGGTGGTGGAAATAGTCTGGAAGAAGAAACAAAACATGCAGGCACACACAAAGACGTTGGCTTTTTTTGTTTAATCTGACTTGGACTCTGCTGAATTGGTTCATTGTTTGTGGGGGAATCTGAGCAGAATTAATGATTGGCGCAGGCAGGAAGAGGCTCTGTTTGCAAATGCAGTGGCCAGACATTCTCCAAGATCTGTAATCTAATTTAGCTTGGAGAGTTAATGATTTTAATGATTTGTTGTGATCTCAAAACAACTGTTAGGAGATAAATCTACATCATTAAACCTATTATGATGTTTTGCTTCATTTAGCAAATGGTGTTTTTTGTTCTGAAGACGCCCACATTTTAAACAAGCAGAGGGGTCAGCTGCTGATGGTGAGGAACAATTTATTCCCAGCTCCCTTGGAGGCTGAAATGAAAGGTGTCCTTGGGAAAAAAAATAATTCCTCACAAATGTTATTGACTGTTTTCTAAACAGCAGGCTTTGCTGGAGCTGTGATGTGTGTCCGTGGGACTGTCTGGGAGGACCAGACGGGATTCCTGCAGCCAGGCACCGATGGATGGCTCAGCACCACTTGGTGTGAACTCCGCTCCTTCTCTGCAAGCCCACGGGGCCCCAGGGTCTGGGAGCTGAGCCTCGGGGCTCCCACGAGCAGAGAGAGACGGCAGCACCAAGGAGCCCTTCAGGAGCTGCTCAGCTCGGGCTGGGAGATTTCACTCCTGATTTTGGAGAGACAGGCCCACGTCCCACAGCACGGCAGGCCATGAGCCCTCCTCCTGCAGGACACGGCCACGGACAGCAAGGAGCCCCTGGCACATCCTCACCTGCCCTTCCAGCTCCTCCTCCCGCCCTGCCCTCTCCTCTGCTCACCAGCCACCTCACGGAGCCACGATTTGGGTGGGAGACCACCCCAAAGCCGCCCCAGTGCCACCCATGCCATGGCAGCCCTACCCTTCCACTGTGCCAGCTGCTCCAGCCCCGTCCAGCCCGGCCCTGGGCACTGCCAGGGAGCCAGGGGAGCCCACAGCCTCTCCGGAGAGATTTCCCTCCTCTTCAGGAAGGAAGGGTTGAGGTAGGGCTGACACGGGAAATGTGCATTTAATTCCCCCGAGGGCGACTGATGCCCATCACTCTCCAGAAACACAGAGCAGATCCCGGCCCCACTGTGCTTTCACTGCGCCCTCCCATCACAGCCTCCTCCCTCCTGCTCTGGGCCAAAGCCTTTTATACTGCCTGGGAGGAGGATGGAGGACAGAGCAGAGAGGGCTCAGGGTTTTCTGCCTTTCTGTGCCAGTTATTTACACAGCAGAGAGCAAACAATCAGCCCCTTTCCCTGCAAGCTGCAGAAGTCTATTACAATCTGACTGCATTTGCCTAAGCTAAATATTTTATACATTTCAAATATGATGCAAAGGGAAAAAAAACTCAATCCTGTAAACAGCAATATCTGGGATTTTTTTTTTTTTTTCCTTGCTCAGCTGCTTTTAATTCCCTGGGCAGGCAGGGATATTTTGGTTCTTCACTCTCGTTCAGCAGCCATCACCTGGAACCTTCAGCCTGGCTGGAGCGTCTGCCGGGCACAGGGAAACACGGGAGAGGAGGAGGGACAGGAATGCATTTGTTTGTGGAAGTGAAGCACCCACTGGGGCTGGAGCTCTGTCCTTGGAGCCTTTCTAATCCCCCACGCTGCCTGGAGAGCACAGATTCGTCACTTTAATAACCCAAAGCAAACGGAACCCAAAGAAAATTCCTTTGCGTTGTGTTTGTTTGGGGGAAGTTTCTTCCCTCGGCTCTGAATGTGGGGGATATATTTTATTACCCACTGTGACATCTCCAAATGGAATGGAAAGTCGTGTCCTGCCCTGGTGCATTGCTTCAGCCCCAGAAATTCCTGTTTCTCATCCAAGGGAGGAGGCTCTGGAGCCGTGCACACCCCCTGTGCCCCAAACACACAGAAAAGGCTCTGCAGTCCAGCTCTGAAGTCCTGGATATCGTCCCCACCTGGGTGGCAGCTGCTGTCTGACACCGGCCTGCAGCTCCAGACAACGTTGCATTCCCTGTTTTACGAGGAAATCCTCAAAGTCCATAAACCCCCAAAATCTGGACGCTCGTGTTCCGTACTGGAGAGCGAGTAAACAAATAACCCTGCCAAAGAAAGAGCTTTCCAAACTTGGGTGGGAGCAAACGCTCCTATCAAATAGCGGAATTCGGGGATTCTTTCTAATCTGGAGTTTAGCTGGAGTTCAAGGTCATTTTGGTGCATCCAGGCCTTTCTCAGCACCGAGCCATTAAACTCTGGGAGGGCGTTTGGGCACAGAGAACATCTGGCACCACGCTTGCAGTGAGCGCATGGAGATGACACAAATGCGGCTGAAAATGTGGCAGTTTCAGGGTGGCTGTGCCTGCCCAGGAGAACCCCAGTGAAGATGGGGTGCTGTGTTTCCTGGGGACACTCCCAGGATTTCCCATTTTCCTGCCGTCATCCCCATTTCCCTGTTCATCCTTTTGGCCACCATTCCCCTGCCAACTGTTGCAGCCATGCCTGGCTGTGCTGTGATATTTGGAAAGTGCCCTCCAGGTAGAACAAATGTTGGTTTATTTGCTGGGTGGAAATTCGTTAAATAAATCATAGATTCATCGTGGCACAGGAAATTAGCAATAAGCTGTGCCTGGAAGGTTGGACATATTGTACTTCAAAATAAGCAGGAGGCCACTTTGCAATTCAAAGGAGATATATTGGGAAATGGGAAGGCACATCTGTTAATCATTTTTCCCAATACCCCAAAGGTCCCAGCAGAGCCCCGCTCCAACACCGAGTGCCTCTTTTAAATTAACTTCAGTGCCTCCTCTGCCAGGAGAAAGGCTTGGCAGCCTTTTCTCTGGAAGCTCTGATGTCCTTGGCTGAGTGGGGCTGTGCTGTCCATGCTGGGGGAGTCCCACATTACTATTATCATTATTATTATTATTATTATTATTATTATTATTATTCTTATTATTGCATTCCCCTCTCTCCAGCAGCACTCTGTGGGGCATTATTACTCTGGCAGGGGCTGACATTTCGCAGGGCTGCAGCCCCGGGGTGCTCTTTATTTGACAATTCCTCCTGAGCTTCCCTAGCAAAGAGCCCACGGAAAGGCTGCTCCTCAGAGCTCCCTCCAAGTGACATCTGATGAATTTAAAATAACGGGTTTGAGCACTGCGAAGGCTCCAAACATTTCTACATTTATTACAACCTTTACAAAGCCTTTGTTCCTCTTCGCCACCGTTTCACAGCCCTGATCTACCTGGAAATACTTCAAGCGAGCAGTTTGAAAAGGATGCTGGCAGCCTCCAGACCCTTTGCCTGTGTTTGGGGCTGCTGTCAAATGTTCTTCCTCATCAAGGGACAGGAGACAGGGACGGGTCCCTCGGCGGCTTTCGGGTCGGGCAGAGCCTTTGCGTTTTCTCTCCGCCAATAACGGGTGAAATCAGGAGAACTTCACCTTCCCGAGTTCCCGTGGAACCATGGAATGGCTTGGGGGATCTTTGCATTCCGAGCTGTGCCCTGGGCAGGGCCGCTTCCTCCGGGCCATTTCATGGGGAGAGGCTTCAGCGACGGAACCGTAAGAGCCCAGAGCCCACGAGAGACCCGGGCACGGAATCCTCCCTCCCCATCCCGCTGCCAGCTCGCACACGGGCTTGGCACCCCTCCCACAGTCACAGGGCTCCTTCTCAGATGACAGCCAGCAGCTATCATTATATTTTTCACCCTTAAACCACCCAGAGAAGAAAAAAAAAATCAGTGAAAGAAAGGCCAGCGCAAGTTCAGCTGAAGCAGAAGTGATGCTCGTTGCTGCAGGGCAGTTTGAACTGAACTCCAGTGTAGTTTAGATAAACAAGGATTAATTATCTTTCTGTTAGTCTGGGAGGCAACTGATAGCACATATAATTAAATTATTTCGCAGTTCCTATTTTCTGAATGCTTAACCAAGAAGCAGCATAAAGGCAGTGTTTTGGGGGTTTTTAAAAATATCTTGTGGAATAGTTTCATGTTCAGAATATTTTGTTTTACTGTATTAGCTTGTGTAAACTGTGGCACTGCGTGTTTCTTTTTGCTTTTATTTGCCCATTGGGTCGTTTACTTATTGGAATTGAAGTCAGAAGTGGTTTGCTCTCCCAAACAGCTCTGGATTTCTAATAAATATGTAAATAATATATCTCTGAGCTGTTGCCCTTGGCATTTGTTCCCACTTTATCCTCGGCAGTGGCTGGTCTGCTGTGAGCACACACTTGTTTTACTTGGAAGGAATATCCATGATGGGAACGGGGCCGGAGCCAGGGGCTGCAGGGCAGGGAGAGGCGAGCAGGGACAGAGACCCTGGGGGACAGCAGAGCAAAAACCCCTGAGAGTTCCTCGAGCACAGGCTCAGCTCTGGGACCCGCTCCTGGCCCAGGGAAATCCTGATTATTCCCCCGAGCAGGAACTCCCACCCTGAGAGGAAGCGGTGCTGCCCAGGGGAAAGGGGAATTTCAGCCAGCCCTGGGTTTCCTCTGGGGGCTGCAACACCCTCGCAGCACCTTCAGCCTCCCAGTGCAGGGACTGGGAGCACTGGGAGCGCTGCTGGGCGCAGCTGGAGCTCAGCAGGGCCAGGCTGAGAGAGGGACAGGGATGTGACAGCCTGAGCTGCCTCCCTGGGCTGAGGCTGCGATGGACAGGATGGAGAGGAGGCACGGGAGGAAGGGTTATTTATTTATTTGTTTGTTTATTTGGGGGGAGAGCAGAAGGTCAGGAAATTTTCCTGCATTTAAGCAATGAGAGAATGAATCTCGGCGCTCCCCATGTGCCGTGGATCCGTCGGTGCTCAGGGCAGGATGTAATTCCACCCCCAGGAGCACCTCCACATCTAATGGGAGAAGAATGTTTTCTGCTCCCGGTGCTTTATCAACCAAATGCCCTCCTGTAGCCACTTGGCCTTTGGAGATTATTTTCCCAGGGAAACTGTCATCACACAGCTGATTAATTACTCTAATAATCATAATTTTTTTTCCTAATAAAACACTCTCTTCCCATTCATTAACTACATTGCAGGTAGGTGACAGTGGTAATTATTCTCTGGGAGTACTTCTGAATTATCTTTTCTAATCCAGCCTGTGCTGACATTTTTGAGAGAAAAAAAACATTTTGTCTCTCTTTCATGAGAGGGGTAACATTTGAATATGCAAACAGTGTCAAAGCGTGCCCTCAGGATGTTTTCCTGAACTATGATTTATGAGCTCTGGCCATTGTATTTGCTATCATAGACCCAGAAAGGTCATTAGACAAAGAGGTTTTCCCTGCAGGGGCCCCTTGCCATCTTTATCTTCTGATATTTTAATTTTTTTTCCCAAGCTTCAAGCGGGAGAAGTGCTGTGAGTTCCCCCATATGCCTCTGCTGTTTATTATTTATTTATTCACGAGGGGGAAAGTCCTGTGCAGTGCTTTAGGCACAGAAATGCACATTTCCAAACCTTTCAGAAGAGATCTGGTCAAGCCCTGGCCATCAGGGCTCCCAGGTGGGCAGCACACGCTCAGTTCATGAGCTCTTTTGTCTTTGGGAATGGAATTTTCTTTTCTTTTTTTTTTTTAAATTTTTTTGAGTGGCCCAGAACTGGACAGCCTTCTCAGTAAGGGAAAAACCCATGCTGCATCAATCTTGCCTCCCCAATTAGGAAGAAATAATTCGCTTTGTGTCTACGTTAGTGCAACTGGAAACGTTTCGCCGCCGTGTGTGTGTGTGCAGGAGATCTCGGTGTGCGCCCCAGCCTGCACAGCTGGCTGAGCACCTCCACATCTGCAGGAGCCCCCCCCTGCCAGCAGCGGGCAGGAGTGCCTGTCCGTGGTTATTTACTCCAAAACCCGCGCTTCAATCCAAGAGAGCCAAGGGGAAACACGTGGACGTCCAATTCAAAGAGCAGCTGAAAAGAACAGTGGGTGTGAGCGAGCTGCGGGGCAGCGCTCGCGCCTCCAACCCTTCCAGGCCCTTTTTTTTTTCCCAGCTCATCTTTATTTCCAGTGGATCAGTAACCTCTAACAAAAGATCTGTCCTTCCTCATCACGCTCTGCCCTCCTCGCGCCATCCCCTCTCCGCACAAGCCCCATCTCGTTTGTTGAGCCCACGCAGGAGCCCCGGGGGCTTTGGAAAAGTCTTTTTCAGCACAATTATATTCAAGGCCAGCCTCGGCTGCCCCTTCCCTTTGGGCTGCCACTCACCATCACCCAGCTCCAGCGCTCTGCAAATCCAATGTGACAACAGTGCTCGGGATGTGTTTGCGTCCATGCGGCAGAAATAGAAACGGGAGGAAGCGCGTCTCTCTGTGTGCTTGTTTGTAAAGTGATAATGGAGAGCCCCCTTGTTTGCACAATTCCTGCTGCACCTGATTGCTTTGCTCCTTTAGTCGGGGTGCTCGGAGCAGGTGACTGACACGGAGAGCGACAAATATTTGCCGTGGCAGATGATTTCCTGCCCAAGCCAGGAATCAGCTCCCCTGCAAAGCTTCCTGGCTGACAAACTCTGCTTTTTCATTGTTCCGTCTGAATGTCTGCGCAGGTAAACCTCACACAGCAAAGTCTACTGTAAAATTTCTCTTCCGTTCTTCCACCCTTTTTTTTCTCCTCTTGAGTTCAGGGTACTTTACCCACTTTGATTCCTCTTTTGCTATGAACCCCAGCTCCACAGAAGCCAATGAGAACTTTCCCCGTGTGGTCAAAAAACTAATTTTACACTAAATTTAGGCTAAAACCAAGTAACCCCATTCGTTAAAATATGTATTTGGGTGCACCACAGGTTTGAATTCCAAATCTGACAGACTCTGGACACTCTGTCTATGATATATATGAACTATAAATCAATATCTATGAGATATATTCATATATTAGATACATCTAAGCCCACATAACTGTTGATTCATAGGAACTGTCCTTATAGCCTGAAAACCATGATTGGGATTTATTTATGCTCCCACCTGGAGCTGGAGCAGCCCAATAATAGAGTAATTAAGTGCAATTTTATATATGCTAGATGATTTAATAAGCATATCACAATCGGTTATAGAATAAGCAGTAAAATACTGCCGGCTGTATAAAACATCAGCTGTGAGATCAGAACTACATGTGAGGGCAGTAAAAAATCCAGATGTTGTTCCGTAGTTCCATTGTTCCAGCCCCAAGTCCTCTGTAACCTTGAAGGAGTTATTTGCCATTTTTAGAGAAGGAAGGGGAAGAGCCTTGGGAAGCTCGGGGCTGGAATGAACAGGGCCAGGCTGCCCTGGGAGGGCCACGACCTGGAGGCCACACGGGGCTCAGGACGGCACATCTGCCAAAAGACCTTTGGCACACCCAGGGGTTTCCCACCTCTTCCCCCTGGAGCAGAGCAGTCCCACCTGCCCAGCAGGTGATTCGCTGAAATAGAGGGTGGGAGGGACCCACAACCCCCCCTGCCAAATAAGTTCCTCTCACTAATAAAAGGTTATTGTAAGAAGTCGAATGGAAATGTATTTGTGTTTCACAATTAAATGTAATTGGCAAGTGCTAATGGCTCTGTGATCGCAAAACTGGGGGGAAAAGCAAAGAGGAATAAACCAGTTTGAAGGGACTTTATCTAATTTCATTTTAATTAGATCCTTTTTCTAACTGAGTTTCTAATTTTTCAATTAGCAATTAGCAGCTGCAACTCATTCTGAGCGTCACGAGGTGCCAGAGACACTAATTACACCACAGGAGTAGGAGGCTGAAAATGAGAAATAAAATTATCCATGAATGTTATTAGAAGAAAGGAATGATTACGTTCTGTAATAATATACTGATGTGAGCCTAATTAGATTGAAGGATTGGGGGGAAAGTGGGAGATCTAGAAATGGAGTGTGTTTAGGAGCTCACAGGTCACCTTTCTGGCCTCAGTGACGGCCAGGTGTGCGTGGCTGGGAGCAGAGGCCAGGCTGTGTCCCTGTGCCCTGCTGGGGATGCCCAGGTCTGCAGGAGCACCTCCTGCCATCCCCCTGCACCTCTGCTCTGCCCCCCAGGGATGGGCAGGGATGGCTCGCTCACCTTGTTTGAGATCACAGCTGGAAGGAAATGTCTCCATTGACCCCGCTGTCCTGACAGCAAAGCCCCACCCAGGCCCTGGACTTCTCTCAGGACAAAGGAGAGTCTGGGAGAGAAAATCATTTATTCCAGCAAGAGGGGAAGCAGTGCAAACCTGGAGAGAGCCACTTGATAGCAAGGAGGGAGCATTGTTCTGAATGCATTTATCTCCCCGTTTAAAACACACCAATTTTTCTTTATGAATCAATAATCTCTTACAGTTGATTTAATAAAGGGAGTGACCTCTCTCCAGCTCCAGTGTGCACAACCTGCAGTCTGGAATCACTTCCAGGGACTCCAGGAATAAATGATTACATCCAAATGTGGTTCTTAATGAAATTTATGAGCCCCCATTCATCCCAGTCCCCTATTTGTCTTTATATATCTCACAGCATTTGCCACTAATAATATGCCTCTTTATAATCTGGGCTCCCCAGTTAAGGGCTGTAATTGATAGCCTCTGAAAATCATTAATTCCAAAATGGACCAGAAGGGTTTGTCCCACTGTTCTCCCTCCATTACTCCTTTCCCTCTCAGCATCCTCAGCCCTAAAACTCTTCAGAGCTTATGGAAGATCCAGTAATGGGTCCATGAGAAGAGAGGGAGAAGAGTGGTGAATTTAACCCAAATTCTTCCCCATCAGTTGATGGGGAGGGGTGAGGAGAGTGCCCAAGGAGCTGGAGAGCAGCTCCTGCCTTTCCCTGCAGCCCCCCACAGCATTCCCTGAGGGCCCAGGGACCCTCCCCATGTGCCCAGGGACCCTCCCTGTGTGCCCAGGGACCCTCTCTGAGTGCCCAGGGACCCTCCCTGTGTGCCCAGGGACCCTCTCTGAGTGCCCAGGGACCCTCCCTGTGTGCCCAGGGACCCTCTCTGAGTGCCCAGGGACCCTCCCTGTGTGCCCAGGGGCTCTGCAGCCACAGCCAGAGCTTGGAACCCCTCTCTTGCTCGGCTGCTTGGGCAGTGTCATGGATAAAACCAGCCTATAAATTCATCTTGCATTTAGAAGCTGGTTAATAGTTCTGGCCCATCATCTCCTGCCAGAAATCTGCTGCATCTGCAGAGCTTGAGGGAGTAAAAAGCAAATAAAAAAGAGGGATGAAGTACTCGGGAGCACTCTGCTCTGGTTTGGAGCTGCACAGGCAATATTTCCAAGAGCGCCACAATAAATTTGAAAGCCCAACTTTCAAAAAAAGCCCGTCAATCACCGCAGGCACTTCCACTCCACAGTCATTTAAGACTTCTTTTAAAAATGCAAGAAGTCCACATGTTAGCTCTACAAAACAAGGCAGTTTCTTTCTCTGTCCAGATTTTATTTCTCCGCCAGGACAAGGCCAGCATCCTTCTGCCCGTGGCCATCAGGGCCCCCTGCCCGGTCACCTTTGCATTTCACTGCTTGAAAGCCTTGTGGGCCTTGGCACTCGTGCCAGCGAATCTCGGGAGGTTGTGTTTATTCCTGGGAGCACCACGGGGCCCAGCGCCCGCAGAGCCAGGCCACAAGACTATTTTAAGGAAAATCATCACTTCAGATCCAATTCAAAAGGCCTCCAAATCTCCAGGAGGCTTCACTTGTCACGCAGATAAAACATGTAAATAAACAGACGCTTGCCTGGTGGGCTGTTTGCAAAATAAACACAACGCTTTTCTAGCAGCGCTCCTTCCAAGGGGATTTTGCTCAGAGCTGAGACCGAGTGCAGCCCATGGACCTCTTCTTCTCCCTCCCAACCTTTTGAAGAACCATGCATTCCCAACGAATATTTCCCCCACCTCATCTGACACCAACCAAGCAGGAAAATCCCAGCCCAGAAATCCCCGTGCTGAGCTCCAATTTCCCAGCATTTGACAGCAATCAGGCCCAGACTGATGGCCCTGCTCTGTGCCTAAATCATTTAGCAACCAAGGTGTTCTGTCTCCTTCTCATTAGGGAAAAAAAAAATAAAAATAAAACCCAAAT
This sequence comes from Regulus satrapa, assembly GCA_013396955.1. Classification (NCBI taxonomy): domain Eukaryota; kingdom Metazoa; phylum Chordata; class Aves; order Passeriformes; family Regulidae; genus Regulus; species Regulus satrapa. The sequence continues at coordinate 798,453 of VWZN01009185.1, forward strand.
CCATTAATCTCATTATCCCAATGTGAATAACGGGAAAAAACCACCAAGAGTGATGTTCCTGCAGCTCTGGGATGGCTCAGGCGCTGGGATGGCTCTGCTGAGGTCTTTGTTCCAGCCAGCCTTCCCCGGGCTCTCTCCGCTCACCGAGCACTTTTATGTACTATTTTTAACTAACTTCAATAGGGAAAGGATGTGTCATGGAGTGTTAAACTTTATGGAAATTCTCCTGGAGAATAACATCATTTCACGGTGCATTACTCCACAATGACCTGGTACTTGAACAATTAATTTTTAAGGTACAGCCTTTCTCTTCCTATGCTGTGTTTAGTTTTTTCCTAAACCATCAACAAGGCCAGGATTCCTTTTCTCTCTCTTTATGATCTGAGGAGACAGTTAAAACCTCCCAGCATGTGCTGCACTTCCACAATTCATCATGCAGAATATTCTGTTTGAAAACAGAGTGAGGAAGGGGAACCAAACTGCTCCAGGATTTACCTTAATTATTTCTACCTCATGAATCTGCTGCCATTTCTCAGCCTACCTTATTTTCTGCTGAAAGTCTTCCAGACTTTCCCAGGATGCACCGAAGCCAATCTGTTTATCAGAAAGTGGCAATCTGCTGTGAGCACTCACTATTAGATCTGGCAAGTAGCACCCAAAATATTCTCACAGCTCGTGGGCATCTCCTGGGGTTTGTATTCCATCTTTCAGTGGTGCCCTCACACAGATTCCTCTGGTTTAAAATCTAGTCTCCCCCCTCTAACCTTAGCAGTCATCAAAGCATTGTATTTCCGTGGGGCAGGACATGTGTAACCAAACTTCCCACCTAAGAAAATTGCCGAGAATTTTCTTTGACTTCATAATTTTTCCACGTCTGCAGTCTCTATAGAACTGTGCAAAACAAGGATCAGCAAGTCATTAGAGCACGTCCCTTCCGACCCATTTGATTTCATGGGGAGATTAATCAGGCTGAGAAATAACTCCCTTAATGTTGGGCATTATTCTCTTCTGCTACACAAACCTTGTGGCTTAACTCTGCCATCTGCATACTAAATTTGGATTTAAATTTGGTTTTGGTCTCCGTTCCCTTCAGGGGCTGAGCTCTGGAATTTCAGGAGACAGAGTGAAGCTTTGACTCTGAACTCAGGCTCACACACGAGGCTGGAGCTGGAGCTGCCCTGGATGCTCCAAACCATTCCTGTCCTGCCAAAGTTGTGTCCAGGGTTGAGGCAGAGAAACGAGAGGTGGGAAATACTCCCGTCATGGGAAAAGGGAGACAAGAGTCAGGAGGAAAAGTCTCTTAAAACAACTTGGCCTGTGAAATGAAGATGTTGTCTGTCACCCAGGGAACGTGTTAGGCTGGGTAATTATTCCCAGGCTATTCTCTGGCTCCACCAGCCAAAACATTCACATCAAACTGGAGCACACAGAGCCTGTCAGTCACAAGCGATTTTTCAGTCTCAGTGACTTTTGATGAAAAATGCAATTTACAAAAAGGAATCAACATTTCCCTTGCAAGACATCAATAAATGACACTCTCGGAGATGCTCCAGTACCTTATAAGCACTGCAGCTCAGATCCCTTAAGCATTTTCCTTATCTGCTGGGATTTTGGCTGGAACACAATTTCCTGCTCTCCCCAGAGCAGTCATAGCATGGAGCTGGGTACAAGGGAATTGTTCCTGTCCAAGGGACCTCCTGGCACGGGGACTTCTCGTTCGAGTTAAATTGACTGCTTCAGCTCTGGAGCTGCTGAGCCTCCCTCCCCTCCTACACCGAGAAGTGGATGCTTGGAGCTAAAAGACAGCAAAACAAATCCCTGGCAGTGGGCTGGGCTGGCTCGGGTGCTGTGTTTAATTGGACAGCTGCTCGGGATCAGTGCAGTCCTTCCAAGGCCATCCCCACGGCCCCAGCGAGCCCTCAGCGTGTCCTTGGGCTGGAGGGGATGGCAGCAGCATCCTTGAGTGCTCCTGACACTGCCTGGGGGATCAGGGCTGCCTGGAGCACAGCCCCAGCACCTGGTGCTGACCAGGGGCACCTCCGTGCTCCTCCAAGCCATGGGCATGGCAGAGAGGGGGTTAAACTGAGTGGGGTTAAGTTGAGTGGGGTTAAATTGAGTGGGGTTAAATTGAGTGGGGTTAAACTGAGTGGGGTTAAATTGAGTGGGGGTTAAACTGTGTGGGTTTAAACTGCCTGGGGATTAAATTGAGTGGGGTTAAATTGAGTGGGATTAAATTGAGTGGGATTAAACCGTGTGGGTTTAAACTGCCTGGGGTTAAACTGGGCTGCAGCAGCTCCCGAAGAGCCCGGACACATGGCTGGGTTTGGGGTGCGTGGCTGGAAGCGGAGCCGGGCTGTAATTCACATCCAGACCCCGTTCTAACTAAGTGCCCGCACTAAATCTCACCCGGGAGTTTCTTTCGTGTTTCTGCCTCCGATTGTGCTGGGAATCGTTTACCCATCGACTTTAACTGCTAATACAGCGCCACGGAATGCAAAGTATAAATCAAAATTACTGGATCATTCAAACTCTGTCTGAGCCGTTGTTTATGTGGCATTTTTCTTCTCCTGCTTCTGCACGGCGGCAGAGACACCATCAAATTATGATATAGTGCAGACACCCACCAACATCTTGGCAGAGTGCTGCCAATAAAACCCAGCACGGTTAATTATTTTCTTAGTTATACAAAGCATAAACACTAATGAAGAGAAAAGACTCTAAGAAAGGGCAGGTACAGCCAATCATCAGATGAGTGATGAAGAAATAAAATCACTTCTAATTAAGATAAGGAAAAAACCCACAGAAATGCCTTTGCCTGCAGCCCGATGGGCACAGCCTGCCCTCAAACAGGACAGGAGGAGCTGAGGCATTGATCAGGATGGGACGTGGGAAAGGACAGGTCTGGGGGCGCTGTTTGTGCAAGGCAGAATTCTACAATGGCCAAAAAAAAATTAGTTTTAAAAAAGAAACAACAAAAATTATGGAAAAGAAAGCAAAGAAGAAACATTTTCCCACTAGCAAACAACCCTAATGCAGGCCTTCACCAGACACGACCCAGACCTAGACTGAAACTCCAGGCGGCTGAGAGGGACAGAAGTGTTTCCTGAGAGAAATAAGGAATATTTAGAAGTAACTCATCCTGCCCAGCCAGGAGCTGGAATCCAGCAGAAGGAAAGGGAAGCTACAGTGCAAAGCACAAATCAAAGCCCTCTCTGTAAATCAAGCCTTGCTGTTCATTAATCCCAACGTGGCACGTTGGAATAAAGCAGCAGCTGATTAATCCCCCTCAGTAACACTCGGGGCTGAGTGAGAACTCGATGTTAATTGATATTGCAGTGCATTAATGAGGAGCCAGCCCCCTGCTCCAGGGATGCTCCCGGGATTCTGCTGTCCCAGAGGGCAGCACAGGGCAGGCAGGGACAGAGCTGAGTCCCTGCACCCACGGCAGCAGGGAGGGCACCCAGGGATGGGTCTCTGGCAGGAAAGCGTCAGCACCCGAGGAAAGGCAGCCGGGAGTTTACAGGGAAAAGCTCCCCTTTAGAGTTAATGCAGAAATTGGGAACTGTTCCGGTCCTGGGGAAAACTGAGCACAAAGAACTGGAGCAGGGAATTCCTTGGAGCTGGAGCTGGGGCGTCCAGACCTGGGAGCTTTTAGGGTGATTTGGGCAGATTTGGACTCCAGAGCTGCCAAACCCTGCAAAGTGAGAATCCCTGGAAGAGCCGCAGCTCTGGAGGAGGGATTGTGTCGATTGTTACCCAGGATGATGGAGAAGCCACACGTCTCAGCTGAGGATCAGAACCATAAATGTGTTCAAATGTGGAAACAGAGGCTTTCGGGAACTTACAGAAAGATCCTTAACTAATACCCATAATTTTTTACTGACATTCACCGAAAACACAGATTTACCAGTAACGGAGTTCACCCTCTCTGGGACACACCATTGCATTTGAGGGAGTTATCCCTCTCTTGAACACACAGAGCAACATCTCCAGCCAGCACCTGGCTGAATAACCAGAATGCTGCACCATGCAAATGCGGGGAGTCACAGACGGAAAGGAGGTTGGGATAACTGAGCAGCACCCGTGGATGTTAAAACCCACCAGCACGGGACTGGGTGCAGCAGGAGAAGTGGCAGAGTGAATGACAGAGTGCAGCGGCCTGAGCCAAACCCCAAAAAAGACAATTGTGAGCAATGTGTCATCATTAGCGTGGAGTCTCTGCCTGCGACTCCTGCTATGGATTTCCAGTGCCAATATCTCCGTGCTGGCGTGTCAAACAAATTAAAGTGACAAAACTCAATATGGAAATTAGGATCATTAACGTCTTAACCGAACTGTCGATACTCTAAAAACTAGCACGTTCCTGCCAGAGAACCATCCCGATAAGGACTTGGGGCTTCTCTCAATTACTGCAGCCAGCCCTGTGCCCCTGCCCACACCCAGCTGTGCCCAGGCCACGAACTGGCCCAGGGTGGCAAAGCCCAGCTCCGTGGTTTGGTGGGATACTCGCTTTGGTTTTTAATTGCTTTGTTTCCTTAGGAAAATCTGTCCCTTGATTTTACTGAGTTTGCCACCAGTACACCAGTGGAATCTTGAATTTCTTTTCTCCAGATCCAGACTTTTAATGCCAGAATCTCAGAGTGGTTTGAGTTGGAAGGGACCTCCAAGATCCTCTTGTTCCATGAGCAGGGATTGCCCAGTGAAGGGGCTTTGTTTCCCAAGTGGTTTATGCTCCATGGATTAATTTCATTGCAATCCCCACTTTGATTGTAACCTGCTTTTTTGTTGTTGTTGTTGTTTTGTTTTGTTTTGTTTTGTTTTGTTTTGTTTTGTTTCTGGGAAGGGCTTTTCCACAACTTTTTGGGTGTCAAAGTCCATTATAATGAGCATTTTCAAGTTAATTCTTCTATTTCTGACTGCTATAATTCGAAAATCTCTGACTCAGCCTCAGCCATCAAAACCAAAGCTCCAGTAGATGTGATTGTGTGCAGGAAACTGACAGTGATCCTAACAAAAGATGATCATTAAACATCTCCAATAACAATCCAATAAAACATTTCCTCCTGAAACGTGTACCAGCAAATCTGGAGTCACTTTTACATTCTAGAGGCAAACAGAGCCACGTGCTTCTCTGAAATCTCCTTGTTTGTTTGTGGGGAGGTTTTACAAGTGGGGCAATAACTTATTCATTAGGCAAACAACCGAGGGAGCGTTTGCATGCCCAGCTCCCGACCCGGAGCCGTGTGTGTGTGTGTGGCAGAGCTGGAAAAGCTCGGGAAATGGGCTTTTCCTGGAGCCTGACAGCCCTGCAGCCAGGGTGGCACAGCCCCGAGCGCGGCTTCTTTATCTCTGACATTTCCTCCGGTGACACAAGGTCAGGCGAGCAACGAACGGCAGAGCAGAGCCATGAAAAATGGATATTAATGAAGTGTGGCTATGAGTAATAATGCCATAAGCAACCTCTGATAACAAACACATTCCCCTAATAACATCTTCAATTACCTTCATTAATGTCTGTCCGTGGCAAAATGTGCAGTGCAGCCCTTCAGGAGCACAGCCCCAGCAGGTTTGGAGCTCACTTGGGCTGCCTCCCCCAGCTTGTTCAGGAAAGTGCCCAGTGATGGATGGCTCCGAGGATGATAATATGCATTTATCATCATTTCTCAGCACCATATGCCTCCGTCCCGCCATCAGGACCCTGGAATTGGAGTGGGATTGCTGCACTGCCGGGGAGATGGATGGGCTGTGAGAGGCTGCAGAGCCTGCCTGGCAAACAGGAGCTGCCAGGGGTCCCAAACCTGGCAGTCTCCAGGACAAACAGGGGCTGCCCTGCTCCTGCTGAGCTGCCAGGGGCACCCGGGGGTCCCAAACCTGGCAGTCTCAGGGGAACACAGCGCTGCAGGAGGACCTGAGCAAGGCCAGGAGCAACAGCAGCCAAGCCCAAACCTCAACTAAAAGCCTTCTGGGGAGCACTGGCAGCCTCAAGTTGCACCAGGGGAGTTCTCTTTGGATTTTAGGAAAAGTTCCTTTGCCAAAAGTGCTGCCAGTCGCTGTCCCAGCCGCCCAGGGTCCGTCCCTGAGCGGACTAAAAAGCCCTGTGGATGTGGCACTTGGGGACATGGGTCAGACGTGGCCTTGGCAGTGCTGGGGAAGGTTGGATGGATGGGCACAAAGGTGTTTCCCCTCTTTTTGACAATTCCTGCATTCCTGGCGCTGGCAGCTTTGCCTGGGTGCCTGGTCCAGCTGTAGCTGTCCCCCCTGCCCTGCCCTGGCTCCAGCAGCCCCGGGCAGACCCCAGGTCCCAGCCCAGCCCTGCTCTGCCTTCCTGAGGGAGCTCCTGAAAGGTGCCAGGCAGCAGCTCTGGGAAGCGAAACCTTTATTCCGAGTTTGTTATTTATCTTCTTTCAGAGTTGAGCTCAGCGTGGCGCTGGCACCTCCCTCAAATTGGCTCTGGAGAGCCGGAGCCCTGTTCTGGAGAGGGAGATTTCCGAGGAGAGGAGAGGTTATCAGTCAGCAGAGCCTGGCGAGGCTCTGACAAAGGAGGGGTAATTAGTGCCTTCTGTGAAAGCATCTTTTGGGATGCGGCCATTATCTCTGCTCCAGGATGAAACCGAGACTGGAATTTCTGATAACACTCGGAGCTATTCACGGTGAGGGAAAGACCCTGAGGCACCAACAATCCCCTCCCTCCTCCACAGCCCTGGGCCATTTATGGCTCACTCGAGATGAGAGGAACGCAGCACAGAACTCATTATTGCTGTGTTTGCCAACATTTCTGTCAGTTCTGGATTTTTGTTGACTTGACCCTCAGGGTTAGGACACTCTGAGTGCAAAAAAAAAGCTTCCTAAGAAATCCCTTCCTGGCTGTTTTCAAAGGTATTTTTCATTGCTGCACATTAAAAAAAAAAAATATTTTCAATGTTTAGAAATTGAAATAAAATTGCGTAAAAACAAATTCAAGTATGAGAGGAGGGAAACTGTGCAGGCTCAGTGAAACCTTGGGTAATGGGAAAGAAACGCTGAAGGAGATTTTCCTGTCACCACCGAAGCCTCGCCTCGCTATTTTTATAGTAATTTAAATTTAATCAAGTCATCATCCGTAAATTTGCTCTCCTCTCCTTAAATTGGAAAACACTGAGTCTGGAGCCCTGCAGCCCGGTGTGATCACTGCGAGGTGTTAATGAGGAGATGTCTCCATCTCCTCCTCCCCGGTGCAAACGGGTGAGTCTGTGCAGCTCAGGAGCCTCGTTCGAGCTCCTCTGGATTTGTGGAGATGGACAGGGCAGGGACGGGGCAGGGACAGGGGGAGTGGAGATCAGGAAAGGTTTTTCCCCCAGAAGGTGCTGGGCACTGCCCAGGCTCCCCAGAGAATGGGCACGGCCCGGGAGCTCCTTTGGGCAGCGCTCCAGGGATGCCCAGGCTGGGATTTGGGATGTCTGCAGGGCCAGGGGCTGGACTGGGGGATCCCTGGGGATCCCTTCCAGCTCAGGTTTGGATGATTCTGTGGAAACCCCAAGCAGGTACCAACCCCAGTGAAGGAAGGAGAGATGCCTGCACGTCCAGGCATATGGATCCCCTTCCCTTCCTTTCCATTCCCTCTCTTACCCGGGTCTGGGATGTGAGAGAACGTTTTCCTCCTGAGCTTTCCCTTCAGCACTGCACACAAACCACGAGGAGGATGTGCAGCTTCTCTGCTGAGCTGACAGCCTTGAAACGGAAACCTTGTTAGCACAGCCAGGCTACAAATCTGCCCAGAGTGGGCTCCACAGTGAGGCCCCATCCCTGCCAGGGAGATGAAAAAGATGAAAAGCAGCGCACGAGGAAGCAGCAGTTTTGTGAGTAGAGAGAGGAAAGGAGAAATAAGCAATTGCAGGGGCTCTGAGGTGCATTTTCCACGGGCCTCCCCAGCTCCCTAGGAGGCAGCTTTCCACCCTGACCGCATCCAACCTCCACGGGAAGATTTGCCTGTGAAGAAAAGCAAAGGTGGGGATGTTCTAGGGGGGATGTGACACTCCAGCCCTCCTCTCCCAGCTGCCATCACACCCAGCAGGACCCTGGGAACAGCTCCATGCCCGAGCTCAGCCCCACGGGCAGTGTCCTGGCACAGGGAGCTGGGGTGCCAGGGGTACCCGGGAGCGCCCCAAATGCTCCCCAGCAGGAGCAGGGTGGGCTCCCCGAGCCCTGGGGAGGGGGACACGCTCCCTGCTGCGGCTGTGGCAGGGGCTGCAAGGCCAGCAGAGCCCTGTGCCCTGAGCTGGGAGCCTCCTGCAGCTCCCCAAGGGATTGACCGCAGGCTGCAGGGCTGTGTGCCTGGCAGCTCCCCGGGCCAGGCTGCTCCCCGGCTTTCCAGAGGCATTTCCACAGAATAAGGAACAAAAGGATTAGGGAAAGGTGTGAATAATGCACTTCTACCCCTGTCTGTCCTCGCCTGATGTAACAGATTGGTAAAATAACTTCATCCACCAGTTTATTAACAGCTTGCCCTCTCTTGTATCTCACCTCCATAATGAGATGGAGCAGATATGATGGATTACATTTTGCCTCCTGCTTCCATCCCGAATGAATTATCATTTCTCTCTGCTCACAGCCTCGTGCTTTGGCTGCCTCCAGCCCATTAAGCGTTGGCAAGCCGGAGGGGGAGGGTGAGGCTGTGATGGAGAAGGTAAAGGTCCCTCTGAGGAAGCTGTTTTAATTTCCAGGCTGGAGGAGATGGAATTAGAAGAGAAGAGGAGATTCTCTCTCCTGTACTTCACCCAGCAAGGCTAACCCCAACCAGCAGCATCCCTGCTGCAGGAGAGCAGGGGCAGAGGGCTCGTGGAGGGCTCCGTGCCCAGAGCCAGCCAGCCCCAGCCGGGCTGGGCTCGGCCTCCCTGCCCCAAACCCCTCATGTGCAGCCCTGGGGGGAGCATCCGCAGAGCCCCGGCGCCTGCTCGGGCAGGGATTCCTCCCCAGCGCCCCTGCTCAGCATCAGAACAGGTCAGTGACACACGCCTGCGCCCTGTGAGTGGCAGAAATCGGGGCCCTTCAGCACGCTGAGGGTTTCAGATGCCTGGCAGGGATCAGGACGCTGCAGGATTCGGGGTGTCCTGCAATGCCACAGAGCTCCTGGCTCCTCTACGGCGAGTGAGCCCCTGCCCAACGCCTCAGCAGTCCCGAAACAGCAGGGGAATGCCCTCACAGTTCCTGCCCTGGCTTCAGCTTTAAAATCATTGAAATATTCTTCAGGGTGCTCATGCAGAGCCAGGCTGGGACTCCAGGCATTTTTCTCTGTCCCTTTCTCTGTGGCAGCTGCTGGCTGAAGCCTCCCAGCAGCACAGCCAAGCCCGTGCCAAGAGAGGGAAAGGCTGCCCAGCCCAGCTCTGAGCAGTTTGTGGAGTTCTTCAGCCGGAGTTTGCGCAACTGTACCTGGGGTAAGGACATTATAATTCCCTTTCCACTCTAAAGTCAGTTTAGCACTACAGAAATTCACGAAGCAAAAATTAAGAAGCTTCACGCAGCTCCAGCACTGACCTCTGCTTTTTGTTTTTCCTTGCCAAGCATTTGTTACAGCATCTACTGCCACGAGTCGATTCTCCCCTGCGAGCAGAAACAAGCACCAGGGAGCTCACTGCATCTCGTAGCAGCAAAAATCCCTCACCCACCAGCACTGCACACTCAGCAGCTCGCTGGGATTTTCCTCCTGGAACCAATTTCCAGCCAGGGTTTGTTTTACAGCGTGTTTTAGTCTGATGAGAACAAGCGACTGGGTAAAGTATTGCAAATTAATATCTGAGGGGTGATGGCAAATGCACTGCAATGGGCCAAACGAGCTCCTAACCCAGATTTAACTTCTGAGGAACTCGATGAGTTGCTCACTCCAAGCCAGTTGGAAAAGAGGGGGGAGCTTTGGCTGCTCCAGCAGCTTGTCAGACACCTTTAATTTCCATCTCCAGGATTTCTTGCTGTGCTGAGAATATGAAAGATATCGATTCTGCTCTGCCTGCAGTGCAGGACAAGATCTAAATCTGATTTTCAGTAGCCCTGTGTTCCCAGTGTCACAAATCCAGTGTTCCCAGTGTTCCCAGTGCCACAAACCCACTTTGTAGGCTCTGGTTTATGAGGATTAAAGCTCAAACATTCAGATCCTGTGTTCTGTGTCTCCTAATCCAGTCATAATACACTGAAGCTCAGAAGAGAGAGAAAATAAAGGGGAGGGGGGAACTAAAAAAAAAAAAAATTGTTGTAACTTTGTGAAAAACACGGGTGGGTGGGAAATAAAAAAAAAAAGAGCTGCTCTGAACTCATCCCTGTGAGCAGAGCATGGGATGGAAACCTGGGGTGAGACAAGAGTGGGGGAGTTCTGGGAAGACAAGGAACCTGCTCTGCCAGATGGATGTAAATGTGCCTTTCAGTGCAGGGGAACAGTTGATTCTAAGGCATGAAATCAAATTAGTGCATCTGCAGCTGCCTATGTGTCATCCAGCTTCATATTTTACACACTAAAGACATTTTTTAACCTCATGTTCGCTACACTTCTCTCGGTTTTTTTCTTTTCTTCTTTTTTTTTTTTTTTTAGCATTATGAATCAGGATGGCTGACTTGGTTTTCCCAGGGAAAAGCTCCTCCATTCGTGGCCAGCCGCCTGCAGCCGAGGGTGGGCGTCAGAGGTCTGGAATGGGCATTGGATGCTTAAAATTCTGAATTGTGGAAGATTCCTCCCAGGTGCAAAGTGCCACAGCCCAGAACTCCTGCTGCCTCTCGAGTGCTGAATGCCTCCTACAAACAGACACCAAGGATCAGGAGGGCCCTGTTACACCACAGCCATATGGATGTTAAATAATAAATAATTTAAAAATGAATATTTAAAAACAAGAGTCTTGCTTGCAGTACTGAAAACGTTCCTACTTTTAACTTGCAAGTTAAACTTCCAAAAGTGCGAACAATGTAGGCAGCAGAGTTGATTCCAAATTTGCTGTCTGATTTGCATCATAAACAATAAAGAATTCCATTTCCACTTTCCATGAGCAGTGATTACACTACAGAATAGCTGCCTACAGCCCTCAGAATTGATCCAAATAAAAAGCTGCACTTGTAGAGCTTTTATAACCAATTCCTGAGGGTTTGGTCAAATTCAGTACAGGCTAAAATTACACAGAGATTGATTTATGTAGAAGGAACTGTAGTTGCAAGGCTGCTGCACGTTGTGCACAAGAGGGACTGACTTGCTGAACACAAATCAGATTAATTGGAACTGAAAGAGGAAGACAAGAGGCACAACTTGTTTCCTGTTTCCTTTCCAGCGCGAGCACCAGACAAATCTGTGAACCAAAACCCCAATGAATAAAACCTGCAGGCAGGGTGGCTGCTCCTCCTAACGCAGGCAGCCACAAAAGCAGAGCAGGGTTTGATGGCAGCCCCGATGCTCCCCTTGACATCTCCCGGGCAGCACTGAGTCAACATCTGATGTGGTACCAGAATTCAGAGTTAAGGACCCGAGTGCTGCCCCTGCCCTGCAATTTCTCCTTAAAAACCTTCCTAAAAAACAGAACTCATCCCTGCCTGGTGAGACAGGGAAAAGCAGCAGAGAGATTTTGCTTCCTGCCAAGGAGAACTAACCTGGAACTTTGGTATTTTTCTGTCACTTCCTCTGCTGGGGAGGTGGGATCAGCTTTTCCAACAGCTCTGAGGTGACCCCACAGAGCCCCACTGAGAGCTCTGGGGGAGGCTCTGTCCTCCCCCAACCTCGAAAGGCCTGGAAGAGTAAAAATCAAACCCCGGGAAGAAGTCAGGAGCAGCAGGGCGTGAGTTCTGTGTGTGAGGGTGTCTGTGCCTGTGCCTCTGTCTCGGTGTGAGTTCTGCGTCCCAGCCCAGCCTGGAAAGTCAGGCTGCAGTTGGTTTGTGTTCATCACAGGGGAAATCCCCTCCAGGAAAACTCTGCCAAGAATCCCAACTGGAATCATTTCCCCATTGTGCCCCTCTGTGAGCTGCTGGGAATGGACTGGGGGGGTTGGCTGGGGCATCAGTAAAAACCAACCGGTTGGAGATGTGGGCACCAGGACGTGATCCAAGAGCAGCTCTTCTCCGGCGCATCCTCCTCTGACTCAGCAATGCCACTGATGGGTGAGGCTTGTGGCAGCTCCCCTCTGCAGCCTTCAGCCTCCCGCAGCTCTGGGAGCTCTCCCCATGCCAGCGGCTCCCTCCTCCCTGAGCGCCTGCTGATGTCTCTGTCGTGGTGCCATCAGAATCCCTGCTCTCAGCCCCTGCTCTGGCTGTGCCGCCTGCTGGGGCTGCACCTCAAAGTGCCAAACAATGCAGGGAAAGGAGGGGAAATCAAAGCGTTCTGGAAACCCTGAGCTTGGCAAAGGCTGTGTGGAATTTCGCTTAGGCTGCAAGTTGGCTTGGGAAAGCACTATCAAAGCACCATCTTTTCCTCTTGCTTGAGATTTACTTTTTATTTTTACTGCTTCTTGTAGAGCCCAGACTGACAGCTCTGAAAACTTTACCTTTTCTGTTGAGGCAAGGATAGGAAGCAACAGCTCAGCCCCAGCAGAGGCATCTGATACATCTGTCCCAGTAATGGGGCCAAGCGGGATTCGGGAGCATCCCCAGGACGGGGAGCCCCAGGCCAGTCCCACCCTGGCTCTGCCCCAGCCTCACCTCTTGCGTTTGTGAAAGACTCAGCCACAGCTGCGAATTGATGACCCACTAATGACCAATTGATGGAAATTTCACAAGCAATCTGCTCTCAGACCATCAGGCTGCCCACAAATGGAAGCAGAATTTAATAAACTCTGCAGTCCCTTGAAGCCCCAGCCCCGCAAAGCCCCAGCCACAGTGCCTGGGTGCTTGGGGCACTCCAAGGCCAGCACGGGATTCCCACTGGAGCTGATTTTACAGTGCCCTCACCTCATTCTCTGGTAGCAAATTGTTGTATTCCTGCAGATGAGGAAGGCAAGGCTCCTCACTCGCTGCTCTGTGATGCCAAGGCTGCACTTGGACCTTCCCATTTCCCAACAGCTCCACCAGAAGCGTTTGAGCTTCCCGGTGTCCTTAATTCACAGGCTGCAGCAAAAACCCCATTCCTACGGCAATCTTCTGAAATAAAATAGAAGCACTTCCACTGTAAGGCCGTTGGTGGAAGTGATTTCTGCAGGTACCCGAGATGTGCTCATAACACATCACTTCCTGAGAGCTGGATGCAAATTGCAGGAGCCACATTTCCCGAAATCAGCATTAAAAAGTTGAAAATGCATTAGGTGGGAGAGCAAGCTTGGCTGTCAGGATAATATTTCTATTACAGCAGCAATCCAATTGGAAAAAAAAAAAAAAAAATGCTCATCCTCTCCCAGGATGGAAACAAGCAGAGAAATTTGCTGCTGTGATTTCGGGAACTTGTGACACTTGCAATATTTACATCTCACGCCCAGTTTATCACAAGGCAGCAATTAAAACTTTCTCTCTGTGAGCGAAGTCGGGTGGGATCCCTGAGCCCTGGAGGGCTCTGAGCAGAGCTGCAGCCCCAGCCCCAGGTCTGCGCCTCCCCCTCTGCTGCAGCTAAGAGGAAATAAATCCCCATTGCCAGAAATCCCCATTGCCAGAAATCCCCATTGCCAGAAATCCCCATTCCCGTGCTGTGCAAAACCGAGAAGGAGTTGAGATTTTTCCCTTCGGTTTTAACCCGCGTCAAGAGCAACCCCTGGAGCCCCCCGAGGGTGGGTGACCCCGGCCAGGGCAGCCTCGGGGCGCTGGGGGACGCGCCCCGGGCCCGCTCTGCAGGCAGGTCCCTCCGCTTCTCCCTGCCCGGCTTTCTCGGCTTCTCCCTGCCCGCCTGGCTCCGCTTCTTTCCTCCCGTGCCTGTGCAGCAGCTGGAAGAGCTGGGACGGGCGGGGATGGAGCCCCGGCGGCGGTGCCGCTGTGGCAGAGCCCCCTCTAGCGCGGTGCCCCGGCTGGAGCCGCACCCTCATCCTCATCCTCATCCTCATCCTCATCCTCATCCTCATCCTCATCCTCATCCTCATCCTCATCCTCATCCTCATCCTCATCCTCATCCTCATCCTCATCCTCATCCTCATCCTCATCCTCATCCTCATCCTCATCCTCATCCTCATCCTCATCCTCATCCTCATCCTCATCCTCATCCTCATCCTCATCCTCATCCTCATCCTCATCCTCATCCTCATCCTCATCCTCATCCTCATCCTCATCCTCATCCTCATCCTCATCCTCATCCTCATCCTCATCCTCATCCTCATCCTCATCCTCATCCTCATCCTCATCCTCATCCTCATCCTCATCCTCATCCTCATCCTCATCCTCATCCTCATCCTCATCCTCATCCTCATCCTCATCCTCATCCTCATCCTCATCCTCATCCTCATCCTCATCCTCATCCTCATCCTCATCCTCATCCTCATCCTCATCCTCATCCTCATCCTCATCCTCATCCTCATCCTCATCCTCATCCTCATCCTCATCCTCATCCTCATCCTCATCCTCATCCTCATCCTCATCCTCATCCTCATCCTCATCCTCATCCTCATCCTCATCCTCATCCTCATCCTCATCCTCATCCTCATCCTCATCCTCATCCTCATCCTCATCCTCATCCTCATCCTCATCCTCATCCTCATCCTCATCCTCATCCTCATCCCCATCCTCATCCCCATCCCCATCCTGACCCTCTCCCCATCGCCATCCTCTCCCCATGCCCATCCCGACCCTCTCCCCATCCTGACCCTCTCCCTATCCTGACCCTCTCCCCATCGCCATCCTCTCCCCATGCCCATCCTGAGCCAGAGCTCTCCTGGCACACCGTGGTTATTTATGGCCACTGTCAGGGAAGGGGGGAAATTTAGGAGGAGTTCAGAGTCAGGGCTGCCAGAGCTCCGCTGCCTGAGAAATCTGATAAGGATCTTCCCTGCCTTTATAGGGCTCCAGCTCATTTGGGGAGGCTGCGGAGAGAGCTGCAGAGATTCCATCTCATCTCAGTAAACAAGTTTATATCCTTAATTTTCCTGTGCGGGTCTGTCAGTCCAGACGCTGAGCTCTGCAGTGCAAAAGGCAGGTTAATCAAACAGGTTTAAAAAATGCAAATAAAATGCTGCAATTAGTAATATCGGTACATAGATTGATCTGGAAGTTATTGAGTGAAAGGGATGACTTGAGGACCTGGAGGTGTTTCTGTAATCAAATTACATTTTCATGTTGTTATAAAGCTCTGGGGGGGGGTTGAGAGTCAGTGTATTCAGCTCTTAAACTCCACAGCACCTCTGCGATGGATTAAACCCAGGCTTTAAGGGTTTGCTGAGGAGACAATTCACATTTATCAGGTGTCTGTCGGTACCACCAATAAAAATGAAATGCAAATAAATAAAAAAAAAAAAAAACAGAATAATGAGGGAAACCCTCTCAGGAGCAGAGCATCGATGTTCCCAGAGGTCTGTGCACAAAACCCCTTTCCCTGACGTCCTTCCCCTGCTCAGGCTGGTCAAGGCCCTGTCCTGCTGCACCCCGAGCAGCGCCCACCGATCTCTCTGGCGGGTCAGAGCCCTGAACCCCGTGTCCTCCACATCCCAAGGCCACCCCCAAAGGAGGGAGAGCTCAGCAGGGAGCGGCTCCGTGCCCTCAGCCCGCAGAACACGCCGCCAGGCTCCCGCTGCTCTCCAGGACTGGATTCCTGCTCTCGCTGCCAGGGAGCTGCAGCAGTGCGAGGTGCCTTAAGAGGGCTGTCTAACCAAAACCTCGGCTGTGAGGAGAGCGACGGATGTTCCCTGTCCCAGCCAAGCTCTCCTTCCTCAGGGCCTGCTCAGAGGCTCTCCAGGAGCGCTCTCTGTCCCAGCAGAGCGCGGCCCCCGAGCTCACGCCTGGTCCCTGGGATCTGTGGGGCTCCCAGAGGGGTCTCAGTTCCCAGAGGGGTCTCAGCTCCCAGAAGGGCCTCGGCTCCCAGAGGGGTCTCAGCTCCCAGAAGGGCCTCGGCTCCCAGAGGGGTCTCAGCTCCCAGAAGGGCCTCGGCTCCCAGAGGGGTCTCAGCTCCCAGCTGCTGCCAGGAGAGGAGCGGGTTATCACTGCTGCTGGAAGGAAACCTGTCCTGTTCCTCCCAGCCTCCCAGCCCGCCCTTTTGCTCCATTCTTGCTCCCATTATGCCCGTGAATAATCATGAACTCCTTCCAGGCCCCTGAGACCCCCGAGGCCATTGGGACAAATGTGCAGCACCAGCTCTGTCATCTCCTCTTTGTTTTTCTCCCTGGTTTTACAGCATTTTATTCACTTGCTCTGTGTTTTCCACACCCTAAAGCCCAAGCTGTGAGCAGCACAAGCTGAGAGCTTTGCTTTAACAGCCCTGACCTGCCCTGGGATGCCACTAAAACCCCGCGGGGGTGAATCATGGAATCATCAGGGTTGGAAAAGAGTTCTGAGACCGTGGGGTGCAGCCCCTGACCCTGCTCGCCCGTACCATGGAGCCTCACATCCCCGTTTTCTGGACACTTCCAGGGATGGTGAGCACACCCCTGCCCTGAGGAGCCTCTCCCAACACTGGAGCATCCCTTCAGGGCGGTGATCGGCAGCAAGGTGAACTCTGGGATTTGTCTGACACTTTGCCAGAGGGAGCTGAAGAGAAATTCTTCTCCTACCCTCATTTGTCCCAGACACTTCCCACTCCCATCTCCCAGGGAAAGCTGCAGATTCCAGTCTCTGTCCATAGATCAGAAGTCAAAAAAGAGACAGCAAAGGGTGAGGGAGCATGAAGGAGGACACGCTGCCAAGATGGTTAAATAAAGTCTTTTTTCTTTCTTCTTTCCTTTTTTAACAGCTCTGTAAAGTGCAAATGTGAAGAAAACCACCCACAGCAAGACGGGTTAAGGGAACATTTGTCAATAAGAAAGAGAATAAAAGCAGGCACTAAAACAACAGAAGTAATGACTCTGCTTTCCAGATTTTGATTCCAAAATGTCTGGTGCCTCGGGCAGTTATCTGAAAAACCCTTCTCCAGCACAGCACCTCCCTGTTTGCCTCAAATCGTTGGAGTTAACAAATATTCTGTGTGAGGGAGAGAGGCTCTGACAGACAGCCCAGAGCTACTGGAGAGCTGGGAGTGCCAGCAGGGAATAGAGACCAGAGCACCAGAAATATTACAGCAATATATCTTCAGCCTGCAAAGAAATATTGCCATTTTCTTCATCTTTTCCCCCCATCCAAAGGAGCTGCAGCCTTGAACTGCACCTAAAGCAGGCCTTGGTGCTGGGAACCCCTTGGAAATTTCCTCTTCCATGGGAATTGTCTCATCACGCTCAGAGATCACCCCCCGAGCTGCTCGTCTTTGTCTGCCGGGGCACAAAACACCCTGGGATGGCTCTCCTTGCCCTCCTGCTGTCACCACCACGGAATTCCCAGAGGGGACATCCCCCAGGGCCAGGCCAGGGTGGCCCCACCTTCCTGGGGGGAGGCACATCCCACTGGGATCCCTTCTGCTTTCCCCAGGTGCTTTTGGGTTCCCCTCCCTGCCCGAGCCACAGGCCCAGGTGGAGCCCCAAACTCTACCTGCGCTTTAACTGAGATGGCTCTGGGAGCAGAGCAGCAATATTTACCCAAAATCACCCAATATTTAACCAAAATTACCCAATATTTACCCCAAATCACCTAATATTTACCCAATATTTACCCAATATCCCCCAATATTTACCTGCTCCCCAGCCTGCTCCCAGATGTTCTCCTTCCCCCCCTGCCTTTTCCCTTCAGAAACAGCAGTGTGGGGTACATGAAATATCTCACCTGTGGCACTCCTCACTGCTGCTGATGGGGGGAACAACCCCTCAGCATTTCTGGGCAATCGCTGAGACCAGAGCAGGGCTCAGAGCTGCCAGGACACCCCAAGCAAACCCTCAGGCTGATCCCAGCCCTCTGCCCACTGCTGGGGCCACGAGGGCAGAGGCAGGGCCAGCCCACGGCCCGGAGATGTCACCCTGGAGTGACCAGAGCCACCAGAACCCAGAGCTGGAGCCACTCCCCTGTCTGGACCTCAGCAATGTCCCTCTCAGTCTGCATTTGATCCCAAAACCGCTTTTATCCCGTTCAGCATTCTTTCATCCCTTATCCAGGGGTGTAGGAGGACTCAGAGTTCCGTCACCTTCCAGTCCCTGCCAATAAAGTCCTGATTTGATATGGAAACTGTGCACACCATTATATTCTAATTTGATGTTTCAAACAAGCTTTGGCAGACAGCTGACTCCTTTTGATGCCTTTATCTGATTTCTCTCTGCCTTTTTCTCCTGAAATATTCACAGGGAATATGTGGTATCACGTTTTTGTTACGCACGCTGAATCCCTGTAAATTCCAGTTCCTTGTGTTTTTCTTTCTAGAATTTGGTAAATATATGAGCATATATTAAAATATATATATATATATGTATAAAGGCAAATGCCAAGACTGCAAATTGGGTAAAATTCCACCACATGCTGCAGAGACAGAACTCCTCGAGCTCTAATCTTGGAGACTTGATCCTCACCATCTTCCCCCTGGCTGCTCCTGCTGCTCTTCCTCTTCCGACCCCTTGTCTCCAGTTCCCCTTCCTTCCCCCTCCTGGCCCTCCCTTGTCTTGTCTCCCAGCTGGATTCCAGGTTCCTGCTGCAGCTGAGAGCCCGTCCCCTGGCCTGGGGAAAGGCCTTTGCAGGAGTTCTGGAGCAGGAAAGGAGCGGAGGGCAGAGTTTCAGATGCAGCTGAGGAGGAGGGCTCGTCACGACTCAGGGTGCTCCTGCTTCCCACTCGCACCACGAGGGAAACTGCAGCGAGTTCCGCTGGAGGCAGAGCCCCACCGGTGAGGATTCTGCAGGAAAATGGGATCGTGCTGCTCCTTCAGCATTCCCGAGGAGGAGATGGGCAGAGATGGGGGGAGGAGAGTCCGTGCCCCCGGCCGGTGATGCCGAGGGACAGCACGGGGACAGCCAGACCCGGCCACAGGGAAATTCCAGCAGGGCCAGGTCAGCTGCTGGAGCTGTTGGGCAGCAGGAAAAGGAAAAGCTGAGGTCAAAGAGAGGAGGCCAACAGAACACAAAGAGAGAACCGACAGGAAAATGGGAGCAACCAAGAGTCAGGAGAGTTCCTGGAGAGGGGCTGGGCAGGGGAAGCTCCTCCAGCCCAGAGAAAAGCAGAATTGTCCCCTCAGACAGAACATTTCTGCCTCTCCTGATTGCTTCCCCAAGGGCAACCGACCCAATTCAATTAAGTTTTCATTTCTAATGAACTCTGGTTATGAAACCGCCAGCACCAAGGGATAATTGTGAGCAAACACATTCCCCACTCACAGGGAACGCTCTGAGAGAGCCAGAAAACTTTGTCTCAATGAATCAATAATAATAATAAAAAAAAAAAAAAAAAAAGTAAGTTACTCAGAAATAAGGAAGACTTTCATTGAGTTTTGGAGAATTTGTTTTCATGCAAAATGGAAATGAGCTGGTGGTGGCCACAGAGCTCTGCAGAGCTTTAACATTCTGAAGAATGGGTTCATTTTTATATCACTCACAGTTATTATTTGAATTGCCATCCCCGCCCCATCACTCAAAATGAATTCTCTCCAAAGAACACTGAATTTTTGTATATTTCATGAACTCAGCGTGCAGCAGAACCCACCATGTGATCCCAAGGAAGATAAAAAGTGTCATTTAAGAGAATGAAGATTACAAACTGTTTCAATTAAAGGCACACAAACCCCTGGCTCCTGTTTTCCACATTTCAATATTTGTCCACCATGTGCACACAAACAGCCCTCCAAAGAGCCCTGCCCTCAGTAATTTTCCCTTTCCTTAATCCTGGCGTACCAAGCCTGCTCTCCTGGGATATTAGGAGGCTCTCATAAGGACAATCCACCTTCATATTGATTCCATTTCCCAGATCTATAAAATTGGTTGCCTTAGGAAACGCGGGAGCCAAGGAGAAGGAACTCAACGCGTGGTTTAATTTAAATACCACTTCCAGCAAGAGGGGGAAGCACAAATGGGGAAAGGCCGGGGCTGCTGCTCGTTTGCTGAGCTGGTGCTGAGCGAGAGGAGACGCAGAGAGCCAGGGGAAGGGGAGAGCACTCTTGGGATAGCATCAGCATCAACACACCCGTCCCGAGCCGGCAAGGGACAGGGGCCAAACTCCAAATCACGCTGATGGAGCAGGAAATATCATCCAGACAGCGAGGGGGGAGCGAGGAGCTGCCTCAGAGTGGAGACTGGGAGAGACTGGGAATGATATTTGCTCCAAGGCACTGCTGGGCAGCGAATGTGCAAATTTAATTAAGGACTTCTCGGCTTCTCTTTGGTGTTTTTGTTCTTTTTCTGGTTTTTTTGCTCCTTTTTTTTTTTCATCCGGACCAGCACAGTTATAGATCACAGTTAATTGGGGTTTCAGGTATTTCCTGCTAATTGCTGAGTTGTAATTAATGCTGCCCGAGCAGACGGAGGTCAGCTGTGGAGCTGGGCTGGGCTGGGCAGGACGTGAGCAGACAGGCCCAGAAAACACAGCTGGGCAGCAGCAGCAGGAGTTGTGTTCAGCAAGGAGAAGCCCAGCCTTGCCCTTTGCTCTGGTACCAGCACAAAAATCAACAGGAATTCAGAAAGGATGGGCATCCTTCAGTGGATGCTAGAAAAGAGGGAGAGTGGATTTTAATGTGGGCAGATTGGGACAGGACAAAGGGGATGAAAGAAGGGAAATTTGGGTTGGATTCTGGGCAGGAATTATTCCCTGGGAGGGTGGGCAGGCCCTGCCCCAGGTGCCCAGAGCAGCTGTGGCTGCCCCGGGATCCCTGGCAGTGCCCAAGGCCAGGCTGGGCAGGGCTGGGAGCTCCTGGGACAGTGGGAGGGGTCCCTGCCATGGCAGGGGTGGGATGAGATGATTTTTAAGGTCCCTCCAACCCAAACCATCCTGGGATTTGTGTGATTTCAAAAGAAGGGTTTTGGGGATTAACTGTTGGAGTCTTCTCCTGTTGCCTTGTTTCTGTGCTGAGCCCCTTCCCAGCCCGGTTTGTGCTCATTCCTCGCAGCAGAGCCGGGCTGGCTTTCCCAGCACAAACCTGGAGCCCCAGCCCTGAGCAGGAGCTGCCCCGGCCCCGGCACGGAACCCTCCTGCCTCCAGCAGCAGCAAAGCTCGGCCCCAGGCACGAGCTGTGGCCAGACCTTTCAACTCCAGATACTTCAGGTTGGCATTTCAAGAGGTAACACGACAATTGCTTGTGCTAAATCAATTACTGATTATCAATATAGCACTTAACGGTGTATAATTAGTATGTAAGAGATATATTTAGCTGTAGATTATACCAATAATAGGGGCTACACAAGCAATGGCTGTATAATTACATTTTATGAATACAGGAAACCTGTGAGAAATGCTCCCAGATTTAATTGACATTTAACAGGATAACTACAGCAAGTTAATTAGAAATTATATGCTAAAAATATGAATTAACTTTTAAATAATATTTGAGCTTGCTGCACACTAGCTGTAGTAGCTGGGTTTATGCCACCAAAACACCTAAATGAAATAGTCCTTTCAAATACCATCTCTAATTCATTTCCCACAAACCAAAGCCTGTATTATCAGCTACTCATTCTGAATCCTTTTTGCTATACAGAGCCTGAGTTGATCAGCTTAGTGAAAGGCTTATTTTTATGGTCCTTTCATACTTTTTTTTTTTTTTTTAAATGAGATTTCTCTTACATTTCTTTCAGCAGCCCAGAGAAAAGACTCCCGTTCAGCTGTGCCTCCAGCTTTGAACCCCGAACAAAAATGCAAAGCAAGGCACTGACAAGCTCTTAGACTCCCTGCAAGGTGATCCATCAGGGATTCTGGCAGTGCTAATGCAGCCAGAAATTTGGAGAATGAAGCAGCCCTGAGCTGGCTGTGCTATGCTGGGTGTAATCACAAAGCAAACGTGAGAGCGGCTCCCTAGCACAGCTCCGCTATTTTTAGATGCAGGTAGGGCAGCGCCAAGAGGACACAAATGTGGCCCAAAATCCAGTTTGCTGCAGCGTGGGCCAGCAGCCCCAGGTCCCTCCGAGCCTTTGGCCGAGCTGGAGCCCCGGCAGCCCCAGGAGCAGAGCCCTGGGAAGGGTTGGGGGCTCAGCTCCTGTGGGGGCTCCGCAGCCCAGCCACTGCTGGTGTCACCCCTGCCACCAGATCCTCAGAGCCACACATCGTCCCCAGCCCGCTGGGACCCCTGCCCTGCCAAACGCGGCCCCTCAGCCACCCCGAGCTGAGCTCAGCTCCGCCGAGAGCTCTCCCTCCCCGTGCAGGGCTCTGCTCTCTGCCTGCTTCTCCTGTCCCCACCGGAGGGATCCAGTCCCTCAGAGGAGCAAACAGGGCCATTGCCAAGGGAAAACGGTGCCGCTCCTGCTGCCCCCCGGCCCAGAAAGCGCCGAGGTGTCTCCTGCATTCCCCCTTGCAGCCCCCCTGGCTGGCACTCCGGCCACACACAGCACCCAGGGCTTACTGCCCCTGCTCTCCAAACGCTGCCTCCTGCCATAGATCATGGCAGGAAAAGGGGAAAACAAATAAATAAAATAAATTAAATAAATTAAATAAATGGAAGTGGGAGGGGGTCACAGTGACCTGAGCTGCTCCTGGCATCGCACTGAGCGCTGCACGGAAAGTGGGGGCTTGGCTTCGAGCCAGGCACAGGCAGAATGTTCTGGACAAGAGAATTCCAACTCCAAACCTGGCCCGAGGCCTGATCTACGTCTGATCAGGAGCTTGGAAAAGTTTTAAAAACCAAAGGCCAAGCCCTTTCTTATCCCAGAGCTCCCCTCTCCATCCAGGGAGAGCAGAGTGCCCAGAGTGCCACTGCCAGGGGTTGTGTTTGTCCCAGCCTCAAACCCTGCCCAAAGCACAGCTACTGAAAAGAGAACTAGGAAGAGGAAGAGAGGAAAAGGGCATTTCGGAGAGGCAGGAGTCTGGGCAGAGCTCCCTTTGTGCTGGTGTCCCACAGTGTCTCCCGTCCACATCCCCCATGGATGCTCAGAGGGATTCTGCTGGAGTTCTTCCTGCCGTGAGTGCCAGCCATTGGAAACAGATAAATAATAAAGAAATAAAGTGATGGGAGCAGCTTTTCCTGCAGCTCCTCCAAGCGCCAGCAGTTCATGTGCCCCTGGCCCCCCTGAGCCATTCCTGCAGTTGTGTGTCCTGGCAGAGTTGGGGAATCCCACTGCAGGAAGGCAGAGCTGAGGGAGGGATCCATCCACTGCTCCTCCCCAAACCCTCCCGCGGGAGTAGTGATGGATTCCTGCAGGACAATGGGGTTTTCTCCTAAGAGCCATGAGGAAGCTTTGGATGTTTTGCTGAGCTTCTCAGTAAAACGTATCTTAAAGAAGATAAAGTAGGTGTTTATATGAGTTCCCCTTCTGTAAAAAAATATTTAAAGAAGATAAAGTACATGATTATATGGGTTCCCCTTTTCACTTTTACTTGGTCAGTAGATTAGTCAAGATTGATTTTTCTGCATGAGAGGGAGAGGCCTAAGGTTAAAAGATAAAAGGGTAGATTCCTTTTAAAATGTAATTTAGATTTTTCTGGTATTAGCTCCAGTATCATCACAGAATCACTTCAATTTTCCGGGAGCACCTGAGCCCCGCTGTACAGCTGCAGGGAAGCAGGGAAGGTCTGCTCTGGCAAATGGAACAGCTGAGGACCTGCAGGACCTGCCCTGGGAGGGGTCCCTGCCTGGGCCCCCCAAACATCTGCCACACGAGGGACACCGGTGACAAAAGTGCTGCCAAATGTATTTCCTTTCCTCGCTGCCTTCGGTGCAGGTTTGGAATTGAAGTTTTCCGAGCTCCTGTCTAGAATGTCACCCTGTGGGTGAAGCCTGGGCTTTTAGGGTGGAGATCAGGAAAGGTTCTTCCCCCGAGGGTGCTGGCACTGCCCAGGGAATGGGCACGGCCCCGAGGCTGCCAGAGCTCCAGGAGCCTTTGGGCAGCGCTCCAGGGATGCCCAGGCTGGGATTTGGGCTCTCTGTGCAGGGCCAGGGGCTGGACTCGGATCCCTGGAGGTCCTTCCCAGCTCACGACATTCCATAATTCCATGATCAGGACTCTCTCCCCAGTCCCTGCTGTTATAAACAGTGCAAAGCTTAGAGAGGATTCGAGCTGCTGTTATTATAAATGGTACAGAAATGACATATAAATGATATATAATTGATATATAAATGATATATAAATCAGGGGTGGAAGAGGCTGGTGATGCAAAACTCCCGCCACGTGCAGAGTCAGGGCTCAGCCTTCAGTCTGAGCTCAGTTTGAGGACTCTCTCACCCAGCTCCCCTGGTGGCTGCTCCTGCTGGAGAGCAGCAGATCCCAGCAAACGGGGCTTGTGTACCTGGAGTCCTCCTTTTGTTGGGAAAGGCATCTCTGTACGACATGTCACAGTGGGCCGGCTGAGTGACTGGATTATTCACCAAGAATAATTGAGCTGATAGGTTTCAGCATTTTTTCTTTGAATAAATTATTTGCAAATAAACATTTTCATTATTCGACCATCTCTGATGTTCCATTAGCATTCGGTGAATTATTTATTCAGCAGCTTTTCCCATCAATCACTGAATAAATTATTCGCTAATAAATTATTCTACCAGCTTTTGCTTTAAAGATGTCCCTTTGAGAACAATAGCTTCCCAGAATAGCAAACAGGCAAAGGGAGCAATTTCAAAGGCCTGATCCTCATCTCGGTTGCCTTGGTGCAAATCTGGAGGATTATCATGGAAATTCCTGGCCTTTTTCCACATTTCCGTGTCTGTGAGTCAGACTGTGGTGCCACAGTGCTCCTCTCTGCCAAAGCCAGCGCAGGGAGGCTCAGAACCAACCTGTGCCATCTCCTCCGAGGCTCTTCGCTCCCAGCTCTGGAACGGAGCTGGATTTGAGTGATCTCCCATCAAAGCCAGGTGTCCCGGGAGGGACGGGGCCCTGGCACTGCCCAGAGCTCTGCTCCTCTCCCTCCCAGCTCCGTTACCACACCTTGGGCGCAGAATAAATTCAAATCTCCTGCGTGCACTGAGCCCAGCCCAGGAATTGTTTGTGCCTGGGCCAAGGAGGATGAAAGCCTGTTAGAACTAAATGAAGGCCCCGTTTATGCCAATTTTAAGGCGTAATTGAGGTGCAGCGCAGGGGAATTCGCTGAACTCCTCTGTCCTTGTGACAAGAAGGAGCCGCTTTTGTTCGCGGCACAAAAAGTCCCCTCATTAAACCAGCCATCCTTATCAAAGCACACGCAGCATTTATCACCTCCCCCAGACACGGCAGGGCCTTCCCGAGAGGGGCAGAGGGGAGCTGGGGGAGCAGGGGGCAGAGGGCTCAGTATCAGAGCTCCCGCTGCTCGCTGAGATCAGCCCTGGAGCGCGCGCGGGGCTGTGCCAGAGCTCTCTCTGTGGCACCAGCCCTACCTGGCGCTATCACTGCAACAAATAATTGCTAATTTGCACAAAACGAACGAGTGAGACACCAAGTAATTGTATGAGGGGGGACAACCCAACAATAACATTAAGATCTGTAATTGACTTAATACCAGACGCTCTTCCCCCGGTGAAGGTCTCCTCATCCTCGGAGTAATTGTGTAATGACATTTATGGGGAATAGACTTGTGACATTATAAATGACACTTATGTCAGGATTGTCAGGCTGTGACAGGCTCAGAGACAGCTCCAGTGAGAAATTAATCACTTCTGAGGCTTGAAAGTTGCTCATTTATCGCTGCCAAATAACATCTTGCAAAAACAAGCTCTTGCAGTGAAATGCAAGCTCCCAGCCACCTCACCCTCCAAGATGTGTTTTCTCCCTATGGGAAACTTTCTGGAGAGCCTGCAGGAACGGGGCACTCACTCTGCACGGTCAGCCTGCTCCGAGAACACAGATATTGCCTCCTTCTCCATTTCCCCTCCTCTCAACATCACGGCATCTTTTAGCAGCTCTCCACAGAGCACACACCTCTGTAAATCTACGCTCCGTGTTCCGCATTTCCGGGGCTGCAGGTCATGAAGGGGTTAAATTATTTACTGAGGAGAAAAGGACGTTTTGAAATGCACTGTTCATAATGAATATCACAAAAAACAGAACAGAAAACCTTCTCCAGATCAGCGTAGGGGCTATTATTAGACTATCAAACTGTCATTTTTCAAAGCATTTCAATTGTCACCATTTTTTCTAATGGCTTCTAAAGCATTATCTAATGCCTGGGCCAAAAAAACTGCAGAGGATCAAAGCATGTTGAAAAGCAGCAGTCAGGCTGCATGACAAATAAGTGTTTGCAGGCTAAACTCTTCCCATCCATTTGCCTTCCAAAATATTTGTGAACTTCAAACCAAGATGACTTTATTTGTGTTCTGGGTTTGTTTCAAAAGATTCAGGTGTCCCTAGGATTTTGCTTTCTCTTCTTTCACGGCAGGGGAACATTTAAGGGGAAGGATGGCCCAGCTGTGGTCCTGCTGCAGTTTTGGGGTACCTGCAGGTGATGGGCAAGCTGGGAGAGGTGGAGGGCTCCAAAAGAAATCCCGGGAGTGGTGGAAAGGATGGGAGCACTGGAGGGTAGAGGAGCAAACCGCAGAAGCTCGCGGGGAGGGTGAAGAGCTCTGCAGGCTCAGAACCTTCGTTCCGTGTGCCAGCAATGTCTGGGTGTGCCCGAGAGCCCTGAGCTGGCACCTGGCCGCTCCTCCCCAGGACACAGGAGGGACATCCCAGCACTGCTGTGGTCCCACCTCCTCCCGCACCTTCCCCAGACCACGGCGTCGTCTCCTTGGTCTGGGTTTCCACAGGAATTCCATCAGGAATTCTGCCCTGGCTCTGGGGTGTCTTCCCCCTTGGGCTTTGCTCCCCGCTGCTGTCAAAGCTGGGGCCTGCAGCCCCTCTCCAAAGCTCCCGAGGTGAGGCCGCCAATGGAACCCTGGTTATTTCCAGCCCCAGTGACAATGGAATTTACCAACAGCTTCAGTTTAACCGAGTGTGACGGCGGCAGCCTGATTCCACAGCCTAATTAAATTACATTATTTTCTAGGTGGAGGTTTAT
Organism: Regulus satrapa; assembly: GCA_013396955.1. Classification (NCBI taxonomy): domain Eukaryota; kingdom Metazoa; phylum Chordata; class Aves; order Passeriformes; family Regulidae; genus Regulus; species Regulus satrapa. Next base: position 825,454 of record VWZN01009185.1, read on the forward strand.
GAGCAGAGGTGAAGAGTAATGATACGAGCAAGGCACGGAGTCACTCGGACTTGTTTGAGCCAGGATTTCTGTCCAGATGGCAAAATGAGTTATTCCGTTTCCATCTTTCTGAAATGTCACAGTGGTTGCCTGTGTTTAATCTGGGGCTCGTTTATGCACGGAGAAGAGCACACGGGAGCTGCTCAAAGGCAAAATGACAGCCCTGGCTCCAGAAAGGAGGAAAAATCTGGGTTTTCTCAAACCCACCACTTCCCATGGACAAAACCACTGCTCGAAACCCAACACTGCTGCTGCAGGAGGGCTCAGGGAGTTATTGAGCAGGGATAAAGAATTGATGAGAAGAGGATTCCCCAGGCTGCTCCCTCTGCCTGTATCCATGAGCTGCCTCCGATGGGAATGGAGCCCAAATTCCCTGCCTGCCACCCACCCCCACGAAGCCACTCTGCAGACTCAGCCAGTTTTTGCTGAAGATTTTCTTCAGTGAACAAGTGGTTTGGAACCCAGCTTTGCACTGCGAATGTTCAGAAGAAAAAAAAAAAAGATTGCAGGCTTAGAGATTTTTCTGAAATCGTAAACAAAAAGGGGAGGAATGCAAGAAGCGGATGTATAAGTTTATGGCCTGTGAAATTGAATTGCCTTTTACAGGTCCTTGCCTTTGGATGGACAGGGAGAGGGTTTGGAGGGAGGGAGAAGGGGAGGTTTGGTCCCTCTCCCTGAGGGAGAAGGGGATAAAGGCTCCCGGCACTGGGGAAGGGGCTGTGCTCTCTGATCGGGGACAAACTCCCCAGGAGCTCAGCGAGCCTGTGTTTCAGAGCCAGCCCCCGTTTATTTGGTCTCCAGCAAACGGAATCCCAGCTTGGTTTGTGCTGGAAGGGACCTCAAAGCTCATCCCATCCCACCCCTGCCAAGGGCAGGGAACCCTCCCCCATCCTGGGGTGCTCCAAGAAGTTTCAGGAATTGCAAATTCCAGCAGGAATTCCAGCCTTGCTTTCTAGATCACCAGCAACACAGAGACATAAATACAGGATGGCAAGGAGCAAAAATCCATGTCCTAAATCACCAGAGAGGCAGGGAAAACAGGGCAGGGGAAGGAAAAACCTTGCAGTGATTGGAAAGCATTGCATTATCCATCCAGCACCGCTCAATCCCAGCTCTCGTTCCTTGACATAAATTGTTCTCTGCATTGGCCTGTCAGGTATTGACGGGGAATCTGCCTGACATGGAGGTGTCTGGATTTTGCAGGAGAAAACCGATGTAGTTTGGTGGAGCTGGGGCTGGGGATATAGCAAGAGAGATAGGTTGTATCACCTGATGGGGTTTTCAGCAGTTGCAGTGAGTTCTGAACCCAAATGCTGCCCTACTGCAGTCAGGGCTGAGGTCCCAGCTCATCACCCAGCACAGCCCAGGCCACGGCTCTTCCCAGCCTGTGGCTGAAGCTGAGTGATGTGGAAGTGAAGGGATTCTGCTCTCCTCCCTCAGGAATTCACTCCAGAGCTCTGATCTTCTTGAAAAGTCTCTCCTATTTCCAACGTGTTTTTTCCGAACCTCACCACTCAGACATGAGGTTTCTTTTTCGTGGCATTAAAAGAGATTTAAAACCCACTCGTCTGCCTCTCACTTCGCCCTTTGCACCCAGCAGGGCAGTGAAGAGCGGCTCAAGAGCAGAGATGTTGCCATCAACACTCAGGAGAAAGCAGAGCCAAGCTGAGCACAACCGTGTTTCTAAACTCCTCCAGGAGAGAAAAGTCAGAGCCAAGATTTCAAAATCCTGGGGGCAACAAAACACCGAGCACTGAGTTGTGTGTGAGGTCACCAGAGGAATGCCCAGGGGAGGAGGCTCCGAGCACAGAACCCGTGTTTGGTCTGTGCCTGGCTCTGCGGCACTGGAGTGCAATAAATTGATTTGGGCGATGCTCCGAGAATGGAGCAGAAACTTCACGGCATTGACTGGAGACCAAAGCTCAGGAAGACATCGCTGAACTCCCAGGGATCCTGCAATCTCATTTGGACAATCGATGGTTTTGCTGATCAGTTCAAGCATGCTAATGGCAGCTGAGGAGGGGAGCAGGGGAAAGCCAAGGCACATTCACCCCTGAGAAGTTACAGAATTTTTGAGCAGGGGCAGGTGGGGAAGGTTTGTATTTCAAATGGGATCTAAACCAGAACATAACAATGGCCACAGCAGAGAGGCCACGGGCATCCCATAAATGCAGCAGGAGTACAAAAAGCATTTTTAATGTTAAAAAAAAAAAAAAAAAAATAAATTAATTTAAGAAAGCCCACACTTCCCTTTGAGTGCAAAGGGCCCACGACAAAGGCACAAATGTGAGGATGCAGATGGGCACTGGGGGGAAGGACAAAGGCAGCTGAGCTGAGCAGGCAGCGATTCTCATGCAAAGCCCCTCATGCACTTTCCAGCCCTTGAAAATTCAATACTTTTAAGATCCTGGCTGGAGTTGGTAAGTGCTGAGAAAGGCAAAGGAGTAATCAGGATAAGTGGGACTGCTTTCAGCAGGCGAGAGGAGGGACGGGCTGCAGGGATGGGGATGCTGGGGGTGCCTGGACCCCCCGCGCTCGCCCAGGGACCCCCAGAGCCCCCTGTGCCCCCTGGCAGAGCCCTGCTGCCCCCGGGGCAGGAGGAGAGGGCAGAGCCCCTTCCCAAACCCAGCAGCAGTGGGAAAAGCTGGGGCAAGGAGGGCAGGGAGTGCCAAGGGCCCCAATCCCAGAAGGGTTTCCATGGGGAGCTGGGAGCAGCAGTCCCCAGAGCTGGGCTGTGCAGGGACACAGGGGCTTTCCCTCTCCCGAGGACAGGGACCCAGGAAGGCTCTCGTTCACCCCAAAGCTGCCTCACCCCACTGTGACAGTGCAAAACCCCACAGATTTTACCCAAATATTCACTGGGGACGAGACCCAGAGTGGAACGAGCTCTGTGCCTGTTCCCGTGCCAGGATGTTCATCCCTGTTCAGATTTGCAGCTGGAATTTTCAGGTGTGTGAGAGCTGCCAGCACCCAAAGAGTAGCAGGAACTGAGTTAACTCATTTATGTGTTTTAAAACTTGTAGCAATAATAATCATTATCATTACAGAGCACTGTAAGTGCTAACAATAATCAGAATAATAACTATTACTGCCAGCAGTTACCATGATTATTACTATTATTACTTCCTACAGTATTAGGGATCAATTCAGCTGAGAGACAAATGAGCACCAGGCTGGGGAGGGAAGTGGGAAGGCTAAAGACAAAAAGGGAATGCTGGAATAAACAATCCTATTCCCTTCTTTTTTGGCAACACATGCTAGAAGATATCCAGCTGTCCTAGCTCCGAGGAGGGGCATTAATGTATCACCTACCACACTTGAAAAGCTTACAAAAATCTACTTATATTTTTTAATCATCCTGCGTTTTAGACCTTTAAAATACAAATATGGATTTCAAACATATCAGGGGAACAAATTAACTTAGAAAAATGGCCGTACTTTCCAAGGTTGCACCTGCCATGAAATTGCTCCAAGTTTGCATTTTCCCCGAGTCTCTGGTGTGTCATTAGAGCAGATTGATCGCCCTCCTCTCCCGGCAACTCCCCCATTAGAGGGTTATTGTATGGAAATTAATGGCAGGCCTGAAACATTTCTTTTGCAGCTGCAGTAGTAGAAGTCAGTTTTGATTAAGCACTCGAAGCCCGGCAGACTGGGGTGATCTCTTTGCTTTAGCTCCCTCTTTTATTATCACTGGTGTCAAGTTTTGTTACTTTAGCCATTCCCCTGGTACTCCCACTGCCTCCTTGGGTAATAATAGGGGTAATTTTTTTTATGCGCACATCTATTTATTTTAAATATGTACAGGCTGATCCTCGGCGGTGTAAAATCCCTTCCCACCACCGACGCCACGGCCCTAGGAATCAGGAGGAGATGGGCTGGAGGTGGAGATCAGGAGTGTGGCTGCGTTCCCTCTGATGGCACGGGCAGGGCAGGGCACTTGGGGCACTGGGGTGGGGGGCACGGAGCAAACTGGGGCTGGGCTCCAGACTGGGGGGCTGGTCCCCTCCCTGCCTCTCAGAGCGAGCCCCAACAGCTCTGGGGAAGAGCAGAAGAGAGGAAAGAACCCACGGCAGGACGGGACTGGAGCTGTTTGGGCGCCAGCAGGGGCCGGAACTCAGAGGGACGAGTAAACCCAGGGGGGCAAGGGCAGAGCAGGGGCTGTGGGCACAGCAGAGGGGCTTGGGGCTGGGCTGGGCTGTGGCCAGGACATTCAGACAGCCCAGAGCCACAGGAGCCCGGGGCTCGGCGTGGCACTGATTTGGCGCCTGTTTCCTTGGCGTGATCAGCTCAGCCCCTCTCTGCACGGGTTCTGCAGCGCCCTTTGTGAATCTGGGGTTTCACTGAACCAGAGCAGGGCCCTTCCCGGCTCCCCTCCTTCCCAGCACCTTCCCTGGGCTCATTCAGAAAATAGAGAGAGATTTTTTTTTCCCCTTCTAGGCAGAAGCTGATGTCTCAAACACGGTTCCAGCACTGCGCCTCCCTTTCTGGGACGTGGCCATCGTGTGGCTCGTTCCAGCAAAGAGCCACCCCAGGCCTCCCTGATGAAACTTCTGCATTTCATGACAAAGTGCTGTGCTGCAACTCCCCATTTATCTTATTAAATGGTCCCAGAACAGCTCTGAAAAATGTATTTAACACAAAGATACCTATTAATTAATAAGCACATTAGTCAGCAATCAATACTGGGTTGATGATATTGTTTAAATTATGCATGGAGAATAAGGATCTGGTTCTGCCTCCCTCATCTGTTTTAAGGCATATATTGAAAATGAGTAGTGCAGAACGGCTTTGCATTTTAAGAAGTTTGATTAAAATTATTTTTAAATAGACTAATCCTATGAACGTATTACATGGCATCAAATCAGCCCCGAGCACAGCCGGTTTATCACCTCGGTCTCTTCACAGCCCATTGACTGAGCAGACACTGGGAGCAGCCTGTTCCTTGGAGTGCATTCCTATTTCATTGTGGGGATGTTGTTGTGTTTGAATAGCCCGAGCAGGGCATTCCTGGCAGTTCTTTTCTCCTGGGCTGCCCAAATGCTGCAGCTGACTCTGAGGCTGATCCACCACTCGTGTCTCCTGGGGGGCAGAAGTGATCGCACAGCAAACACCCCCAGGATGTCCTGGCCCAGCCCCACCTGGCTCTTTCTCTGGTTGTCCAAATTTGCCTCTAAGCAGGGTTGTCAGAAATGGGGATAACTTCATAAAAGTGAAGAAAGTCAACAGAATTATCCTGGCATTTGCTTTGCTGCCACTGCTGTGGTTTAATAGAGCTGAAATTCTCAGCCTGGACATTCTCAAAGTGGATTAAAAAGTATTTGTTTTACCTTCAGAGGTTGTCTGTGTAGGCATTAACTTAATATATTATAATATTTAACATGCTAATATTGATAGTAATATGTTTAAGTGATATTACATTCATTTCAGCCATTTACACAAGCAGTTTTACCTGGATAGTTTCAAGTAAATTGGCTGAAGCTCATTTACCTGAGTGTACACGAGCCCCGGTGCCAACAGATTTGCTTTTAAATCCTCCCTCTGAACATCCCCTGCGCTCCTTCCTGCACAGGCACCTGAAGGAGCTTGTCCAGCTCCAGGTGGTTCTGCACACCCACAAATCCCCGTCTGGCTGGGTTTCCTGCAGCCGGGTTTCCAGGGCTCGTGCTGCCCTGGGATCGGGGTGGGTTTGGCTCTGCCTGACCCCAAAATGCAAAGCCAAACGCAGCCTGTGGCGCGAGGACTCCCACAGAGCCACAGCAACGGAGGAACAATCGGATTTTCCCGGCCACGCTGCGTGTCTGGATTGCTGAGGGATGCAGGTGGGAATCTTCTCCCAGTGCTTTAACCGCTGGGTTTGGGTGGCTGGAGAGGAAGATTGGGGATTGCACCAGCTGGGATTGCACCTCCCTGCCCGGGACCACAGCTCTGATCCAAACCAAGCCCCTGGCCGTGAGGATGGGGCCAGGAGCCCAGCACACAGAGCTGGGAGCACAGCCTGGATTTACTTCCACAGCCCTGAAACCTCCCAGACAAAACCTTTCTGGAGGCCACGCGGCCACAGAGGACGCTCCACCACCTGTGCTGCAAACAAAACACTGTGTTCCGAGAGCTGGCCTCCAAATGAGCTCCGGGGTCTCCATGCGTTGCCTCCTTAATGAGGTGAAACACAGCCTCGGCTGTAATAAAGATGAATTACTTCTTAATAAAATAATAAAACTCTGGTAAACACTCAAGGTTTATCACTTAATTTGTCCCCAGTGCTCAGACAGAAGAAAGAACTTTCGTGCTACTTGGTTTGGAGTGTAGTCAGTGATTGGGCTTCAGGAGAGCCGTGCCAGCAGCGTGTGCCTCATTTCCCCGGACGGGCAGGCCGGGCCAGGACTGCCTCCCCACCAGAGCTCTAAGGCTGTAATTTAGAACCTCTGTCAAAATGAAAGATCTTCCCAGGGACTTGCAGCAGGCCCATGGCAACACTTTGGCAGAGGGCTGGATAATAAAGTTTTCATTATTAAATAAAGATATTTTAGGAATGTCATAACCTATAAATCCATTCTTCTACAGCACGTGAACACAGTATTTTGTTTATTCCCCATCCACTGATCCCGCCCTGCCTCCAGCTCCCATTCCCTGGTTTTTGGCTACCTTGCCAGCACTTTGGAGTTGCCATGGAGATAAATCCAGGGTTTCTGGCTGGGGTGGGATGGGGAGGGCAGGGCTCGGGTCCCTTTGCTGGCTGAGCCCTGCAGTTGGGGTTACCCGAAGGAAATGCTGAGCAGGAATTCCGGAAAGAGGAGGATTGTCAGGAGGAGATGAACTCCAGCTGATTGGTGCCACGCTGGCTCCCAGGCGAAGGCACCAAGGGAGAGCCAAGAGAGGTCTGCAATGAAGAAGTTTTCCTGCATCTAAAGCTCACTGAGATTAATTAATAGAAACCAGCAGGGACCTTGGTGCCTCCTAAAAACACCAGAAGGGAAATTATGACTTGAGCAAAGACAGGCCTGCTCACCTGACAGAAAATTCTGTTTATTCTCGGACTTTGAAAGCAAACTGCAAATCCTATCAGCACTGGAATTGATTGAAAATAATTTTCCCCTTGCAGGGTTAAGCAAACAGGAAAGTTCTGTGTGGCAGCATGAATGGTGTCTGTAATGGCTTGCTAAGATCCTGCTAATTAAAAAAATAATAATCTCATTTGAAGATAGTTAATGGATTCAGCATTTCTGCAAAGTATTAGGAAGGCAACATTATCTGAACTCGGGGCCTGGGTGATTATTGTGCAATTAGTTGTGATTCAATTCACTGAAGAAAAATGCACCAAGGAATAACCACTGGCAACAAAATAAATGTCCTGGAATTGTGCTACCAACTGCTTTGATATTGTCTTAAGTTCAGGATTTTGACACCATCACGATGCTTTAATTAAAGCCCTGATTTCACATCACTGGGCTTGATTTATCCTATCAATACTTTTCTCCCTTTCCCTGAGACAGCTCAGTGAATCCCTCCAGATGCCAGCTCCAAAAACCCCCGACAGCACAGGGGGTGAGAACGCCAGGGATTCTGTGAGGGCAGGATGGAGCACCCTTTGCCAGGTTCAGCTGCTGCCTTCAGCACCATCAACAAAGGATTCTGGATTTTGGGCTCTGAGGGCAAACTCTGCTGTGCCAAGGACAGCCAGGGCAGGTCCGGGGGGGCAGAGGTGGCACAGTTGAATTTGGCAGCTTGGAAGAGGCCGGGGATGCTCTGCTGGCCGCCCCTCACGCTGGGGTTTCAGAGCTGCTGATGTGAAAATGGGATTTTTCCACTTTTGCTGGACAATTCCCGGCGAGCACTCCCTCTGGAATGATCTCCCAGTTCTGTTGCCTGCCATTTCTGTCTGTTTTAAGCCATTTTAAACCTCCCTTCCTCAGCACAGATGAAGTTGCGAGTTTGCACAACCGGATTTCGGTGGCAACGCTGAGTTCCATCAGGTTTCCAGAAAGGGAATCTGTATTCCTATGAAAATATCCCCGAATTTCAGCGCAGAGTTCCCACGATAAAGCTCCAGAATAGCTCGGGGCGAGTCAGGACCAAAGGAAAGCAGCAGGCAGATAAGGATCAGCGCTCAGATCCTGCTTTCTCTTCCTGCGAATAAACAAATAAATGAATCCGGGCGGGAAGGAGCGAGGCTCGGGGAGCTCCTGGCGCTCCACTAGGGGTCTGTCTCCGCTCAGCATCACCGCAGCAGGGCTGGGGAAGCCTCCTCTCGCCTCTGTCGGGAGATCAGAGCTGCCAGCCCCGCTGGTCCCCATCCCCTGGCAGGCTCCGAGCCGCATTTCCCTATCGGCAGCATCTCCGCGGATGAGGTTCAAGCCCCGCTTGGCTCCCAGATGTGCCGGGTGGGTTCTCGGGGCACCTCGGGGTGGGTGGCCGGGCTGGGCCCGGGGCTGCTCTTGGAAGTTCTTCTATTTATGGAAATCATCGCCTTTCATTTCACTTAATTAAAGCGCCAGGAGCGATCGGGCTCCCGATTCCAGGAGATGAAAGGGCTTTTGGAAGGCACACAGGGGCCAAAGCCGGAAGCCTAAATCTGAACCCGGTATTTAGTGGGAAGAGACGACGGGAGATTCAAATCCAGGCAGAGATTCAGCACCATCCCAGCTAAATCCTGAACTCCGTTTCCCACTGAGGAGTTTATTCTGCACAAAATGACACATCCCAGAATTTATTTCTGTTTCCACTACTGGCCAAAGCCATAGTGATTCATTTAAAAAAAAACCCAAATATAAATGACAATGCAAACTACGCTCCACTTTCCTGATTTATCCAGTTCTAAACTAATTCAAGTATTCACCTGAAATGCACGTTTTTCATTTCATATTAAAATAGTGAGATAAAATTCTCCTGGCGCCACAGAAGTGCTCCTCAGAGCAGTAAAAACATACACAGATTGAGCAGAACAATCCCACTCCTGTGCTTCTAAGTGGGCTTACAGGAGATCCACTTGCAGAAGGGATATTTGGGGTTTTGTGGGTGAGTGATGCATCAGAACCTCGCTGCAGTCAGACTCCATTCCATGCCATTATCTGTTCTGGCATCAGGAACATTCTGATCTCATCCTCAGCCTGGCAAACCTGGAGCCAGCATTAGCAGGCACTGGGTTTGTGCCAGTGGAGTGTGATGAGCTCAGCTCCCAGCCCTGGGCCATTCTGCCTCCCCAGTGGCCACCTCAGGCAAAGCCACAGAAAAAATGGCAAAAAGCAGCTCTGGAGGTGATTCCCCATTTATGTTTTGAGGTGGCACCAGAAATACCCAACTCTGCTCTCTGGACAGAGCAGGTGAAGAGCTCGCTGCTGTTGAATTCCCTGTATGGCCCCACTGGCTGCTCCCCCACGACCCCTTCACTTGTAGGAGCTGCTTTCTCTCCCACCAACCCTCCCATTCGTTGCTGTGACATTTCCAGAGTCTCTCTGCTCGCACTGATGTCACTCCAGGTCTGTTACACCACCGGCAATGGATTAGATGTAAAATGAAATCCTTATAAACCTACAGGAGTTGACTCAGCCCTGTAAATTCCAACTGCATTTCAAAAGGAGCCAAGTGCTCTTGGCAGAAGCATCAGAAGTCACCCCCTGTGAGGGGCTCGTCAGCACAGACAACTCAGGAGATTTTTACACTCTCTGTTTCTTATCAGCCCGTGACTGACTTTCCCCAGGGTCCCCTGGAAAACACCACATGAAAACATCCCGTGGTTCCAGCTGGCCAGCGTGGTACTGGAGCAGGGAAATGAATCTGCTGAGCTAATGAAGCTTAGGTCAGCACTGGGTAAACACTGCAGGAAAGGATCTGCAAACATTTGTTCAAGTGAAGGCTTGGAATGGGTTCCAGTGGCCCCCACGAGTCCCAGCGCCTCCCGAACCTCTCCTGGAGCCCTTGCACAAACGGATTCGTGTTGAAAAGAGTATCCAGACAAAGCACCACGAAAACACAGGCAAATACATGCTCAGATCTGAGCAGTTGCACAAATATTTCCTCTGATGAGTAATGGCACCCATGGTTCTCGTGCTGTTTGTGAACTGGGAGTCACCTGCCTGCAAGTCCAGAATGCGCCAAAGAGCACGGAATGGGGAAAAGCACTGGGCTGTGACAGAGGTGTTCTGGCAGGATTTGTTAATATTTCCACTAAGATTCAACCCAACATCTTTCACCTGGTTAGAAATTCACTGAACTGTCTTTGGGAGCTATTCCTGGTGTCATCCTGTTTATCCAAAAGCCTCCGGAGCCCTCTCTGCAGGAATCTGTGCGTGCCAGGGCCCTGGCAAACACCTGTCAGTAACTTCCCGCTCATCCCAGCTCCAACAGCGCCAATACTCCTCCGGCAGCTCGACCTGAGCACAGGGTGGACCAAAGTGCCGTGACAGCCAGGTGGGGCAGCTGCTCCTGTCTGCACAGCCCGGGGCTCTCCGCAGGGCAGGTGAGAGGTGGAGGTGAGGATGGCACCAGGGCACGGCACTCCTGAGGAGGCAGCGCAGCAGGAGCTGTGGGAGGGGAGCCTGCAGGCCCCACCACGGCTGAGGTCGGAAGGCGATGCACTCCTCACTGGGGAAGGTTTCTGCAGGGCTCTGGCAAGTGCCCATCCCAAATCAAGCTCCTACTGGCTCAGCCGAGCTCAGGAAAGCTGACACTGTGCCAGCAGCCTCTGACAAGCTGGATCTTGAAGGCTCAGAAAACAACGCCCTGACAACTTTTGTATTTGCATAAACATTATTTAATCAGTTCTGTGCCATCTCATTTCTACGGGAGGCTGTGCCCAGACAATTTCCAAAAATGAGTTTAAATGCATGTAATTCTGGTGGGAATAGCTTTCCCTGTGACACTTCCTGGAGGCGAAGCTGCTGGAGGAGAGGCCAGGCAGGGACAAGGAGCACCAATGTCCCTGCGCTGGCTCGGACAGACCCTGTGCTGGGTTCAGTTCAGCCCACACAGTCCAGGCAGTTTAGAACAGCTCTGGTAGTGGTGGATGTTCTTCCAGCCACTCCAGGATCTTGAGGCGAATAACTCCTTTCTAAGACATTAAAATGATGTGTTGTGAGCTGTACTGATCACAGCTCTGAGAGAGAAAATAATCCCTGAGCTTTCTCCAGGGCTCCTAAGGAATGTGTTTCCAGAACATTCCTGCACTTTCAGCCTTTGACACGTCTTTCCTTGAAAGAACAGACCTTCCTGGATTCCTTTGACTTGGTCTTTGGAATGGGAAAGCTTGCTCAGAGGAACTCCAAGCCTTTGAAGATAATTCATACATTGGTCAACAACTGTAATAATGCAGCTAAAATTACAGTGTGCTCCAAGCACTGAACATTAAAGACTCTGCATTTTATAAAACCAATAAATCAAGCACGGTAAGTGCTCAGCTCCTGGCTGAATGCACATAATGGGAGCAGCTCCACATCCCCGAGTGGCAGCGGGGTTATGCACTCGGAGTCACTCTGCCTCCCAAAGTCACGGGCCCGGCAGCAGAGTCTGCAGTGCCTGCTCGGGCTGTTCGGCGTTCAGAGACTCACACGAAGCTGTTTCTCACCAGAGGCCGATCCAGAGGGGCCTCTCCTCCCTTGCTGTCTCTCTCCCTCTTGTTTCTGTCTCTGAACGGTTTTGTTGCCACTTGACAGCAGCGATTTCTTCTGAAGCCACGCATTGCTGGTGATACATTCTGAGAAACAAACCCTGTCTTTGAAAGACAAACCGTTTTGTGCTCTGGAACACAAAATCAGAGAGGCTTCTCTGGCTTCAGCTGAGCTAGGAAATAGCTCTGTAAAGACGCCCACCAACTGAAGGGTAACAGCTGGGCTTCTAAGGACAAGAAGTTGATGGTCACATTTTCGTGGCGTGTCTGCTCTGTTCTCATGAGAATCCAGGAGCTTCCTCCTCCCACCAGCCTGAAAAGTCCTGGAAAAGCAGCACAAGCCAGGGCCAGTTTTTAGCTTTTCCCTTTGCAATAGTCATAATATTGTACCTGTAAGATTTAGGGAGATGTGGGGTATTTTCTTGAGCAGAGGACGAGCCCTTGTCAGTGCAGCTGCTGATTTAGGCCCTACAGAACAAGAGAGCTGCCCTGGTTTGTTTTTCTGGCAGGACTCAGGAGCACGTTTGTGACTTTCCCACGCTTCTAACATGGAGAAAGGAGTGAAAAAGAAAACTACATAACTTCTTAGGCTGTTCTCTTGGACATTTTTTCCACTTTCTTGAAGTGGAATCCCTCTCACATTCCATTTGGGCATCACAAGTAATGGTTGAATTCAACAGTTTGGAGTAGCTCCAGCTCCTCGCTCAACATCCCAGGTGAAGGTGACAAACCCAGCACCAGGACTGTCCCTGCAGCTCCGACCTGGCTGCATCCCCCATCCTGTGCATCCTCCCGGGGTTGTGGATCCACTTAGCTGACAGCCCAAGGTGCAAACAAAGGGAATGAGGAATGGAAATTTACTTCCATTTAGCTGCGACTGGGTTTTATGTGGAAAATGCACCGCGCCCTCTCTATCTGAGGATCAGCAGCAGCGAACTCCCAGCGCTGTTGCTCAAGGGGAGATCTCCACTGTCAGGTTGATTTGCGATGCGTTTGAGTTGACAGAGCGCCCGGGGCAAGGGAGGAGGTGGGTTTGCAAAGGAAGGAAGGAAGGAGATTAAACCTCCATCAAAATGTGTGGTTACCTGTGCTAGGGAAGGGGAGAGGCACTGGGGGAGGGTGGAAAGGCAGAAAACCTGGGAAAACGGCTTTGCCAAATAGGGAAATGGGGAAAAGAGGTTTTTACGCAAGATGCCGGGCTGTCCGTGCGCTCCTCGAACAAAGGAGCACTTAGGGCGCTTTCCTCCAAACCGCTCAAGCACCTTCAGGGAAGCTTTCCCAAGAACAGAGTCCGGAGGCACCAGGCATCCCGATTTTAAACAGCCGTGAGCACGCCGGCAGGAAAAGGAGGAGTGCGTCCTAATGTTCCGATACGCTAAAAATGGGGGCCGTCAGAAGTTCTGGAAACTTGGATAGTTCAGCGCCCCGGCAGTGAGATTCCAGGTGATTCCAGCGCTGTGCTCACATTTGGAAATAGGTGACACTCTGCGTGTTGGCACACAAAGATGTTCCCTGCTCTGGGGAAAGCCAGGCAGTACCACTGAGGGAACTCTGTGTGGCTCTTTTTGGTTGAAGGAGCATGTAAAAATAAAACCTTGAATGACACTGAAATAGGAATTTAAAAAAAAAAAAAATATAAAACAAAAAACAACAGTTTTTTTGTTTTGGTTTGGTCTTTTTGTTTGTTTTTTTAGTGCTGCAGTGCCTGCAGAAAAGTGCAGATGATCTCAGGGCAGAAAAATTACAGCTCCTCCTTCATGGCCACACACCTCACCTGCGTATCCCTGAATTTGGCTTATCAGACTCAATCTGTGACTGAACCAAATCAAAAGCAGCATTAAGTGTTTCCACCAGGTGGTTCAAATACAAACTCCACAGAGCTCTGTTTTCCCTCTTTTCATTCAAGCATTTTTTTCAGCCCCGGTGTCCATCACCCCCTCAGGCAGTGGCACAGGACCCCGAAAAGGATTGTGAAGCTGCTGGTTCCTTTTCCTACTGGTGCGATGTCCCTCCCTCTCAGTGGGAGCAGATCACGGCCGGATGTTTAGTGGGATTCGATTTTCAATATTTTCAATTGAAATCGTCGCTCCTCTGAGCATATTTCTGCTCCCACCACGTTGGAAGGCAGCTCTCCGGCTCACCCCTCGCGCGTGGCACCTCCCCACATCACCAGGAGCATATGCAGGGCACAGATTGTCAGGAATACGGGATGCAGGATTCCGAACCACGCAGCCAAACAACAAATACCTATCACAGGGGCGGGAAAAATCTGTGAACCTTATGGATGCACCTCACACCTCCTCCCAAAGCAGCTGCCAGGGAACTCACACTAAGGCTTCACCGAGGACGGTAAATATCCAGAGAGGAACAGGCCTCCCTTAAGCAATGAAGGCAATAAATTCCAAATTTCAAAACATGAGCATTTCAAAAACTCCCTTCCTCCTCCCAGCCTCACAATCTGGGAGAGAGGATTAAGATCTACGGTTTCCATTCTGGCTCCATCCTGAGGATGTGTCCGAATGTGAAAACGATTCCTCCTGGGAGCCTGGATTACAGGCACCACTTAGATGTTGCTGTGCACTTCCTGGGAAAAGGGCAAGGGCTGGCAGTGATGGAAACACGGCAATACTGTGCTTGGAGCGTCCTTCTTCAGTCACTCAGGACTTGTCAGCTAAACCTTCCAGCTGGGAAAGCTCTGGCACCGCGTCCCATCAGGCCCCATCCCCGGGGCTGGATAAACATTTCCCTGCCCTGTGCCCATGAGCAGGACCCAGCTCAGGTGCTGCTGGCAGTGGCTCTGTGGGGAGGAGGTTTTGGGGCTGCCAGGCCAAGGCTGATGCTCAGTTTGCTCCTACCGACCCCCGTGGCAGCGGTGGCTCAGCATTAAGGGCTGGTAACGATCCCACGCTGAGGAATTGCCTCCTAGAACCACCGGGATCAATAGGAAAATCTTTCTGCCAAAAGTCCCATTGATACCTCAGGACCCCGAGCTCACCACGGCATTGTTCTCTGTCTCAACAGCCGACATTCTTCTTTTTAATTGCCCACTGAATTAAAACTTTTGAAACTCCTTAATGACTGGATTTATACTTCATGAAAGGATCGTTTGTAATTACAGGCGGTTTGGGGAAGGGGGTTTCTCTTTTCATTCTAATTGCAAATAATTGACTGCAGAATATTTCTGAGCATTGCATTTTGAACAAAGATGTCTCCTTTGAAGTCAAAATTCAGTTTATGCCTCTCTGCAAAGGGGATGCATAAGAAAATACGTCTTGCTTCTGGTAATGGGAATTTATTGTTATGGGAGTCAGCGCAGCACTCGATCAGAGCTGGACTTTCTGTGCAAAATACTCCACTAAAAAAAATGGATGGTCCCTGCTTGGAGAGATCAGGAGGCATTTCCAGGGTGATTCAGTTACAGGGAGCAAGCAAAGAAATAGCCAAGGAGGAAACGGGAAGGGCTGCATCAATCCTGGCCTGTTCCCAAACTCACATTTCCCATACCCTCATTTTCTACCCTTCGTTCCTCATTTTCAAATGACTCCCCTACGAATTAATTTAAGAAGGGATGTGGAAGGGGACATGCAGTACTGAGGATTTTAATTCCCAGGGAATGACACACTGAGGCTGACCTGCTGGGAAAATGAGGCTTTCCCTGTCGTGGGGTTACCTCCATCATTATATCCCAGAGGGAGGAGAGTTCTCTGGGTAAGAATGTCCCTCTTGAGCACAAGCATTTCAAAGGACAGGAGAATATGAAGAAGCCGGTTGAGGGCTTGGGACACATCAGCACCCTTGGAAACGTTGAATGAAGCACAGATGGTTTAGAAGTGCCTTTGATCTGGTAATCTCTGTGATTCCTGCTCAGAGGAAGGCAGGAGGAGCTCCAGAGGCTGCACACAGAGGTGAATTCTCTATTTGGGAAAAAGAGAACATTTAAGGAAGAGGGATAAGGCAAGGAACACTATTGCCTGTGCTGCATCAGGAAAAAATAGAGGGAGGGTTTGTTCTGGGAGAGAATTTATTTATCTTCATTTCCTACCAGTAAAGCATGAAGCAATTTAAAGACATTGGATCATTCTATTCAGTAAAATAATAGAATTATTCAAGACGACTTGAGAGATTTTGGCCCAGGCTTGCAGATTTTCATTATTTTCTCCATGGCCTTGAGGGTGTGATTCATCTGTGTAAACGTCTGGATCTGAACTAGGCACCTTAGGCTCCTCTGAGAGATAAGAGAGAGAAATCAGCACTTGCAAGGTGTGATTCATCTCCTCCTGAGGCAGACACCCAAGCTGGTCCCACAAAGCCCTTTGGAGCAGCCCCGTCTCAGTGAGGAGGAGCAGAGCTGCCCCAGCCCTGCCTGGTGAAGGTTTGTAACCTCAGCTGCTGCAGGAGTCACCCGTCTGTCTGGCTTTAGGAGAGGAAATGTGTATGTGCCTCTGATAAGTACAAAGGCAACCTAAAAACCACCCCCGCACCTGTCCATTTACTTAGGAAAAAGAAAATCAGTCTTCCTTCATCTCTCCCGTTTGTGCTCCTTGAAATCTCTGGGACATGAAATTTTATTCCAAATACTGAATAAAATATCTTTCCTGTTCTTGGTTGCTAAAATTTTAGTGGCCTGTCATCATCCTTCTGCTTTACGAGCTCCCCAGTAAAAAAGGAAGTTGAGGTTTTCTGGATCTGGTTCCCTGCTATATTCCAGATGAATGTATCCTAGATTAAGTTTGACAGAAGCAGTATGAGTTCGATTGTTCCTGGAATATCTCATCTGTAAAAGAAGAGGAGAAATCAATTCCACAGAATACCTGGGGGAAGAGAACAGGAGGAAACAACTCCCTTGGAAAAGGTTTTGCCACGATGAGGGAACAAGGAGAATACAACTCTGGGGTTGTTTTGACAATGTGCTCTTGCCCGTAGGACTGCCTGTCCCTGGCAGAGACCATGGCTGAAGGAAAGCAGCAGGGAGAAGAAAAACAACATTAAAAAACCCCCAACCCAGCAGGGAGAAAAGAAGGCCAGTAAGAAATAACAATAATGAGAAAAATGTCACAGCGAGCGCGGCAGCAGCAGCAGCTGCCTGCACCTGGAGGGGCTGAGGCGGCCGGCGCGCCGC
>VWZN01009185.1:842418-896444 GCA_013396955.1 Regulus satrapa
ATGGCCCCAGCCATGCTGCTCCTCATGAGGGGAAAAACACGGGGGGATGTCATGGCCCCAGCCTGCTGCTCCCGGGGGGAAACACGGGGGGATGTCATGGCCCCAGCCTGCTGCTCCCGGGGGGAAACACGGGGGGATGTCATGGCCCCAGCCTGCTGCTCCCCGGGGGGAAACACAGGGGGATGTCATGGCCCCAGCCATGCTGCTCCTCATGAGGGGGAGCATTCATAGACTGCCATGCCCCCAACCTGCACAGCATGGGGAGATGGGGCTGCTTGGACACCCCAGAGCTCCTCAGACACCCCAGAGCAGCTCCACGGCACTATGGATGCTCTGGCAAGGGGCAGCAGAGAAGCTTGTGGCAGGACAAGTGCCTCCTCCAGGGCCCTCGGCTCTGTCCCCGCTCACACAGATTTGGGGTATTTGTTTGCAGGAGAAGGAAACCTGGCAATGGTTTGCTCGGTCCCAGTCCCAGCTCCGCACATGGCTGAGGCTGAAGGGACAAGGCTGCTCCTGTAAAAGATCAGGGAACACAACCCCAAAAAGAGGAAATGAGCTTTTATCTCCCCACGACTTCACAGCCCCTCTGCTGGGAGAAACTGCTCCCCGTGTGATCAGCTACTGACTCAGCTTTGGGATCTCCCCTCAAAAATGGCTGTAAGCACTTCCTTCCCTGCTGTGTGTTGTTCCTGGGAACTCTCCCTTCCCAGGACATTGCCATTGATATCAAAAGGGTCTAAGCCCACATCAGCAAACCTGATAAACCTCAGGCTTCCCCAGTTCCATCTCCCTGGGCCCAGAGCCCCAAGCAGGAGCATTGCCTCCTCGGGCTGCTGCAGCCTGGAAACCTCTGGAATGCAACATCCCAGGCTGACCTGGAGTAGAGTTAACTGGGTGAATTTGTCTCCATGTGTTCTGTAGGATCCCCAGCCTGCTCTAAAAAAAAAACCTGGAGGGAGTGGATGGATGGCAACAGAAAGCACAGAAAGGCTCTGTTCAGCAGATCTGTCTTTGTGCTGCCTCCTTCCAGTTCTCATCTGCTGCCTGCTGAGCTGACAAGAGGTGCACTCCAGCTCAATTTTTTTTTCTTTTTGCCTCCTGTTGTCTTCTCAGAATTTTAGAATATGCTGCCAGATGCTCATTCATGCCAGAGCAGGATGAGTAATAGTTTCTACATTCTGAAACGAGCCCCTCTGATTCATGGTATGTGCAAGTCATTTTCTGCAAACACCAAGGGAATCAAAGTTCCTCCTGGGCCCCCTGTAGAAAGATGAACATGCCAGCAAAACCTTGATTGGGAATGTGGGCAAATAATGCTGGTTTGTGTGTTCGCTCTTAGCCTGCAGTTCTTCCTCTCTGAGCAAAGCCCATCAGCATTTCCATGGATATTACATCCATTATCATAATGAGGAGGAGGTAAATCTTGCTCACCATCTCCTTGCTAATTCTGCCCTGACTGTGCTGCTGTAATCTCCTCCAGATTGCATCTTCTGCAGAGCTGCAAGATCTGGAGCTATGAGATCATGGCCAAAGAAGCCCCAGGTTTTTAGCCATGGCTTTATACAGTTTTTTTCTGAGGAAAACACACAGAGGAAACTCATAAAATGTCTGCTCTTTCTTGTGTTTCTTCAGAACTAAGAGACTTGTAAATCACTGCAGAATGGGATGCTATATGCTTTTCTGCCTCCATTATGTATTATGGGGAAATTAATAAGTAATGGGATTTGCAAGATGAAAAGCAAGGAAACCCACAGGGTAGGTGATGGAGAGGCATAATTTAAAAAGTCAATGAAAGGTTCCGTTAAATCACGGCTAAATTATGCTGATATTCACCAAAGTCCTGTAGTAAAATGCTTCTTTCATGAAATATTGAGACTCCTTTCTGCGGTGACAAATGAAGGTTCCCACAGTCCTGGAGGACAGCGAGCGCTGGAGATGAGCCCCGGTTCCCAAGGTGTGAGGTGCTGCACCTTCAGAGCACTGCCTCACCTTCCCCGGAGCTCCTTTGGGAGCTCTGCCCCTCAGGACACGCTCAGGGAATGCGCAGCACTGCAGGGCTCCAACTTCCCAGGAAATGTCCTCTCCCTTCCCAGCTCCTGCTGCTGCTGGGAGCTGTGCTCACAACATTAATTCAGACATCCACACCGCTTCCCTCAGGCTCTCCCAAAGCCAGGCCTGTTTCGTTTCCTCTGGCCCCATTTCCAGGCGAAAAGGAAGCTCTGAGCAGGAGCTGGGGGGAGCTCAGCCTCGCAGACACCTGCAGCGCTCTGGGGGCTGAGCAGACCTGCTCCTGCTTTACTCTGCCCTTTACTCGTGGTAGTGAGAGCTCCCCGGTGCCCAGCACGGCCCTGGGCTGCAGGAGCTTGTCAGCACAGGGAGAATGTAAATAACCCTGCAGGCAAATCCCCTCCAGCCCTTCCCATTCCCGCTCCTGCAGGTGCTCCAGCCTGGCTGAGCTCAGCAGCTCTCCCGCATGAACCCAGCGCTGGCGGGAATGCGGACAGCGGGGTTTTACCTCCCACCTTCCTGCTGCTCCTCAGGGGGCGAGAGGAGCCCCTGCAGTCTGAGCTGTGCCATGGAATCAGCACCGGTTGGCACCGCAGCTCTCCCTCCCTTCCTTGGCCTTTCCCTGGGAAGCTTTGCCCCGTTGTCCGTCTGTGGATAAAGCGATGGGAACGGGGGGAATTGAGAAGGGTCAGCCCCACAGAGCTGACTGTCAGCTTTCTGCTGGGTGAAGCTGGCTGCTGTCCTGGCCTCAAACGTTTTGGGGGGAAAGGATGCCGGGTGAGCACATGGATAAAACACCAATGCCTCCTCCTGACACCTATGGATCCAGAACCCCACCAGCCTTGAGCTGCTTCCCATCTACGGGAAGAAGCTTTTAGTACAACCATTATTGAATTCAGGGGAAAAAATGTCCATTTCCATCCTCCATGGCCTTGCCCTGTTGATGCCAAAGGTGGTTTGGCTTTGGCAGGAGCGAGGGCAGGCTCCAAGCCTCTCCCAGGGCAATCCTGCCATACCTGAACACGCTCTGGTAAACGGATTCTTGTAGGAAGTAGTTCAGCGCTGAAACTCTACCTTAGATCACATCATTTAAATGCTTCCCCCCCACACACCCGTTAAAGCTTGTAAGAAGCAATCTCGGTCTTGTGAAGAATTGTTTTGCATTTTGGGACCTTGGGGAATTAGATGGGGCTGAGTAATTATCAGGAAACTTCCCTGAGTTGAATACAAATGGACTGAATGGGCAGAAAGCTCCACAGTGCATTAAGATAAGGAAACTAAAATTTGGAAAGTGACTAAAAAAGGTACTTTAACCTTTCTGCTGGTTTTAGCCCACTTGGAATTTATTTGAATATATATTTTAAAGGCTGTTTAAAACTGTCTGTTCCAAAGTGCCAAAATACTTTTGTACACCAACACTGCCTTTGACCCAAAGGGGAAGGAACCTCTGTCAGCCCACGTCTCTTCAAATATTTATAGACATATTTTCCGTTTTGGCATTAATTTAAATTTCACATTAGTTTCTAATAAAATTCCAACATCTCCATTGTTGGACAAATCTGCTGAAATATGAAATGGGAGAGAAGGAATGACAGACAAAGACAATTTGGGAGGGAATTTTGGCTTCATGTGGAGGGATGAGCAGAGGCAAAGTACTTCAGGAATAAGCACTACTTGCTTGTCTTTTTTAATGGAAAAAGAAAGGGGTTGCTCTCCTCATTTGAAGACAAACAGGAGTTGGGCCCTTCAGACAGGAGCATCTGTCTCTTACTTTCTAAAAATAGCTGCCTTTCCAAAAGAAACCACTCCCCTAAAAAATCCCAGACTCAGATAAAGCTTCCATCTTGCAGAGTTATGTTCCCATTTGCATCCAAACTCGATGTCTGACACTTCATTTTTACAGTGCAACAGAGAGAAGATTTGCTTAGAAATAGCCTGACAAGAGAGGCTGGAATTGAGGAGCTTTACAGCCCATTTTTTTTCTGGGTGATTCCACTTTTACCACCCCAGCATTTTCCTGAGATGCCATTACAATCCCCCATTGTTCTCGTTGGTTTTCACTGGGGCAAATCCCAGTGACCTCACAAATTTCCATCCGCACTCTGCACAGCCCCGAGAGGGACACTTCCAGTGCCAAAAAAACCTTGAAAAAAGACACAAAGGCCTCATTCTTGTCTCCCTTGGGGCTCTGAAC
This sequence comes from Regulus satrapa, assembly GCA_013396955.1. Classification (NCBI taxonomy): domain Eukaryota; kingdom Metazoa; phylum Chordata; class Aves; order Passeriformes; family Regulidae; genus Regulus; species Regulus satrapa. The sequence continues at coordinate 846,620 of VWZN01009185.1, forward strand.
CCTTGAGCACAAAGGCAATGGGGGAAGAACAATTCCAGTGAGGTGAGCACATGGAGACCCGGCCTGCTGCTCTTCCCGAGCTCCAAAGTGCCCAGTCCCAGCTGGAGCCCAGGAACCTCCCTGCCCAGAGCAGCACTGACCAGGATCAGCCTTCCCAAAACTGCTCCATGGGGTGCAGCGTTAAAGCCTGGCCCTGCCCCGATTCCTCCTGCAGGGAATCTCTCCTTTTCCAGCCAGAGATGTGCGGTCGTTTGCAATTCCCCTTTCTAAGGAAGACAAGGAACACTGATGGGGATGGGGCATTTTCCAGCAGCTTCTCCAGGCGCTGCTCCATTTGGATTGGCGCTGGATTTAACCCCAGGGACAGGCATCAACTTGATCCGTGGGGCTGGAGGTACCTGGGTGCTCAAAGGGGGCTTTGGATCGGAACTGTAGGAAAACAGCGGCAGGGAGAGAGGCTTCCTTGGGGCCGGCTGTTCCTCGTAGCTGTGTGCACACCTGACAGGGGGGAGGAGGAGCTGCCTGTTGTTTTAAGTCTCCTTTTTCTTCTGTGCTGTGTCTGGGCAGGACCCACACGTCTGGAATGCACCTTAAAACAGCCTTATCTCCAGAACCCATCATTACATGGCAGGTGCTGGAGCCTACTTGATTTTCTCATTTCTCTTGTGTTTCTTCTCCTCCTTCTTCCCTCCCCCTCCACCTCAGGGTAGGAATTTCTGAACCCCAACCAGGGAACCTCACACACCTGGACTCCATTCACAGCTCCAGCGCAGGAAAGCAGTGGGAGGAAGAGCATGAAAAGCCACAACACAGAGGCCATGGGCTAATCCAGAAGACAAATGCCCATAACATCTTAAACTTGCACAGAAATGTAACGCTAACTTCTCCTCCTATTTACTTGTCCTAGTCCATGATAAAGACAAGTCGTTTCCCCAGCATGGACTCTCCAGGGGTGGTGGCACTCAGCTGGAAGGAGGATCTGACAAAATCCTGTGTCTGAAAGTACTAAAATGAGGATTTAGTGCCCAGCTCTGCCATCACTTCAGGCAGAGCTGCTGAACTTGGCAGCCCCTTCTGCTCCAGCCCAGTCAGCCCAGTCCACAAGGCTCAAACAGGACAACAGAGTTTTTAGCTGGACAAGAGGAGACATGCAATGACCCTGCCCCTGCTCACGGTGTCCTGCCAGGCTGACACTCTCATCCTCTGAAAATACCAACATGGTTTTGTTCAGAGCTTTGTAACTGCAAGGGTTGGGGTACAATAATTCCCACCCCCTGTAAATGGTGAGTTTAAGCCATGTAGGAGCCTTTTCCATCTTTTTATGCTGCATTTTTGCTCCATCAGAGCCTGATGCTCAGCGTCTGCATTAACCAAAGCACCAATTTGTGTGCCTGCAGCAAAGGAGGGGCTGCTCTGACTAGGAAGAACTCTTCAGAGCTAAGATTTGGGTGCAGGATGGGCATTTGGAGGCAAAATCCTCCAAAGTGCCATAGATCAGCACAGACTGCACCAGATCTTTTTGAGTTAACTGCAAAAATTGTTGCCAAGATCAGTTTCACGGAACTTTCAGACTTGCCATAGGAGACTGATCAGCAAAAGAAAATCTGTTGAAGTCCCTGATGGTTATTTTTGGTTATTTTCTCCTTTGAACTTGCCTTGCTGCACACCTGGAGTCTGAGATTTCCGTGAGGACATTCCACAGCAGCAGGAAGGCAGGAGCTGCAGAGCCCCAGCGTCCCCAGAGCCCCAGCCCAGCCCAGCAGCTCCGGGGTGGATTTGGGAGAGCAGAGCCTGGTGCTGTTCTGACTTGTGCAGCAACCGCCCGGCCCAGGAAAGCCTCAGGATCAGAAATATGCAAAAATCCTGCAGCTCTATTGCCTTTGCTGTGCCAGCCCTAAAAACACAGCCCCCAGTTATGCTTTCCGTGCTGGAAAACCCCAAAACCGCAGCGCGCGAGGAGCAGCGGAGCCGCCGGAATGAAAGGAGGTTTTATCCCTCACACTTCTCGGGGCTGGGGGAGCAGGGGGGCTCAGAGCTCGACCGGGGAAGGGTTCAAGCAGCTCAAGCACCCCACGCCACCCCAGCCCAATCCAGACCACGGGGCTCTGGGAATGTCCCCTCCAGGTGGGGGATGCCAACCACCTGGAAGTGTCATCCCTCGGAAGTCCAAATTACACCCACCGTGGGGCAGGAGAGAAACCCGCTGCTTCCAAAGCCTCGTGAATTCCTCAGGTTTAATTATCTTGCTTGTTCACTTCTGGGAAAAAGAAATCTGGCTCATAAAGTTACTTCAGGTCTGTGTTTGAAACAATCCCAGGAATAAATGAATCAATATGAGAAACGAAACACAGAGAGGCATTTTGGGTTTGTTTGATTCTTCAGGCTTGGAACAATTCAGGAAATCTGCATAAATTGTTTGAATAAAATTACCACTCAGCAAATTCCTGGAGTTTCACCTTTGCCTTTTTTACTCTGCCTCTCTTCTTTCCTAGACTGGGCACTCAGGAATAAAATCAGTTCTTACAGCAAAGCATACAATGGCCACGCATCTGCCGACACTGGGTATCAATCTCACTCCAGAGGTGGAGGCAGAACTCTGCTTGTGCTGCATGTGCAGAGGCTTCAGGGAGTTGGGTTTAGCTTTACTTTTACAGCCGAGATGCAGAAAGAGAAATTCAAATCAGGGAAATGCAATAACCTCCGAGCCTGCTGCTCAGCAGCGCATCACCCCTTAAAGAGCAGAGCCCTTTATTAAAAAGGACACGTCTGATTAAAAAGATATGAAACAAAAGTGATTTTTAATTTTATTGGGGAGACAGAGTCATTGCCAGAGACAGCCCATGGCTACGTGTGATGATCGAGACGAGGGAGGGCAGCGAAGCACCAACACAAATATGGAGTTAATAACTTTTTTACTCTTAGGGAAAGCACTGTTCAATTCCTGCTGCTCCAGGCGGGTGCAGCTTGAGTGGAAATTTAGAGAAATTGCATCCACCTGCTTCCATCTCTTCTATTCAGGGCCAGATCTTCAGCCAGCGTAAATCAGTTTATCTGCATGCAGCCAGGCAGATTTATGCCAGCTGAAGATGTAGCCCCTGGTCTTGCATTGCACAGTAAGAAGCTTTAAAATACAAATGAGCACGAACCCCTTAAAATATCCCCCACTCCTGGAAGTCAGGAGGAAAACCAGAGTTCCCAGACTGCCTCCAGCCATGCCCCAGCTTGTGCTGCCTTTGGGGCGATGGGTGACAGTATCCAAAGGCTCAGCCACGCGAAGCCCCAGGCAGAGGCCGCTGTGAAAAGCCTGCCCAGTTCCGGGCTGACTTTCTGCTTCCTCTCTCTGGAAGAGATCTGGGGTGATTCCCTCAGAATGGACCCAGAGAAAGGAGCCCGGGCAGGGCAGGGAGGTGTCAGACGAAGCTCTGCAGCCGCTCTGGCACACACCAGGAGGGAACCTGTGCCCATCCCGTCACCAGAGCCTCTCCCAGGCACGGTCAGAGAGTGGAGCCACAGAAGGGTTTGGGCTGCAAGGAGCCCAAAGCACCACCTGGTTCCAACCCCCTCCCCGTCACAACACAGAGATTGTGTCTGACCCGCGTTTTCCAAGAAGTGCCTTGAGGACAGACACCCTTAAAGGCAGGACAGGGCCAGGCTCGCTCAGCCCTGGCTGCTCAGGTTCGGCTTTCAGCGGCAAAGGAGGAGTTCTGTGCTTTTCTCAGCTCGGAGGGCAGCGAGTCTTGGTTGTTTTTTTTCGGGGAACACCAACGATGCCTGCAAAATCACTTTCTGCCCATCCAAGTCAAGATAAATCACTCGTCTCTAGAGCAGTTAGTGCAGACTTTTCCACTGTTCATGAACTGAAGTCAACAAAAAAAAAGAAATAAAATTACTTTCTAACTGTGAAACAGCTTTCAGTCTTGGCTGAATGAGACAGATTCCCTAAAGTAGCATCTATGTTTATATTTAACACTTATTTCTTACAATCCAAAAATGCCATCTCAGAACATGAAAATACAAGATAACATCAGGGAAGGCAACCAAACACCTCCTCACTCAGTCATTAACAGGACTATGCCAGACTGGGATTGTGCATAAAGCCCCTCAATTTCAGCTCTGCAAAAACCCAGAATGTAAAACAAGGTCTCCTGTGGCAAGGATTTTGCTGAGAGTTAGAAATCTTCAATTTTTAAAAAGGCAGGGAGATCCAAATCAAAATTGAGCTGCCTCTCCTCCTCCTCCATCTCATTATAACTGTCATCATCAAAAACGCGAGCCGAGATGGCAGCTCAGACAGGAGAGCCTGGGAATGCACATTGCTCCAGTAAATAATGCAGGAGAACATCGGAGCGCAGCAGCTGCTTCGTGGCTTTGGCGTGGCTGCTGCTGGCGGCTAGGAGCAGCCCAGCGTTGCCCAGGACCTCCCAGCCCTGCATTTTCTTTTCCCCAAGGTGTGGTCAGAGCTCCTGAGGTCGGCACTGTTGGCACGCCCTGGAGCTCTGCGTCCCACACTGGGCGAGGGCAAGGCTGGAGAGGAGCGGAGAGGAGCCAGCAGCGCCCAGGGCAGCAGCTCTGGCACAGCCCGGGCGGATCCCGGGAGCACCCGAGACAACCACCCCGTGCTTCGGGCCTCGCCAGGAGCTGCTTAGTGTCCCAGTTACCCCAGGCTGGCTCTGGTGTTACCCTGGTGCTGCTTCCAACCCAGTTTTGTCTCCTCGGGAGTGGGGCAGGCTGGGAACTCGCCGCCGTGTGGATGTGTGGCAGTCACTGCCCTGGTAAAAGCCACCCTGGTAACCAAAACAGCTCCACCAGTGCTGCCCCTGGGACTTCCACGCCAAGACATCATGGTTGAACGCTGCTCCAAACCCTTTCCTGTCCTGCTTGACTAAAGCCTCTCCTCCCCACGCCCTCTCTGTCCCCAGTGTGCGCAGAGCCCAAAACTGCAGCGATTTTGCAGGACTGAAAGGATCCATCTCTGATTTTAGGGCACGGCTCTGCAGAGAGCTGCTTCTGATCCCACAGCAGGAAGAAAGGGGCAAAGGAACTGTAGGGGCTCCTCCCAAGCCCCTCCTGAACTGCACATCCCTGATCCCACAGAACAGCCCCTGGCTGGGCTTCACCTCCTCCGTGCTCTCCAGGTGGGATGGTCCAGGTGGGAAGCAGCACACGGGGTCTCTCTTGGACTGCAGCTTCAAAGGCGCCCCAGAGAAAGGGATTTTGCCTTTGGAAGTGTCACTTTCAGACGCAGAAACAGAAATTATGGGTTGTTCCCTTCAAAGCTTCAGATTCCAGACTGTGTCAAGCAGCTGCCCTGTGCAGGTCCCTGAACTCAGCCAGTGCTCACTTGGCCAGAGGGAGGAAGCCTCAAATGAAAAAAAAAAGATTTCTCTAGACCCCATATAAAAGGCTGTGGGTGCTGCTTTAACACACACCACCAAAACCAAGGTCCATGCACACAAATATTTGACATCCAGGGCCGAGCCTGGATGGCCCCAGCTTTGCAGGGACCCGACCGAGGCACCGGCGGAGCCGAGCGAGGCTCCGCTCAAAGCTGAAGCTGTTTTCCTTGGATTGGAGCGGGCACTGCGGGGCAGGAGAGCCCAGAGAGGCCCTGTCAGCCTCGAGAGCATCCCCAACAAGTCGAGGCAGCGCCGAGCTGCAGGAGGCTGAGGCAGGGAGCGTTCCCAAAGGCGTGTCCCAAAGGCTGGAGCTGCTGCTCGATAAGGCAGCGTGTCCCTGCTTGTCGGGCAGGGAAGGGCTCGGGCTGCTCCCAGCCCGGCTGAGCCGTGCACAAAGCCCAGGAATGAGGGGACAGAGCAGCTCGGGGCGTGCTGGAACAGCTCCGCAGCTCGCAGGAAGGGCTCTGAGCCACCGGGATGGCACTCGAGCATCCCCCAAGGGATGGATCCCGGGACGGGCACCACGGGCATGGGGAAGGGTCAGGGAGGGGCTGGGCTGCACCAGGATCTGTGTTACAGAATCACAGAGTGGTGTGGGTTGGAAGAGAGAAACCTCAAATCTCATCTCATCCCAGACCCCTGGCCTGGGCAGGAACACCTTTCACTACCCCAGGTCTCTGGGCAGTAAGAAGACAAAAAGAACCCCAAAACAGGAAAAAAAAGAAAAGAAAAAACAAACAAAAAAAACACCCAAAAAACCCTCTCAGTATTTTCAGCTTCACACATCACAAAATACATCACGTCACAAAAAACCTAATCCCCACTTCTAAGAATTATCAGGAAGTGGACTTAAGAAAGGCCAGAATGGTACAAAAAAGCCTCCAGAAGCCAAGGATACTTATCCAAATTAAGCCCAAATTTCACACTACTACATTTTGAAACGCAGCTTTGTCAGCACTTGCAGTGTTGTGAGGAGGGAGCCAGAAGCTCTGCTGGTGTTTTTGGGATCACACACACACTCAGGAGCAGCGATTGCACAACCCCAGGGCAGCCGCACTCGACATTTCACAAGAAACCCGAAGTTTCCCAAAACCGCTGGGGCTGGCACGAGCACAGAATGACCCTGCTTTGTCTAATGCTGCTTTCCTGAAAGCTGAGAGAGGAACATTTTCCTCCAGCGCGGGGAATCTGTCGCTAAAGGCTGGCAAAGCCCTCAGGACGGAGGGCAGAGCAAAGCTTGCACTCTCCCTGTGCTCCACCAAGGAAAAATCCGAGTCTGGGCTCCACAGATTCCTTGGAAAACAAATTCCCCTCTGTGCCCCCAACTGCAAGAGTTATCACGTTCTTTAAAATGCCTGTGATTGCAGAACGCAACTTTTTAGCGTTGTTTTAAACTGCAGAGCAGAAGGAGGAATATTCCCCCCACATTTTCCAGGAAAGAGGTTTCTGTGTAATTTAATTTCCCTGTACATTTGTTGCGGTATAAATAACACAGATCTCTGCAGACATTTATCTGAGCCTCTGATTCAGTTACATCAGCTGCTTTATGCATTCCCTCCTCAGCCCTGAACTTCTGTCATCAGTTTTGTCCTTTGCTTGGGAGCATGGGAAGCAAAATTCCAGCCCAGGACGAGGCAAACAAGGCTCCTAAAGCACAGCTGTGCACAGAGGCAGAGACCTCCAGCGACCTGCAAGCTAAAGCAATGCTAAATGTTTCTTTCAAGGCATTAAAATTCACAGAAGAAACAGAAATTTCATCTCTTCTGCTTAAAAGTTCATTCCCTGTGAGGGCAGACACGGAGACTTTTTTCTTGCCTTTTTTTTTTTCTTCTGCAAACATAAAACTGAAAAATACACTCCTTAGCAATGCTCTGGTGGCTTTAGACCACATACATCAGCTTAAAAGGTTTATTTTTAAATTACTGTAGCATTAGTTTTGTCAGCAGGGTGATTCATTCTGCCTCCTCACCATCCAAGCCAGCTCCCAGAGCCAAGGGTGGGCACAGAGAGGGTTTAATCCTGCACTGGGGACTGCAGAGCTCATTCTGCCTGATGCCCGCAGCAGGTGGGTCTGGAAGATGCATCTCTGCACAAATATCTTTGTTAATAAGGTTTAGACAGACTTTACAGGCAAAACTCTCTGACAGCAATGAGCTACCCCAGCCAAACACTCTGTTAGGATTGTCAGTCTGATCAATGACCCTGTGGCTGGGGGAAATTCCTTCTAAAGGTTCTATTCCACGGCAGAAATCCAGGAATTACTATAAATCTCAGTTCTTGACCTCTTGCAGACACAGAAGGCACAGGTAACCCTCCAGTAATTAAAACACAGCCACTCTGTCTGATCTTCAAAGGCAGAGCAGCCTGGCTCCCTCCAGAGCCTTGGGACAGTGCTGTACAACTGAGGTATAAATCAATCTCTAATGATTTCCTTTGAAGGTTGTTTAAGCCCTTCCCCTGTGCCAGCCCCTCCAGACAGCTCGAGCAGAGATGGGGCAGCATCACTGAGTCTCCTCCTCCCCAGAGGAGCCCAGCAGAGCTCGACCCGTGGGGCAGGGGCCCTGCCCAGCCCTGGGCACCGGGACAGGAATTCCGAGCCACCACCATGGGCTGAGGGAGGAGGAGTTGGCACAGAGGCTCCTCATTGTCTTCTCAAGGAGCTTCGTCTCCAGATTTGCTCGCTTGAGCAGCACAACTGCATCCTGCCACCTGCACCAGCCCCGGGCTTGGCACTGCCTGAACGTTCCAATTTATTCACTTTTTCATTTGTTCAAAAAAAAAGACAAAAAACAAAAAAAAAAAAAACAAAAATCATTTTATCCCCACCACAAAGCTGCCTCGCACCAGCACTGCTTGGGGGCTGTTGTTTTTCCAGTGACTGAAAGAGCAGAAGAGCCCATTTCAGCTACCCTTAAAGCCTGTGCTGCCTTCTTTTCCCAGGTTTATCACCTCAGGATTTGGCTGCTGAATCACAGAGTGAATCCTGGAACCGTTAAGGTTGTAAAAGACCATCAAGAGCAACAAGTCCAACACCAGCCCAGCACCAGCACGAAACCACATCCTCGAGAGCCACATCTACAGCTTTTGAACAATTCCACAGGTGGGGACTCCAGCCCATGGACAAAGAGACCCCAAGGGCTCCAAGCTGGAAGTCATGACTTTGCAGCACGTGTTTCTTGGCACTCCCAGGAGCAGCTGAGGGGAGGGACAGGCTGGGAAGAGCCGGGCTCTGCTCCCACAGCCTGCGCAGGCTGCGCTCACCCCGGCCCCGCCGAGAGCAGGAGCAGGTGGGAAGGTGCCTCCCCGGGATCAAACAGCCAGCTCTGGCTGCACTTCAGAAAGGTCCCCGGGCTGGTTTGCCTTTCATGCGTGTGGGAGAGTGAGCAGAGCCCAGGGAGAGGGGCAGGAAAGGCTGGCTGGGCTGAGCACGGCCAGGGGAGCAGGGCAATCCAGCCCAAATCCCCTCTCTGTGACAGGGACAGCAGCCGTGCACAGCCTGAGGCTCTGCTCGGTCCTCACTCCTATGGAAGAGCTGCTTTATAAATACGTTTTTCACAATCCTAAGCTTTTGAGGCAAACAGAAAAAACCCCAAATAATTCTTCTGCAGCAGCTTGCAGACTGAATTTACAGTGGGCAGTTGCAGGAGATGTGGCCCTGAGCTTCCCTGGGCTGTGTTTGATGTCTCAGACCTCCAGACCCAGTAAATTGATCCCATTTATGGGACAAATTTAGAGGTCAGAGCTGACAAAGCTTCAAGACCACACAGGTTTGCTCCTCTGGAGCCAAGGGGTGGAATGTGCCTCGCAGAGCCTGCAGGGCAGAGCCTCCATCCCCTGACACGTTTCCATCAGCAGGGCTGGGCTTTGCAGCAGCACTTTTATGATGTGCTGGCAGCTTTTTCCACCTAACGGGGACGTGTTGAAAGTTTAAAGGAAGGGGTAGTTGACATAATTGGGTATTATGGAACAACAGGACATTCCTGCAGCTCCCCGTGGCCCAGCCAGTCCCTCCCTGTCTGTCCTTGACAGTAGCAGCTGTAAACTTTAAAGGTATTTGTTATTTTCCAGTAGGAGATAAAACAAATAAAAGGACAGATTTGTATCTGAAAGAACAACAGCCCAGGCTTCAAACTGTGCAGAGTGAAAATTGTGGCAAGTTTGGCTCCTGGTTTCACAGAGCCCTGAGAAAATAAAAGCAGGCAATGAACAGTGATAACCTTCAGTTCTTATTTCTCACATGAAAAACACAGATTTCCTTTTATCCAAAGGTACTGCAGGAGCCATATTTATAATATGTTCACCTCTATGCTTGAAATGTGCGGGCAAAAATCAGAAATTTTAATTCCTAACTGTGGGCAGTTGTGCTAGAAACTGCTGCTCAGGGCAATTCAGTCCAGCCCAAATTAAAGCAGCAAACCTTTGTGACCTGTGTCACTGCTAAAGCAGCCGGGGTTAGAAACTCTAATTTAGCCAATAAACAAAAGGGAAATCTGGGCTTGCGTGCAGTCCTTACAGGGAAATCAGTGTGGAAGAATGGGAGCAAGCTGTGAGCACTGCAAAACAAGTCAAAAAGAGCAGCGAGGTTTAATTTCTGTTGTTATTTAGTTATTTACACCCTACTCAGCTGGAAAGGCAAACCAACTGGAATACTTCAATTTGTGCAGAGGAGCAGAGCAGAGCTGCAGAAGAACTCTGCCTCCCAGGATATTTCTGCTAAACGAAAGCACGGGCACCTCGAGCCTGGCCTGCCCAGCTCCCGCACAAGGAAGGGCTGGGAGGCTGGAAGGGAAGCCAGCTGCAGAGCTGTGCCCACACCACAGAGCCGTGCCCACCCCACAGAGCTGTGCTCACTCCACAGAGCCGTGCCCACCCCGCAGAGCTGTGCCCACCCCACAGAGCCGTGCCCACCCTACAGAGCTGTGCTCACTCCACAGAGCCCCTGCAGGGCTGTGCCCACCCTGCCAAAGGAGGACAGAGGGAAAGGGCAAAGAGAGGAAGAGGCTCCAGAGGTTCACAGAAACGCACAGAGCAAGTCCTGCTATAAACAGGGACTGGAATTAAAACCAGTGCATGGAGACCCTTGGACACAGCATCCCTGAGCTTCCCAGAGCTCTCCTCCCCAAAGTCTTTACAGGTTTATACCCCCGTGGCAGGCTCTTGCTGCCTGGATTCTGAGTTTACAGGGGCTACACCACAGTCCCTATCTCACCACTCCTGGGGCACTCAAGAGCCAACACATTTCACTCTTCTTTGGCAGCTTTAGAAAAAACAAAAACAAAGTATTTCTCGCATGGAAAGGCAAGCTTTTAAAAAAAGGCAATCGATAGGGCAACTCCCTTTGAAACTGTCCTGCCGCACTGTGGCTGAGCGCTGGGTTTATAAGCAGGCGGGAGCGTTTTGGGGCCGCTCGGGCGGTTTTTGGGGCGGGCAGGGAGGAGCCCGCAGCTCCATTGGCTGCGGCCGCAGGTGAGCGCGGGGATAAAGCCTCACCTGCGGCCGCCCTGCCCGGGCCCCCGCCCCCGGGATTCTGCTCCAAACACAGAAAGAGAGAGAGAGAGAGAACCCCCGGGTTCGCTCGCCCACTGTTCTAGCTAAATATTCTCAGCCTGTTTTTGTTGTTTTGGTTGAAGCTCAGTGGAGCGGCCGCGGGATGGGATTGGGACCTGCTCAGCACAGCCAGGTGAGTGAGTGACCCTTCCAGCGTGACCGGAGGGGCTGGGGACAGCTGGGGCAGCCTGGGGGTCAGCAGGGCTCAGATGGGGGGTGGGGAGCGGGTGCTCTAACGAGGTGTCCTAATTAACCCAGCTCCCACGGCAGGAGCGCCGCTCACTCCCTACAGACACGGCGCAGCCGCCCTTGGCCGTGTGCAGGAGCTGGAGGTGGTTTCTAAAAGGAACGATGGGAACTTCTTGAACAGTTCCTGGGGAATGCTTTAAGTCATAGTGAAGATATCGAAAGCAGCAGTTGGTAGTACATGAGGAAGATACTCCCTAAAGCAGCGAGAATGTGGAGGTTGGTGCTCTTTAGGGGCTGGCAGATGCCATCACAGCCTGTGCAGTCGCTCTGGACTTGGACTGGTACGACAAATACCAGGTCTGAGCTGCAGTCCAGGCCACCATTTGTAAGGATTTAAGTTTGTTTCAACCGGTTGATTCCTCTCTTGATTTTCTATGAGAGTCACTTAAAATTGTTGCCTATCCAGTGGGTTCCTAAGAAGCGAAATATTTTAGAAAATTTTCTTTATAGAGACAATTTCAACTTGCTTTAGCTTGAGTTGGCCAAGATCTTCGAGGTCCCAAGTCATTGTGGTGTGGTGTTATGAGATGCTGAAGGTTCTGTTGGATGAGCTCCCTCCTGACCTCTGGGACCTGAGGGACTGGGGGCTCAGGCTGAAATTCCCCCTTTCTCTGATGCCTTGTTTGTGTTGGCTGTTGTGTACCAGCAAAAGTGTGTGAAGGCCTTCTCCCGCTTTTGCAAGAGAGAACCAGGAGCTTTGACCCCAGGTGCTGCTGAACAATCAGGCTCCTCTCCACGTGCCATGTGCAGGGGTGAAGCCAGTTCCAAATGTAACTGATGCTTAGGGGGCAACACCTCCTCAGAACCAAGAGAAATTTCCCTTTTGAAAGAAATAGCAGCCAGTTGCAAGCAAAACGTTTGGGAAAGCGTGAGGGTAATGCCTGAGGAAGGCAGGAAGAAATGGAACCCCCTGGATGAGCAGGAGCAGCCCAAAGGTCCTTGTTGGACACGGCACTGGATCGGGCTGGGGCTGTGGAAGCTCTGCCTCTGGAATTCAGAGTGGCAGGGCTGAGCTCATAGCACAGAAATTATTTTGTGTTTCCTCTCCAGGATGGGGAGCTCGTGGCCCTTCTCAGAGCGTGCAGGGCATGGCACTGCGTCTCCAGGGTTTGCCATGCCCAGGGCCAGTGCGGTGCAGCCAGTGCTCGGAGATCTGCCTTGGTCCCCCCACGGACAAAGGAATAGAAAAGAGTTTGCCCATTTTATAGTTCAGGGAAGTCCAGCACAATTTTACCTGACCTTTACTTAAAGGTTTGTCCCTTCTGAGAATGCAGCAGACCTTTGCTGCTGTTGAGGTGAAGCTGCAGCCTGACCCTCAACACTTCTCCCCAGCAAAAATCAGAAATCAAGGGGGTATTCTCATTAAAACGTGAAAAACCCAACTCCCCACACCTTAAATTGGTTGCTTGGGACTGAGGGAAGCCGTTGGAGGTGGAGCTCGTATTTCAGGTTTTTATTAGCATTGATTTAATGTGAGATTTCTCTGATAAGCACCTTGATTTCATGATCTGAGCTCTCCCTGGGCTCCCGGGGGTTAATGCCCCGCAGCTGAGCGTGAGGCATCTGGGGCTGAGCCCGTCCCGACTTGCCTGATAAAAGGCGTTTCAAAGAAGCCAGGCTCGCAGAGAGGAATTTCGGTTGATGGTTCCTGCCTAGGCCACCCTTTCTCAGGGTTTACCCAAAAGCTTCTGACAAGTCCCGACACAGCCGAGGGAGAGGCTGCGAGCGGCAGCGGCTTCAGGCTGGGAAGCGGCAGAGAAACACCCAAACGATTTGTTCTGTTCAATCCTCCCCCAGCACCCTTTGTGGGTTGGGTTTGGGTTTGTTGGGGTTTTTTTGGGTTTTTTTTGTTTGTTTGTTTGTTGGGTTTTTTTTTGGTTTTTTTTTTTAATTTAAGTGCAGGCAAACATTTCAGTTCACCCTCAAGGCAAGTTTTGCACCTTAACCTCTTTTTCCCAAGCTGCAAAGTGCAAGCAGATTAAAATTTGAAATCTGAAGTTATCCAAGCGCGTGGGAGACTTGCCAAAAGTCAGAACTGGACCCTTCTGAAAGCCCCGGTTCCCAGGCATGGAGGAGGAAGGAGCTGGGACCTTAATTTGGCAAAGCCACCCAAACTGGAAACACCACTTGCAATTCCTTGCTGGGATGTGGAGAATTTCCATCTCATTCATGGCATTTGTGTGTCTTGATGTAGATTTGTTTGAATGTTTGCAGTTCTTTAGAGGAGAAGCAACATACCGTGCTAAGTATATGCATTGTATTCAAAATTATTAATTGTATAGATAAAACCAGGACATATCTATAAAGTAAATATTTAAGATTCCTTTGCAGGAATCTCAGAAATATCTTTACTGCACAGATGTAGAGCTGGGTTGGACTGTGATGGGAGAATATTCCTAAAAGTCTTAATTTTGGTTTGTTTTTTTTTTCTTTTTTTTTGTCTCTTTCACAGATGGGGAGCTCTCAGGAAGAGGCTGCACACCTTTTAGAGGGTTTTTAACTATTTAAAACGCCATGGTGCCCCAGGATCCATGGAATGCATGATGCATCTCCCAGAAGGGACGAGCAGGGGCAGCCTGGCAGGGGTGAGCTCCCTGCCCTGCCAGGGCTTCCCGAGGGGAGCAAACCCCGATTCCCCCATCCTGTGGGGCCAGGTTCCCGGCGTTATCTCTTCCCTATCTCGGCTAAAGGGAAGCAGTTCCCTAACACCCTCTCAGTAGGGCCAGAGAGCTTTACAAGGTCCAGCCCTTTGAGGGAAATCGCCTCCAGGCATTCCCTGGGTTTTGTAGATTCCGGGTTTAAGGCCAGGAGGGACCCTGGCCATTATCTGGCTGCACCTCCCTTGTAAAAGCCATAAAAGAACAAAACCACCCTGACAATTTGATTTGCAGAAGCTCCTGGTGGCGGAAAGGCCTTTGATAGATGGAGAGTGGCCACATCCTCGGGCCAGTTGTTCCCACGGTTAACAGGACAGAGTGGCTGCTTTGTTCCAGGCCAAAATGATCCAGGTGAAAACCAGGCAGGTGGTGGGGTGGGGGGGGAAGGAAAACAACGATTTCAGCCCAGAGAGCCCCTCCAAGCACCAAGTTCTCACCTCCACACACTGGAGGGGACCCAGCCGGGCTTCCCTAAAGGCACCTGAGCGCCCCAAAGCCTCGCCCGCCTGCTCCCGAGGGAAGTGAGGACCATCCATGGGTTCTGTTGTCCTTCATTCCACCGGAGTCTGTCTCGTAGCCATCCAGATTTCAGTGGAGTGAAGCACAAGAGACATGGAGCTGAACCAGCACAGAGGAGCTGCTGCCACTGCAGAGCTGGGAACCCGCACGGAGAATTGGGGGTCACCAGGCAGGCACCACGCTGCTGGGAGATGGAGAGGAGCAGCACAGGGAGCTCCTTAATAACCTGGGTATTCCCTGGAAATCCCCAGTAAGAACCCTCTGTCAGCATGTACTTCCTTTCTGCATAATGTGTAAAGATTAAAAGTCTACAAAGACCACAAGCTGCTTTCTGGGAGGTTTAAATACCTTATTAGCAGGAAATTAAACCCTAAAGTGGATAAATGAGCTGTGTAACCTCATCCCTTTCAGTCATCTTCCCTCCAGGATGGGACAGCCAGGGAAGAAACGAGAAAATAACCTCATTTCAGTGCACTTGCACCACTGCATTCCCTCAAAAATCTCTCCCTGCAGAATCCCCAGTTGTGTCTGCTTCCCTCCGACTCCCCTGCCACACCACCTTCAGAACCTGTAAAAACTCCATTAATATTTTAGACCCATTTATTTTGTAACAGAATTAATGTAAATAAGATGGAAGTTGAGGGAGAACTCGGATTTTTCAGGCTGAGCACAGGATAGATCTTTCAAGGTGTCAGTGTAAATTCCTTGAAGGTTAATGCACTTAAACATATTTGATGCATAAATGTGTCACATCTAATGCTAATCATTCACCAGTTGTAATTGCCTTTTCAAAGTCCTCACCTCCTGGAGACAAATGCAAAAAAAAATGAGATCTGGCAAATTTAAAACAAAAAAAACAACAAATAATGTCTTCCTCCCATCAGGATGCATTATTCACCTTGATAGATTTAGTAGCAGATTTCAAGAATTTATTGTCCTGTATAATTTCTCAGCTGCCTGTCCCTTCTCTGACTGACTGGAAGAGCGTTCACGCACTGCTGGCTGTTGGCTTTTCCTACAAGCACAGAGCACAGAAGGTTTTGCTCCCTGCACAGCCACCAGCTCCCACCCACCCTGGTGCTGAGCTCTCTTCTCAGCGAGTGCCAAAGCTCCTGGTGTCTATTTATTCATCCCAGCCCACTCCCCAGACATTCCTGTGTTGAATATCTCACAAAACCAGGTTTCCCTGCACCGTGTTGAAGTTACACTTGAGTTCAAACCAAATTATTCCAAGGACAGACCAGGGCACAGCAGATTGCCCATGGGAGTCTGGCCAGCCACGCACTGGTTCTGTTTTCTGCACTTTCTTATCTGTCCAATACTTCATATCTTGAAATTAATCACCCCCAAGCCAGTCTTGGGAGCTTTTCACAGAATGGTTTGGTCTGGAAGGGATCCTCAAGGCTGTCCCATTCCAACAGCTTCCAGTCCTAGGCTGCTCTGAGCCCTGTCCTCCCTGGCCCTGAACACCTCTTCTTCCTGAAGGGTTTTCCTGCAGCCATCCATTCTTTGCAGTGCTGGTGGTGGGTGACAAGAACACTGGGAAGAATTTGGAGGGTTGTTGTTTTTTTTTTTCCTTTGTTATTCTCTTATCAAAACCAAGAGTCCAAGTGCACCAGGGTAAGTCTCTCATGTCAAGCACAAGTGGATGAAAAACGCACAGCTTTGTGTATTTACCAACCAAAAGCAATAAACGGAGGGGTCCTGCCTTGCTCCAGGCCTGGGGGGCAGAATTCTGTGCTGCTGAAGATCTGCTGGAGCACAATTTGCCTTCCCACCCTTCCTTCCTCCCCTCCCCAGCCCCGCTCTGCAGGGCAGGAGGGGCCAGAGCGCGAGGACACAAATAAAGCTGGATCTTCCTGACATGCTGGGGAACGTTTGCAGCGCCACGAGTCACATATTGCTAATCCATTTGTTCTGTTTTTCCCTATATGAAGGACATTTTGGGTAACAGCTTCCCATACATTAAAGCGAGGCACATAATGAGGCAGCAGCCAGGCTGGCAGAGCTGTGCAGCGCCGTGGACGAGGCTCTGTCAGCTCGGGCTGAGTTAGCAGAGCTCCCTCCAGAGCTGACAGCTGCTGTGTAAATGCAAGCTCGTTATCAAAGCAACCACGGCTTGCTGCTCACACTGATGGAGCACCAGACAAGGAGAGCCCTCCAGTTCTTCTTCGGAGCGGCGTTGCAGTCTGGAGCCTGACTATGGGAGAGCAGCTGGCGATGCAGATCTGGCAGTCCGGGCAAGGGAAGGCTCCTCTCGGGGGACAGGGGTGAGATCAGCGCCCAGCAGCCACCAGGTGCCAGCCAGCAGTGTCCTGGGAGCTCCGGGGGCACCTCATGCCCAGTGCCCTCTCCTGCTGTCCCTCGTGAGCACCAAGGTCTGGGGGGTTTCTGTCAGTGCCCCTGGGTGAGGGGGAGCTGCAGATCCCAGGGAAAGGGGCACGGCTGGGTTTCTTTGGAAGGCTGCACGTGCAAGGCCTTCGCTGCAGTGGGGTGCATTAAAGCCCTCAGGCACAGGTACCCCCGGTATACTGGGGGAAAATAATCACAAATTAACAAATAATAACACACACCCCAGGCAGGGCAGGGCTCTGACTCAGCTCCACTGACTGGGCAGTGAAAAGCAGCGAGAGCTCACCCACTGCAACCCCCTGGCAAAAACCAAACTGTCGGGAGCTGAAAGATGCCTGAAACAGCACAAAGCCAGGCTGGCTTATTCCAGCAGGATATCTGGTTTTTTTCTGAGTATTCCCCGGAGGAAACAAGGTGAGGAATTACACTGCTAAGCCCAGGGAGACATGCTGCTGGAAAAGCCAGGAGTTTTCAGCTTTTTGAGCGGTTACGTTTCAGTGTTGTGCCTAAATGCCTCACTTAAAGCCAGTTTTTATTCAGGAGACAGCCGGGCCTCAAACAGCATTTCAATATAAACCCTGCAGCCCTTTGAGCTGCTGCAATAAACGCTGCCTTGTGTGCTGGTAACTTTGCCGAGCTCCGAAGCAGAGGGGAGGTTTGGATGAGAGGCCCTTCAGAAACCCTTTACAAATGTAGATTTGATTGACTGACTGATTGAACTTAATTGCAGGCATTCTCTTAATTGTACACTTAATTACTGACACTGTGTCAAAAGATTTCTGATGCAGCACCTGGAGGACAACCTTGCAAGTGCCAGTCGGAGCCAGCTGCACAAGACATCGGGGAGGTGCCGCAGCTTGGAAGGGGAAGGGGGGAGAAGAATCACAATATTTTAATAATATACAATCAGGGTTCCGCCCAGCCTCAGCCACGCGTGTGCACACGCACACAATCCCAGATCTCCTGGCGGGGAGGAGGAAAGGAACAAAGGGCGATAATGACGGGCCCGCGTGGCAGTGCCACCCCTGCAGGGCCCCGGCACGCAGGGAAGGAGGGCACGGTGCCATCGGGGTGGCACCGGCGCAGCTGCCAGCATCCCATCCCCGCCTTGTTGCCCCTCAAGGACAAACCCACGGCGTTCCCTTGGGGTTCGACCCCGGGAGATCCTCCCCCTGTCCCTGCAGGTGTCCCTGCGAGGGGGAGGAGAGGTCGCAGCGGTCTCTGCTTGCGGTGAGGAGCCTGTGCAGGAGCTCAGGGAGTGTTCTGCTTGTGCTTCTCCGCAGCAAAGTGAGTGCCCGAGTGAATGCAAAACCCCGAAACCAGAGCACACCAGAACTCCACAGACAAGCAGCGGAGAAGACTGGAATTGTTTTACACCCAGAGAACTGCAATGTGCTCAAAACACCTGGAGCCTCGTTAATTTACCTGTGACATGTTGCTATACTTAATTGCCTTTGACAATTAGTAACATTTCAACACCTCCTTTAATGGCTCAATTATGAGAACGCTTGTCTTCCGTGCAGCAGATAGAGGAAAATAGATGGGTGAATCTCCAATGCAAAACTCCTCTGCAGGTATTTTAATGAAGAGCTCAGAAGACAAGGCCCGAAGAGCCACTGGGACATGGTTTGGTGACACTGGAGCAGTGTGTGGCACCTCAGCATCAGCAGCACGGCGAAGTTAAACACAGAGAACCGTGCTCAGCTCTCCCCTCCACGTCCCGCACTCAGGGACTGATGGATTCCTTCCCTCTGCTAACAAGGAGCATCCTCTGGGTAGCCAGTCCTGCTTCCAGACTGGGATGGGCACGGGCGGAGCACAGAACCTCTCCCAGCCTCACAGGGTCCTGCCTGGCTGGTGGAAATCTCTGTCAGAACAAAGCTTTCGTTCAGTCCCTGCTGTTCTCTGCCAGGGGCAAGCGGGGAGCTCCTCTCCACACTCGAGGCTGGGCACAAGTGCTGATTGAACAGCTCCTCTGAGCAGAAAGGACTGGGGGAACCTTGCTGCTGCTGCTTGTAATTGGAACAATCCCTGCTGCTACTCACGCAGGATTCTCGAGCACAACAATTCCTCTTCTGCCTTCTCTTTTTCAACAGCAGCTCTCAAATTATTTGGATCAGGATATAATGTTTTGCTGACCACTTTGTTCTCTCCCTGGAGCTGTGTAAAGCAGGAGCAGGTCTGAAGAAAGCTCCCCAGCCCCAAAGTGGCTCCTCCAAAAGAGCAGGTGGGGTCTCACCGCTGGATGGAGTTATGAATAAACCAATGTTTTATTAAACTACTATTACATTTGGATTGAACAGCATTTGGGCTACAGAGGAGCAGACATATTCCTGAAAGTAATTGGTTTTCCACATCTGCTTTCCTTTCTAATTGGACTAATTACTTCAGTGTAGGATCATGTTCACTACTCTCCAGAAAGCAAGAAACCTTGATTTACAGTGAGAAGAGCAGCAATTAGAGAGAATTAATTCATACGGCAACATCTAAATAAATCATATTATGAGAAGACAGCAATGTAATTATTGTGACTGGTGACTCCCTTGTGGAGAAACATCATCCTCAAGCTGAAATCGAGCAGCTCCGTCCTCCGAGGAATCCGCCACACTCCTCCAGTTCCACAGAGTGTGTAGTGCTGATTTTAAGACCTAATTGAGGAGCACTGTCACAAGCAATAGGTTCTAACACTCCTCAGGCAGCTGAGGGAGAGCAGCGAGATCCTCGGCGAGTCCCCGTTTGTCCTCGGAGCCGCTGCGCGTTCCAGAGCCGGCGCGGACAGACGCAGCAGCGGCAGCCGAGGATGAGTCCGGCTGCTCTTCCTCTGCCCAGCCCAGCCCCTCCGGGCTGCTCCGAGGGGCTGGAGAGGAGAACAGGCCGAGGGTTTCAGGAGAGGATCCTGCTCCACGCAGGGCCCGATTGCCTCCCTACCCATCCCTGAGCAGGCTGGATGGGACTTTGCTCCTTTGGGAAGCGGTGAAAGCGCCTTAGAGAGCTCCCTGCGTGTCATTAACTCTGTCCTTCGTGCCACTCTCGAGTCGTTAGTGACGCTAATGGCTCATTAATGACTCGTCTCTGTCCTCCACAGCATTCTCAAGAACGTCGGGTGGTCCTCTCGCTTGCTAAGGCAAACTCTGCCTTCTTCTGTGTGGAACAAAATCCACAATGCCTTTGTCAGGGGGAGAAAAGGGACAATAAATAATAAATAATAAATAATGAATATTTCCCACACCTGAAGCAGACAGCGCTGAAGATCCCAGCTATGATTCCATGGCTGACCTGGAGCAACTCCAGGTTTCTTTACCACACTGAGAGCGACCTCCAGGCAGGGAGGCAGAATGAGCCCGGGCTCCTCCTGGTTTAACACCGAGCCTGGGGACAGCAAAGCCTGGGGCCAGAGGGGTTTAAACAGATTTAGGAGCCTCAGCTCTCTCTGTTATTATTTACTGCAATTCAAATCTCTCCTTTTCCCTCTGAGAGGTTTTCATAGCTGCCTTTAAATCTCGAAACGCTTCCAAAAAAAAAAAAAAAAATCGAATAAAAATGAAGAATTCCCTCTGCATTGAGAGTTTATCCAGACTCTCAGACATTTGCATACATAAGGTGAGAATCCCTGGGGATGGATTCCCTTCATCCCATACCTGGGGCCATTTCTGGGCAGAAAAGGGGGTGAAATGGTGCAGAGAGGGGCTAAAACATCACCCCCAGCCCAGCTGTGCTCGCTGTGGGACAGCCAGAGCCGGCAGAAATTCAGATTTCGGTGCCACGAGGAACTTCTCAGCTCAGGATGGAGCCCACCTGTGTGCAAACACCTCCAGCAGAGCAACACAAAACTCTCCTGTTTCACTGCCTTGCTCCATTTTTATATTAATATTTGTTGCCTTAACTAGGCAGGCCTGGAAACAGAATAACTGGGAAATGGAAGTAATTGCTCTGGAAGCATGGAAGATATTTTAAATTGATTTTAGCCCTGTATTCCCTTAAAAAAAAAAAAAAATACAGATGCAGAAGGGGCAGAGGTCCGAAAAGAAAATTAAAACCACAGGAAGCACAAGCTCATTACACAAGGAAAAAGAAGTACAGTAATAAATATACCCAAGTATCACAACAGTGTAAGAACTATTTTGAAGGGAAGTGGAACAGCTAATAATTCACAGCCATTATTCTTTTATCATTGTTCAGCTGAAGGTTGAGAAGATTTTAAAACTGCAATTATGAACAATAGATTTGCATAGAAATCAGCTTCTCTGCTGCCTTTATCCCTCCTCTCCCCTCCTCCTCCTCCTCCTAAATAAAGAGGTGGAAGCAACAAAGAAAGCAACATCTTAAATGCAAGGGGGAAAAGGGGTTTTTAGGGAATATCCACATAATCAGATACTCCAGAAAAAGGAAGAAAAGTAGAGCCTGGCTCCTTGGGCATGCCTTAAAACCAAACCAGTCAAGTTGGGTTCTTTGTGCCAGTTGGTCAGCAAGTAGGAGAGCCCCGTCCTGAGCCCCACTGACAGATCTTCGCACCCTTTAGAACCATCCCGGGCCGCTCCCTGGGCCATGCTCAGCCCCAGGGAAGGGGAAAGGTCTGAGCAGGGGGAGAAGTGCAAGGGGAAGGCTCAGAGCCGAGGGAGCCGGCTGCAGGAGCGGGCAGGGAGAGGCTTCCCTGTGGAAAACCCTCTGGAGAGAGGCAGCGGCCGCCCCGGCCTCCCCGGCCATTCCCCCCCTGCAGCAGCTCGGGAAGCTGAGAAGAACTTCTCTCTTAGAACTGCCCGCTTTGGATTTGTTTTTCACTTCTGGTGCCTCCTTCCCCCAAGTCTCCTAATGACCGAGGATTAATGAACAATTACAAGGCTTCATTCTCGCTGCCATGTAATTCCAAGAAAGGAAGAGCATCTTTCTGGAACATTGTGCTTGAAAAACAAAGGAGAGCTTTGACTGTCAAGTCACTGATGTTCCCTCTTCACTTAAAAGCTTTCCAATTTACTTACAAATTATAGTGTTTTTAATGCAAATTAGGCACTAGAGAACATTCTTTCCTTCCCCCAGATTAGCAAGAACCAAATTGACCAAGAAAGCCAAACATGGAATCTGGACTCAATGAATATTTAAAATAATGAGGCTGTTTAATTATTCTGATTGGTGAAGGACGATGCCGTTAAACGCCTCTGAGCTGATGACAGGGTTGGGTGGCTTCGCTTTGTGAGCGCTGGGAAAGCGTTTTTGGTACCCTGTGTTCTGGTAGCTTCTGTTGGGTGAACTCTGGGGGCGAAATGCAGCTGCTCCTGCTCCACACCCCGGGGGAATCTCCTGCTTCAGGAGCAAATGGCAGGAAGGGGAGGCAGAGGAGCTGCAGGAACGGTGGGAGCGAGCACACCCTGTCCCATCCCATCCCATCCCATCCCATCCTTTGCCTTTTCCAGCACCTTCCCCTGGGCCAGCCCGAGGCAGCAGGAGGGGATTTATCCCAGTCCAACCCCCTGCTCCTCCACTCCCTTCGCTCCACCCTGGAGGATGCTCCAGGGGAAGGACCTTTTGATCCCAGAGCCAGCTCTGAAATGGGCCAGGGGAACACAACAAGAACAGGCTCAAGAGGAAGGGGCTGGAAACAGCTGGCAGAATCCTGAGAAATCTGCTCTTATGATTGTTTTCTAAATATTTCCCATTAAATTCTATTTCAAAGTGCTCTAAAGAACACCAGGGCCTAAGGACAGGATCCCAGCCCTCTCCAGAGATCCAGGCACGGCGCTGCTATGCTGGGACACCCCGATCTGCCCCAAATGGGGCAAAACCTGCTGCTCCCACGGTCACAGCCCCCAAACCAGGTGTGCTGCAGCCCACACAGCCCCGCACCAGCCAGGAACCTCCTCCTGCAGCTCCCACTGAGCTTTCCCACTGCTGGCAGGGGCTGGCAAATTCCCCCTCAGGAAAAAAAATAATTCAAGCTTCTACCTACATGAGCTACTGAAGGAAAAGACACAAAACCCACAAAAGCCAACTAAGCAAACAAAAAGGAGATAAAAGCAGTTTGCTTTAAGGCAGCAGCTTTTCTGAAAGCCCGCAGTAAATCTTTAAGATTATCAATAATGAACACATTCAATGTCTTTTTTCGTCTTCTTTTAAATCACTTCTTGCAGTGGAAAGAAATCAGTCCGGGGGGTAGTTCCTATGTGAGCTGCATTTATTATCAAGGGATTGAGAGTGCTGGAGATGGAAAGAGGGAAAATGAGCCTCGACAGGGCTTTGGGAGAAAAGCACAGCGCCACTTTATAGTCCTTCCTCCACCTCTTTGTCACAGCACCCCGTAATGAGCCCTGGAATTCATCTCAGCTCTAATGACACTCACAGTGGTGGATGTTTCTCCCAAATTTAGTCAAGTGACAACACAGAGTCTTTAATATGCAAAGGAGGCCTTTGTGTAACTCCCCAGAACTTTGGTGTCTTGTCAAGCCTTACAGGAATTCCGGGGGAAACAAATTACATTAATCACAGGCGGAGCGCAGGAGGGGCTGTCACGGCAGCCTCGAGTTCTGCTCATCCCGAGCGGCTCCAGCGAGCACCTCGGGCTCTGCCGGACCAGCAGCACACCCAGGGGCTGCTGGGGAGCCCACTCCAGCCTGCCGGGACCCCCAGGGCCACAGCCAGCAGTGCCCGGGGCCGCTGCCCCAAACCAGCCCCAAACAGCTCTACCTGCCCCAAACACCCCTGGACAGCTCTGCCTGCCCCAAACCAGCCCCAAACAGCTCTGACTGCCCCAAACACCAGCCCTGCCCAGCTGTCCCCACTTCTGGCTGGTATTTCCCAGGCAGGATGTGACCTACAGCTCCTGGGGTAGCTCAGCACCCTCTGGGCTCCAGGAGAGCTCCTGGGCAGTGCCCAAACCCCACAGAGGCGATGCTGCCAGTGCCCATGGTCCAGAGAGCTGGGCTTAGGGCTCAGAGTGATGGGATGGGCTTTGCAGCCAGAGGATTTAAAAATAACCCCATGTATTTAGGCATTCTCATGGGCTTGTCTTTGGGGCTTGTTAATGGCTGCTTTGGTTTTGGTTTGCTCTTTGGTTTTTTTGGATTTTTTTTTTCCTTTGGGGCTATTTTTTGATTAAATGGGGAGGAAATAAAGCAACATTCCCCTCCTAGCCCAAACCATTATGTCAGAAAACCTTCCTGGCCAAAGGCATTAAATTAAAAAGAATGTGTCATTTTTCTCCTGATAATTTTTAATTGATCACATCCACCACGGAGGTGGAGCTTGGCTAGAAAGGGTCTGCACCAAGCAGCTCCTATTTGTCTGTGATTTCCCTGGGGCATCTTTTAAACCATTAAAATTTACAAACAACTTCATTTCTTATTAACACAGTTCCTTAATTGCTTCCATGGGAAAAGAGTCAAGTTATTTGCATCTTCTTTTCTTGGGGCTCCAGGGCTTTAGAGCAAACATTTAAGGATAAGCTCTGAAATGAAGCAGTAGTTCTGCTCCAGACCCAGGCCAGGCTCCTCTCTGGGCTGCCTCAGACACCTGCCCATCCCACGAGGCCTTTTTCAACCCCTTGGACACATAAAGGGATGGTTTGGGCCGCATTTTTTGGATAACCCACTGCTGGCAGCTCACACCAAGCCACCTTCCTTGTCCCCACATCCCCCAAAAGCTTCCAAGGAGGGCAGCAACACCATCTCTGGGACTGAACAGGCAGCACCAGCCCTGTGGGGATGTACAGACCCCCAGACAAACACAGCTCCTGCCCGCATGCCCCTGCAGACAGCTCCCAGCCCAGGACACCCCCGAGCCCCTCGGATGCATCAGTCAAACCTCCCTGCTCAGGGCTGAGCCCCGTGCCCACGCTCAGAGGAGATGGAGCCATTCCCCGTGCTCTGGGTGCCTCCCTGGCCGGAATGGAGCGTTCTTCCCAAAGCCTCCTGGAGCAGCGTGGTCCCTGTGAGGACCCTGGCAGAGCCCCCGGCCGCTCCTGCGGGCTCAGAGCCACCTCTGGGCTGGGCAG
The DNA here is from genome assembly GCA_013396955.1 of Regulus satrapa. Lineage (NCBI taxonomy): Eukaryota > Metazoa > Chordata > Aves > Passeriformes > Regulidae > Regulus > Regulus satrapa. The sequence continues at coordinate 871,321 of VWZN01009185.1, forward strand.
GAGGCATCTCAGGAGGCTCCAGGGAGATTTTCCCATCAGACAGACCCTCCAGGCAGGCCAGCAGAGCAATCGGAGCATTTCTGGTCTGCCAGAGGCTCCTCCAAAGCCCTCCAGCCTCCTGCAGCCCTTCCAGAGCTCGGACTGGCTCAGACTGCAGCACCCTGGGACATGGAAGGCGTGGAACACAGGTTCCCTGGGCATGGAAGGCATGGAACACAGGTTCTGTGGATGTGGAAGGTGTGGAACACAGGTTCCGTAGATGTGGAAGGCGTGGAACACAGGTTCTCTTGACATGGAAAGCGTGGAACACACACAGGTTCCCTGGACATGGAAGGCATCCCTGTCCCTGGCAGGGGGACGGATGAAACAAACTTTGGCCAGCCCAGCCCACCCTGTGGGTGCTGATCCCATGAAATGGAGATTCCCGATGGAAATGCCAGCGCACAGAGCGGGACGGGATCCCTCCCGTTCCGTGGGGGTGTGCTGGAGCGCTGCAGGATCCATCAGCTGTGTGTGGGAACACATTCCCAGGAAGCAGGCAGGTCTGCCATGGAAATCCCCAGCTCCTCCCACGCTCCCGAGGAGCCCAGGCTGAGCCGCAGCAAACCCGTAAGCCGGTACATGTCACAAATTCCCTTTACATCTGAAGACTGAAACATAAATCCCCGAGCTATATCGAAACTGGATCTCACCCAAAGCCAGGAATCTGTTGCTTGGCTTTAAATATCGCTGGGAAATAGAAAGGGATCCTCTTAGTTAATACTAATTATTATTCAGTCTATCATTAACAGCAACTGCACTTTGATAGACGGGTTGAGAAGCAGCTTTGGTTTGCACTGATGAGTCTGTGACGAGTTGCCAAACTTTTCTTATTGCCGGTAATTAGCTGCTGCTCGTTCATCAGCTGCTGCCGCTCCAGCACCAAGCGCTCATGCCTGGGGCTGGCTCTGAGACAGGAGAGATCCGAGCAGGCTCCCCAAAAATCGGAGTGGGCACGGATCAGGACAGAGGGGAAAAGAAAAACAACAAAAAAAAAAACCAACCAAAAAAAACCAAAACCCCACCCCCAAACTTCCACTAATCCGAACAAATTTTTATAACGTGACCTTTGCAAAGCTCATCCTCTCTCCAGCGTTTTCAGCGACACAAACGCGATGCCGTGATGTGAGATGGCAACTTTTAGGATTCCTGCTGGTAACCACGGGGTGGCTTCAGGTGTGTTTTTGGGCTTCTGACACATCCATCAGGGTATGACAAAGAGAGCTGGGGCACAGAGGACCCGTTAGAGGAGCTTTGCTCAAAATTCTCGGCAGTTGAGTCATACTTTTTGTAAAATAAAGCCTCTGTTGATGTCTCCTCAGGGCATAAGAAGTGTTTATAAAATACCCATTACACACAGGGATTATGAGCAATTTGGAGATTTATTTTCATACGTGAAACCGATAAAAAAATCTCGGGAAATTTCAAACAATTATTTCTCCCAACGTCGGTTGCGCAGCTCCTTTGTTCTAGGGGACAATGGTAATCAATGTTCCAGTGACCTCCAGTGGGGACCGGGGGGAATACAGCGACCCCGCAGCCTCCTGGCCCCGGACAGACAAACAGAACACGGGCTCCGGGAAAACCTCCCTCGTTTTGTATTCGAACAGCTCAACTCACCCTCCCCATCCCTCTGATACAGAAACTCAGGCGAAAATCTTCCCTGTTCGGACAACGGGACCTTGGACAAAGCTGCCTGGGCTCAACCAGCCCCAAAATTCTGCAGCTGCTTCTCCTTTCCATCAGTCAACTCGAGCCAAGGGCTCTTGGCTCAGCCTCACTCCTGGATATCTCCTGAGGACTTCTGAGCCAGCCAAGAACCAGAGGCTTTTAGCCTGAGACTAATCCCCCCTTCCTGTTGCTGGGGGGGGCCAAGAGAAGGAGGATGGAGATTTTTCAAGCACAAGTCCTTATCCCCATCTGGTCCTGCTGAACATGGGCAGAGCAGAGAGCATCAGTCACACGCTGCAAAGCTCTGCTGAACTCCCAGGGGTGACCTTGGCATGGAAGGAAACTGTGACCAAAGGAAAACCCAGGAAAATCCTGGAGTGCCTGGATTCGAGGATCTGACCAGGACTAAACCAAAGCAGGACTGGAAACCTTCTCCTGCTCTCACCTTTCGCAGCCACCAAGACCTGCAGTGATGTTTATCCACAAGTGGTGCCCCCGCCCCTGCTCCTTTTAAAGCACCTGCAGGAACTCATGGCAGCTCCTGAAACTTGGAGACAAAACAGCCACAGGCTGCCCTGGCTCTGCTCGCTCCAAGACGGCCCCACAGCCATCCCAAAAAACACCTGAGCAGGGATCCCGAGCCATCCCCCACACAGCAGCACTCACAGGGAGCTCCACGTTCCCTGAGGATTCCCCTCACGTTGTTTCTGCCTGGTGGTACAAGAAAAACAATTGTGTGTTTTGCCTCTTTCCTTTCACAATCAAAGAACAACCGTGTCCCTCGGAACTCGCTGCCCGTCCCGGAACACCATCCCTCACTGCAATGAAACTGCACAGGAGGGTAATTCCTCATCATGCAGGGAGCACCAGGACCAGGGCAGGGTCTCTATCTGCCACTGTCTGCACAATATGAATGTAGAAAATAATGTATTGGCTCGAATCAATACTGCCCTGACTCCTCCATCCATCAGCCCCTCTGCATTTGATAAAAGTCCTCCCATGTCACGTTTCCCCAGACTGATGAGATCACAGCACCTCTTCCCAGCGTGAGTGATGGTGTGGGGATGTGTAATTGCCCAATAAATCACACCCTCTGGATCAAAGAGCTGAGATCCTCTGGGTGCCAAGGAGGCACAGCAAACATCATAAAATACAATGAGTTAATTAATCGCTGCAAGATTTTTACCACCTCCAGACAGGCTGAGCGTAACTTGTCACACACTGATACCCTGAAAGAGCCAGGCAGGAGCACCTGAGTGCACAGCTGGTCTGGAGCTGTGTGGAATTCAGACCCTCCTGGCTGTTCCCATCCCTGTCCCAGGCACAGCCCAGCACCAAGGAGCTCGTTCAGCCAAGAAAGGGAAGCCACAATCTGGATGTGAGCTCAGGAAAAAGCCCCACAGCACCCAGAACCTTCTGCTTTGCAGGCATCCGATTCCACAACTTTAATCCTTTCTGTCAGGCCTGCAAGATCAGGCATTAACATCTCTGTAACCTCTTGTACTAATTAAGACAGCAGATCTTTGGTATTCACCTCCCCAGCAGCTTCAAAGCCGAGCACTGACAGGGCACTGAAGTGTTTGTGCTTTTGGTGAGTGGCCCTTGTAAAACAGAAATGATAATGAACACACCACGGGAAGCTTTAATGGAAGTGTGCAGCCATTAGCAAGTGGATTTGGGCTAAAGAACCCAGGTCCAGCTTTGGGAAATTCCCAGGTTGGTGCTGAGGGGAGCAGGCGCTGTCCCCAAACACTCTGGGATGCTCTGTCCAGCTCTGCCCTCCCCAGAGCCACTGACACGGCCCCAGCTGCTCCCAACGTGGTGCCCAAGAGCAGCAGGGACTGCCAGGAGAGCCTGAGCAGCCCCAGCAGTGCCAGGGAACCACAGGAGCAGGGACTGGGCTGGCCTGGAGCTTCGGGAGCACCTCACACGGACACACACCCCACGGGTCAGCACCTAGGAATTACTGCCTAGTAACTTTGATTTAGTGTTTGCCATCGAGTATCGAGTCTTCAGGGTATAGTATTTAGTATCTAGTACCTAGTACCTAGCATAAAATGTTTAGTATTAAATGTTTAGTACCTAGTATGTAGTATTTAATGCTTAGTATTTAGCATCCAATATCTAGTACCTAGTATTTCGTATATAATGTTTAGTACTTAATATTTAGTATCTAGTATGTAGTATTTAATGTTTAGTATCTAGTATTTAGTAGCCAGTATCTGTACCTAATATTCAGCATTTAATGTCCAGTATCCGTATCCAGTATCCAGTATTCAGTATTTAGTATCCAGTATTTAGGATTTAGAGGTGCCTCTCAGCAAGGCTGTGAGCAGGGAGAGGTTTCTCCCCTCACACCCAGGCCAGGGCTGGTCCCGCTGGCCTCCCCTGCAGCTGCAGGTCAGCGAGGGGTGACCCAGCTGAGAGCAGCTCCCGGGCTCCAGGATTGAATAAAGCTGAAATCCCCAAAGCTGCTGAAGACTTAGCGTTGCTATTTTTTGCTTGCCGGCGAGGAGAGGCTGAGCACTTTCTCCCCTTGCAGCTGGAGGTTACAGGGAAAGGGAGCAGGAAAAGAAGGGTTTGGATAAATTTCACCAGGTCCTGCCTCCCTCCCCAGCCCTGCTCTCCGTGCAGCAGCCAGGCGTGCAGAGAAAGTAGAAAAGAGGGAAACAAAACAGAAAAAGAAAGTGAGAGCCTCAAATGCATTTTCTCACGCAGCTTATCCAGCCCTGCACAAGCCCCAGATTCCATTTCTCTGCTGCTGTCCCAGCACAGGCTTTGCTGAAGGAGGTTTGCTGGACACAATTCACCTTTCCCTCACCAACTGCATCTCCTTCACCTGCTCGCTCTGCCCAGAGCAGATTTCAATAAAATCATTTGGCCACAGCTCTGTGTCCCTGCTCTGCCCTCGGCCGACACAAAGAATTTTTAAAAACCCAACAAAACGACAAACCCGAAACACACCAATCAAAAAACAAACCCAGAAAAATATCTTGAGGGGGGGAATAATGCAGTTGGAAATTTCAGTACTTTTCCAAACATCTCTGCTGGATTTCACTCCATGCTGGTCTCTCCCAGCTTAACAGCACATTTGGCCAAGTTAACCTTTGGAAAGGTTCTTTTATCGATCAGATATTCCACAGACATTTACATTTCTTGGAGGGAGGGAGAGGCAGGGAAGAAAATTAAATTACTTTGCTCAGTGATCTTAATTATCTGAAATAATTATCTTCAGTCAATTCTCAAACAAGAACTCTCTGGAGAACAGCGTGTATTAGTTTGGATGAAGCAAAAGGAATTGAGTCCAAAGGAACACATTTTGTAACTTATTTAGAAATACCTAATTAACCAGCTGAGTGAGGAATCCAATCAGAGCTCCTCCATTACACTTAATTATTAGAAGCCATTTGTGGGGAGACACAGGAGGAGGGGTCTAAGGCAGCTCTCCGTGCCCCAAAGAGGAATCGTGGGCAGGATCTGCAGCAGCTGCGTGCAGGGCTGAGCGCACGGGCCCGTCGGGGCCGTCTCCATCGTTCTGAGGGATTCGTGGAGAAGTCAGGCTGAGGACACTCCCCTCACAGCCCCTCCTGCAAAACCCAGTTCATAACTCCGAGCTCCGTGGCACCGTGGCTCCAACGCAGCCCAGCCCCGGGGGAGAAGTCACGGAGCGGGGATGCTTCCCCACCACAGGGAGCTCCTGAAATTCCTCCTGCGGAGTTCAGCCCACCTTGCCAGCCCTCGAGGTGATTCCAGGACTTAAAAGCAGGCTGGTGTTTAAGGGTTCAATCAAAGCAAACCAATTGCTAAAAATAAACTGGTATCCCATCTGTTGCCAGGCAAGGAATTCAGCCTCGACAGTCGGGGAAGGGGATGAAAGGCTGCAATAAACACCTTGAAATGGATATCTGAGAAATTCTGTGGCCTCGGGAAAATGGTCTGGTTTTCTCTTCCTTCTCTTTTAATTTGTTTTTCCTGAGGGGAAGAGCAAGTGTGGGTTTGTGCAGCGCGGGGAGAGAAGCGAACAAACACCGAGCCACCGAGATTATTGATGTTGCGATGAACTTTTGCTGATAAACAGGATTTCACGGGCAGGACGTGCTGCACGGGGGGCTGGGGATGAGCACGGAGCCAGCCCAGGCCCTGCAGTGCCCTCTCAGCACTCCCACACGCCAGGAGATGGACTCTGCGACTGCTCGTGACATGTTTTGTCATCTCGCTTCCACTTTTCCGCAAGCTGATGAGAAAAAGGCACAAATCCCTCCGACGTGTTGCCTTCCCAACTCCTGATACGTTCTGGCTACTTGCAGAGAATAAGAGGAGCCTTTGGAGCAGATGTGAAATTCAGCTCTTGTTTCCTCGCTTGTCATCACTCGGGAAGCAAAACAAACCCTTGTGCTCCTGCAGAAAGCAGCCCTCGTGTCCTGCTGCTCTGGGCCTGCTCTCCCTCCCCACGGACCAGCCTTCCTCTCCCTCCTTGTCCCAAATTCTTTAGAACCTGCTGAGAAGCACCAAAGATCAAGATAGCAGTGGTGTATCACTTACAGAAGGGTTTTTTTTTTCTTTTTTTTTCCTCATGTTCTTAAGCCTGTAATCACAGATAAAATAGAAAAAGTGATTTAAAGCTGCTATGTGGCCCGGGAGGAAAAAACCTGAACTGAAACATGCATAATCCTGTATGAGACAAGCCCAGAGAAATCTAATTGGATTCTTCCCCAAACCGAATTCTGCAGTACAGTTATCTCCTTGATTATTTACTGCTCACAGTAATAAGCTGACAAAGAAAAATTGCTCCTGGAAAAAGAAGTCTTTCGGGCAGATTTTTGCATCCTGAAAGATTTCTTTGGCTGGGAACGCCTTAATAGGTCTGGGGTTTAACAGCAAACGCAAGGTGTGAAGGGAATGGCTGCGGAAATCCTGAGCTCCATCGCTCCTGTAGCGGCTGAGGTGTGGAACCCTGAGAGCAGGGAGGTGTCCAGGGCCAGGCAGAGCCCTGCTGGCTTCAGGAGCTGCTGCAGCTCCCAGGGAATCCCAACCCTGGGACAGTCACAGCAGGGAAGGACATGACACAAAGCCCAGCCAGGGCCGGACACCCCCTGGATCATCATCATCACCACCACCACCATCATCATCATCATCCTCTCCCAGAGACCAGCGGGGTCTGCAGGGCATGAAGGAGCCAAGGCTCCCCAGGCCAGCAGCAGCCACGGCTCCCCAGCCTCCCCAGATGCACTAAATGAAGTTTTGCTCTTCACAGATGCATAATTAACCCCCCGAGTAAACATCTATTCAAACCTGCGTAATTAGCACTGAATTTTTCAGAAGGCTAATGAAGGGCCCTGTTAGGCTCCTAATTGGCTTCCTCTCAGTCAGCTCTGGGTAGGAACCAGAGGAGGGGAAGGGCTCTGTGAGGCAGGACTGTGTGGATCGGGAATGTCGGGCTGGAATTTCACACAGGAAGGCCGAGGGCGCCCAGTCAGCCTCTCCTCGTGTGGACTCTCTCAGGTTGGAGAAATGCAGCCCCAGACCCCTGGGACAGAGGGGTGGGTAAAGTTTGGGAGGGTGGTTTGTACAGGGGGCTGGGATGTGCCCCAGAAAGGCACTTTTCAATGGAAATTATGGAGATACAAGAGATGGATGGAATTATTTAGGGACAGATAATGAAGCTGTGCAGTAAATGTGCTACTGAACAGGGTAATTAACAGTAATGCTCATCAGGAGCTAATTACATGATTCTTTGCCATTTTTAATGAATAGTTACCATGTAGTTTCCAGGACCAGAATTCCCAGGTTAAGGAGAACGTGCAAAACCTGAGACTGAGTTCCTTGGGTAACTCGTTCACCAACTCATCCACTGAATTTAAAAAAAAAAATAATAAATAAAGCCAGGATGAAAGAGCAGCTCTTTGCAGTTGAGACAATGCAGACTCAGAGAACCACCCAGGCCCACCTCAGCTCATTCCCCGTCACGCCATGAGTGAAGGACAGGAGCCTCCCTGCTTCACAGAATCCCTGCTTTAGGGCAGCAAAGAAAAGCAAATAATGCTCCCAGACTGTGGGGAATGTGCTACTGCCCTGCACATTCTTTCAAGGAGTTCCACCACAATATCTTCCCCTGGCCAACTGTTCAAAATCCCACCTGCATCGCTCGTGGCTTTCCAGCTTTCAAGAAGGGCTTTTCCTGCCCGGTTTCCTTTGGCTCCAGAGGCCAGGTGGCTCCATCGGCTGTGCTGCAGTGCTCTCTGCTGGCACCAGAGCTCCCGGGATGCTCCAGCCGAGCAGGGCTGCCCCAGACCCTGGCACACAATCTCGGAATGCTTCAGGTTGGGAAAGACCTTCGGGAGCAGCGAGTCCAGCCGTGGCCAAGAGCCCAAGGGCCGCCTGGGACTGTCCCCAAGGGCCACCTGGGACCGTCCTGCTGGAGCCAGACCCAAGGCATCCCTGAGCCAGGTCCAGGAAAAGCCAGGTCCAGCCAGCCCTGCACTCGGTATTTGCTTTCTGAGTGTGTGTTTGCATTCAGGGTGTCCTGACTGAAAATCCCCCACCTGGAACCGCACAGGTTCTGCCAGGAAATCCCCCCGTGGCACCGCCCCATTCCCCTGGCACTGAGAGCTCGGGTGGGAAGGAATATTCAAGATCTTCTGTTTCACTGTCCCAGGCTGCTCCCAGCCCAGTCCAGCCTGGCCTTGGACACTTCCAGGGATCCGGGGCTGCTCTGGGCACCCTCACCTTGCTCACAGGGAGGAATTCCCTCCCAGCGTCCACTCCAAATCTTCCCTCTTTTACTTTAAAGCCACTCCTCCTTGTCCTCTCACCAGCTGCCTCTGTGAAAAATCCCTCTCCATCTTTTTTATGACGCTCAGGAGATATTTTTTTCTTTGCTCATTCTTTGCTCATTCTCCCAGGCACGTTGCAGGTGCTTCTCCCCGGGGATGGATGAGAGCACCTTCCCGCCGTGCAGAGGGGCTGCTGTGTGAACATTCTGCTGTTTCCCTCCCACCCCCTCACTCTGATTCACGCCAGCAGAGCCAGCAGTGCTGCTTTCTCTGCTGCCTTTGGTTAATAACTGCTATTTTTCGCTCGAGCCCACGGAGAGCTCTGCACAAGTCCCTGAACTGCGTTGCTGCCGTCCCAGATTTCCATCAGGCAAGGTCAGGAGCCACCATCTCCATCGATTGCTGCTCAGCAGAGCCCTCGGGGGGCTCTGACTGTCACTCCTGCAGGTTGCTGGTGTTTTTCTGGGAGTGTTTCTGAAGGCCAGGCTCTGAGCCCCGGCCATGTGGGAATGCTGCAGCTGACGAGCTCTGCTCTCCTTCCCTTCTCTCAGGAATGTTTCTTCCTACTCCGACTGCTGCTCGTCCCCAGCAGGGCCCTGCTGCAGTGGGGCTCTTGCTGTGGATTTAGGACTCGTTTACAGCGAGTTCTGGACGAGCCAGGCACAGCGTGGGCACCCAGCACTGCCTGGCACGGCCACCTCCCCTCAAACAGCGCCGGGGCTGAGCACGGGCAGAGCTTCCTGGGGTGCTCCTCACCTCCGCCCTGAGCCCCTCCAAACCATCCCAGGATGGCTGAGAACCTCCCCTCCAAAAAACCAAAAACAAAACAAAAAAAACCCCACCAAAAAAAACCACTATCAAACCTCCTAATAAACCTCCTAATACCCCCTGAATAAACCTCCTAATAAACCCCCTAATAAACTCCCCCAAAACCTCCCTAATAATTCCCCCATAAAACCCCAAATAAACCCCTAACAAACCTAATAAACCTCCCAAACACCCCTCTAACAAACCCCCAATAAACCCACCCAATAAAATCCCTTCATAACCCCCCCCAGAAATCCCCCCAATAAACCTCCCTAATAAATCCCCAAAATAAAGCCCCCCAATAAAGCCCCCAATGAACCTCCTGGCGAAGCCTGTCAGGCCCCCCTGACTCCGGGGTCTCCCCCAGCAGTGGGAGTGGCTGCCCCTCACTCCACAGCTCAGGCCTCGCAGGGGCTTTCAAGGTAAAATCCACCCAAATTCCACCCAAACCTTGCACTAAAGGAAAGCTGCACCTTCAAAGCCACATCCAGGAATCCTGACCAAAATCCCAGGGGAGCTCCCAAGGAAAGGAGCAGCACCCAGGAGCCCTTGCCTTGGAACCGAGCTACTGAGGGAAAACACACAGAGGGAAAAAAAAAGGGATTTTCAAGTATTGCCTCAGAGCTGATTTATTCCTGACATAAAACTAAACTTCACGATGATATGGACTTTTTCCATGCATTATTCTAGATGGCAGTGTAAATCAACCGAGAATGCAGTCAGTAAAGTTGTTATTGCCAGCTCTAAAAATCCCACACTACAGGAAAGGCTCGAAGAATTATTAATATTTCCTCTATTCACATGGGCTGTGCTCGAGCAGGCACTCAACAGGGAGGTTTTGAAAGTCAAAGCAGAGCCATCGTGTGGGGTGGGACAGCCCCAAACCGGGGGCACGGGGGATGAAGCTCAGGTTGTTCTCTTGTGCCTTTTAGAGGAGCATCCCCTCCCGGTGCTGGGGCTGCTGCCGGGCCCAGCGCAGTCCCACACAACTCCCAGCACATCCCAAGGAAAACGGGGCGGTTTCCAAAGCTCCTTCCAGGGAGGTAAAATGCAATTTTGCATTCCAGCCGGGGACAGAGCAGCAGCGAGCTGAGCAGCGCCAGGAGCGGCCGCTGGGCTCCGGGACCGCCAGCCCTGCTGCGTTATCCCCCGGTGCCTCCCTGGTTACCATCTCGGCTCCATCTCCTCCTCCTCCTCCTCCTCCTCCAGCTCTAATCCCCGCAGACTCGGAGCTGAGCGCCGGCAGCCAACAGGAGTTGCTTTGTCTGTGCTGACTTGGGTAAGCAAAATGTTCTTTCCTCGCCAGCCCTTTGCCCTTCCTGCTCTTGCAGGTGGGATTCCCTGCTCCCCTGCTTTGCTTTAGGATGGGTTTTGGCTCGGAACGGGGAAATAGCGGAGACCGCTCCCCCAGAGTGTCCTCCAGCACTCGCCTCGCATTCAGCAATTTCATAGAAAGCTGTCTCGGGCATTCTGCGTCCCAAGCGTTTTAGGGAATCCGGGATGTTTATAATGAAAATGGAGATTCTGCCAGCGATCCCCAAGTTGCCTTGCAATGGATGGCGTGGTGGAGGGGACACGGGAGCTTTGATGTGGGTTTGGTTTTTAATGGCGAGCTCGTGGTTTCAATTTCTTGTTCTTTTGTCCCTGAACACGGAGGCTGCCCTGGCACTTCATTCATTCATTCATTCATTCACATGCAGATTTGCCTGCTTTGCCGTATTTTTTGTTTTATATCAAAGCCCTTTGAATTTTCATTCTCCTTTTTTTTTTTGCTATAAACTTCCAATTCCAAAGGCAAGCCCCTGAAAGCTGCATGCCTGCTCCCCCTGCACGAGAAAGTTTGTCACAAGATCATTAATCATGACTTACAATCATTCTGCTAATGCAGAGCATCCATTCAGAAGCAGGGTCTGGCTGCAGATGGATTTTCTTTTTTTTGCTCTGGGATGTGGAAGCAGAACAAATTTCCTCAGGAAAGGTTTCAGCAAGGTCATAAAAACATCCCTTGCACTCTGAGCAGGGTCGTGCCGGATCAGACAGAGCAGGGCAGTTCGCTGGCTCAGGCTGTGGGAGAGCCCAGAGGTCAGACATCCATACCAAACTTGTTTATTATCTTCCATCTGCAGTATAAACTCCACTGAAGTGCTGCTGGATTTGTTCTCGTGGGGAAGGGGGAAGCTCCACAAACCTCAGCCGTGCTGTGCGCTCCTCTCCCAGCTCAGAGGCTCTCACCTGCACGAGCTGAGGAGCTTTTCCATCTCCTTCTGCAACCACAGCCCCCGGCGTGCCCACAGGGGCACGGGCCAAGGGCACCAGAGCCCTGCCGGGGTCAGGGCTGGGCACTGCGAGCCCCAGGTGTGCCCTGGGAGCCCCTGCTGGGGCTGGCATCTGTCACCAGGCACAGCCGGGCAGGTCAGGGCACAGCTGGCAGGGAAGGAGGGCAGGGCAGGGCTAGCAGGGTGCAGATGGACACAGAGCAGGGTGGGATGGATGGGATTTAAGGCCCCTTCCCACCCAAACCATCCTGGGGTTTGGGGATTGTTGCGCCAGAGCTTGAAAAAATAACAAAAGACAAACAACAAGTAGATCAAACACTGCTTTGTGACCGACTGCTGTGAAGTGCAACAGGTGATTTAAGCAGAGGGGGAGACAAAGACGAGCTCCCAGGGACTCAGGGAATTCACATTCTCCTGACCCCATGGACCGAGAGGCCGCCGTGCCCTGCACCAACCCCTGGGCAGACTCTTCCCTTGTACCAAGAGAGGAAAAGCCACGGGGAAGGATGGGATCCAACAGGAGCCAAGTGGGCAGGTGTCCATCACCTGGGCACACACAGGATGGTCTGGGCTGAAAGGGACCTGAGAGATCCTTCCCTTCCAGCCCCTGCCGTATGCAGCTTTACGGGGACTCAAACATTCCATTATTGGGCTCTCAGAATAGCAGCACTTACTCCCCTTCCTCGCAGAGAGGCGAGGGCAGGCAGGAAATGACTTGCTGATGATGGCACAGGGAAACTGAGAAAGCAGGAAACCAACTCCACGTGTCGGGAGTGAGAGCTGCTCATGCAGCCTGTCCCCAGCACCAACTGCCACCCCCCGAGTGACAGCAGGAGCAGCTCGGAGACGAGCAGTGATTCACAGGACTGGGAAGAAAACATGATACTACCTTCCCTTGGGAGCAAAACTCCCTTTAAATAGGGAACTTGTTGAATTCACAAGGAATTAAACCTCAAAATGCTCCAGGAATGAGCCAGGACTGGGCAAATTTAACCCTTGGGCTTGAATGGGGAAAATTCTCAGAAGGGATTGGGCATGAGCCCACTGCCCCCTAGAAGTGGGAACAGTCCCCTCTGCCCAGTGAGAGCCACACAGATTCCAGGAGGGTTTCTCTGCCCTGTTCCCTCTGCGCCACGGAGCTGCTCCCAACCAGGACGTGCTTCAGCACAGGAGCCCAAAGTGCCACTTGTCCCCTGGGCCAGGCTGACCTACTTGGGGTTTTTCTCTCTTTCTTCACCTCATATTCTCTGGCTGACAGCAGCCAGGGGGAGGAATGGAGAGTTCCTCTCGGCTTTCCCTGTACTCAGCACCACCTGCCAGCCTGGCTCTGGTATTTATTTGAAGTGGATAAAACTCACCTGCCGTCACCAGCTCAATGTCTCTGCCAGCAAATCCTCCTTCTGTGATATTCCAGCTCTGTAGACTTGGGATGGGCAGATGACTGCAAAGAAAACTTTATTTAGGGGCTTAAAATAATTGGCAGAAAGGTTTCTATGGATTGATCAGCACTTTTGCGCGGGACTTTTGACCTTCCCTGATTCAAACAGCAAGATGAGGCTGGGTTCTAGAAGGAGCTGCATTTCTAAGAGTTACACAGGCATCAGAAACCAGGAGGTAAATAAAGGTCAAGTTCATGAGGTCTTTGGTGATTTTATGGACTGAAGCCTTCAACTGTTTACAATTGAGTCAATTTTGGTTTCAATAATGTTAAATTAACCTTTAAAAATTGTGTCAAGGAGCTGAAAACCCTGCAAATGTGCTAATTAAGGAGATAAAGTAGGTTCAGGAGGAATCCAATATCTAAGCTGTCTCTTATGAAAAAAGACCTTTCAGCTTTTCCTCTGCTTTAATACTTCTGCCTTTTCCAAAGGGATAAAAAACATCCATGGAAGCTTTTGCTTTGTCTTCTGAATCTCAGCAAAGCCTTTGGCTCCCTTCCTGCTCTGGGAAGGGGAGCACTCCACATACCCAGGGATGCTCCCCGTGCCCAGGGTCACTTTTATGTCTATTATTCTCTTGTCTCCAGGTTCCTCTCTCACCTTCCAGTGTCCCTCCAGTCCTTAGACCCAATCTCATTACGAGTGCTAAGGGATTTGTGGAGCATTTTACCCCTCCCAGACCGTGGCCAGCTCCAGTTCTAACTCTAACTGGGGAGTCCTGGCCTTCCTACAGACACAAACCACGCCAGTGACCTCTGCTCCTCCTCACAGCATCCCCTGCTTCCACTCTGGAGGAGATGGGGCGCAAGGAAGAGGACGACAGCAGCTCCTGGAAGAAGCAGACCAGCAACATCCGCAAAACCTTCATCTTCATGGAGGCCCTGGGATCGTGAGTACCAGCCCCCAGCCCGGCCCCCTAGCCCAGGGACCCGGCTCCCTCTGGGCCAGGAGCAGCTCAGGGTGCCCAGGACGCTGCTGCTGCCACCCCTGGCTCAGCAGATCCCCCCAGGCATGGCTCCAGTGCCCCCTGCCCTCCCCTGCAGCCCCTCGGACCCTGAGGGAGCCGTGCACCAGGGGGGTTCTGCACCAGGAGGGTTCAGGTTTGGCACCAGGAGGATTTTTGCACCAGGGGGGTTCAGGTTTGGCACCAGGAGGGTTCTGCACCAGGAGGGTTCAGGTTTGGCACCAGGAGGATTTTTGCACCAGGAGGGTTCAGGTTTGGCACCGGGAGGTTTTGCCCCACTCCCGCTGCAAGGTCGGGGCTGGCGCAGGCAGCAATTACAATAACAAGTCGTATATTTAGCTCAGGAACCCTGACTCAGTTGGGGAATGAAACAAAAACAAGGATGTTGGAGTTGTACAATCCTTCCCTGTGCGTTAACAGCTTAATTTGCCTATTCATGGGGATGAGACAACAAAACATTTCCAAGGTGGTGGGGGAGGAATTGAATTACCTCCACCAGCAAGTTCTGTCACGGACAAATTTTCTGTGACTTCCAAGACAAAGCTCCCAAAGAAGCAGCTACTCCAAATTCTCACTCTCAGAGATTAATTGAATTATCCAGCAGCTTTCGCTAAAGGAATGAGGTTAGAAGAAGCTTTGTTCTCTCCTAGCCCACTTGTTGATTCATCATTTTTAATAAGGGGCATAATTATAATAAACTGTTTGGGACACAGATGTAGAACAGATGCCCCGGCAGCTGATTTGTAGGTTGTTCATTTCCTACTATTGCTTTAATAGGAAAATTTCGCATTAGAAATTGGGATTCTTTTCCCACATGCATCGCTTCAGCTCTCTGAAGAATTGAAATTAAAATCTGGGACTTAAAACCACCTCAAAATCGTTATCACCTTTCCCCAGGGTCCACAGCACTGCCCTTCCTTGCCCGGCCCTCAGCTCCCTGCAGGGCTCTGCAGTCTCAGAGCAAGTCCCAATTAACGGCCCCCAGTTAACGAGCTCTGGTTGGATGAGGATTAGCGAGGACTGGCTTGGCCCCGTGTCACTGCCCCGAGCCTCGTGCTCAGCTCCCCAGGACAGAGCTGCAGAGGATTGGGGGTTTAGGCAGGTTCTAAATATAATATAAATACCTGCTGCTGCTGCTGCGCGGGCTGAACAGACACTCCCTGTGCCTTTGTCACCGGGGGGACGGGGAGCAGCAGCCCCCGCAGACACGAGAACATCAGAGGCTCCAGTTAAACATTAGCTGAGGTTCTTTTGCTGTTTTGTTTTCCAGATGTGCAGAACGTTGGGTGACACCAACCCAAACTGCAGCCCCGTGCAGGTGGACTGTGCAGAATTAACATTTTCTCTGCTAAAAAAAAAAAAAAAAGAAAAAAAAAAAGTGGGGTTTTATTTGCATTGCATGACCTTGCCTTGACCACCCCAACTTTGGGGCTGCTCCAGCACAGTCCCAGCTTTAGAACCAGCATCCTCTTGAGGCTCCCACCACTTTGTTTCCCCCGTGCTCTTTCCCCTCCCCGTTCCCCCTGAAATGCAGCTTCTCCCCCTCTCTGCAGAGGCGCCTTCTCAGAAGTTTTCCTGGTGAAGCAGAAAAGCACTGGCAAGCTCTTTGCTCTGAAATGCATCAAGAAGTCTCCTCTCAACAGGGACAGCAGCTTGGAGAATGAGATAGCAGTGCTGAAAAAGTGAGTGTGACAGTGTGAGGAGCACTCCTGGTGCGCTGGGCGCTTCCAATAAAGGGTCTGGTCCTCCCACTGCGGGTGCCTGGTGCTCCGAAGGGAAGGGGATGGGCATCAGTGATCCTCTGCCACGCAGGGGGAGGGACAGCAGCCCCAGTGAACTTTCCCTGGTGATTAAAGTGAGATGACTGCTGGCTTTTCTACCTCAGAAGCCCCTTCTGTCCTTGCCAGGATTTGCTTCTGACCCACATTTCCCTTTGCAGAATAAAGCACGAAAACATCGTGACTTTAGAAGATATTTATGAGAGCACAACCCACTTCTACCTGGTCATGCAGCTGTGAGTACCTGCAGGGCCATTTCTTTGGGGCCACAGAGGAAGGACAGGGCAGGACCAGGGGGATGTGTGGGGTCCCAGAGCCCCTCAGGGGTCCCTTCAAACACCCCCAGTGGTGAACCCTCTGTTCCAGCCCTCAGCTGGAACCAACCCGGACACCCCCTGTGGCACCACGGCCCATCCCCATGCTAACAGCAACCTCCTGAACCACGATTTGGATCTATTTATGCAAATTAATTCCTCACAGTTTAGCAGGGCAGAGACAGAAGTATTTCTAATTAAAGCTGTGCCACGCAGGGTTTCTAGAAATGGAATGGGCGCCGTGTCAGCAGCACAGAATGAGCTCCGAGCTCTTAACTGCAAATTGAGTAAAGAGCAAAACCCTGGAGCCACCTGTGGAGTGGAGCCTGGGGCGGGGCTGGGCACCTGCAGCTCAGCCCTACCAGGGCTGGCCTCACAGCCTCGCCCAAACTGCCCCGGTTTACCCAGCCTGGAATTGCACCCAGGAGCATCCAGCAGCCTCAGCCTCCCAAAAACTGCTGTGAAAAGAGCAGAGACTCGGCCGAGCTGACACAAAAGCTTTGTTCACCTTTCCCCCAGTCCTTTTCTTTCTAAGCTGCCCTTTCCACAGGGTGTCCGGGGGAGAGCTGTTTGACAGGATCCTGGAGCGGGGCGTGTACACGGAGAAGGACGCGAGCCTGGTGATCCACCAGGTGCTGACAGCTGTGAAATACCTGCACGAGAACGGGATCGTGCACCGGGACCTGAAGGTGAGCCCTGTCCCCAGGGCCACGGGGAGCACCTTCACCTGCCTGCCCCACCTCCTCCTGCTCCTCTTGGCCATTTTCCCACCACAAATTTCACCCTCTGACCCCCCCAGCCCGAGAACCTCCTGTACCTGACCCCCGAGGAGAACTCCAAAATCATGATCACGGATTTCGGCTTGTCGAAAATGGAGCAGAACGGGATCATGTCCACGGCCTGTGGGACTCCCGGATACGTGGGTGAGCCAAGGGGCAGGAGTGGGCTGGTGGATTTCCTGGAAAAAAGGTTGTGCACATCCAGGACATTGCCTGGAAGAAGGGAAAGAAACATGTCAATACGTTGATAACAATGCGGGACTCAGAGATGCATTGCACAGACCCTACAAATGAGTGTAGGAACTGAAAAATCTCAATATTTTTAAAATGCAAAGAAAAGGGTAATTTTGAGGGCAATATATTTGTTGATAAATTTATTTAAATTATTTTACTGCAATGGGATTTTATTTAATTCCCACCAGACTGCACTGGCTGGATGCAGCTCCCTGGTTAAACCTCAGCACGCGGTCAGAGATTGTCCGTGGCTCTTTCTATAGAATGGCATTCAAAAGACAGAAAAACTGCAGACCAATTCAGCTGGGAAACGGGGCTGTTACTGGCTGAAACCCCTGCTTTTCCCGGTGTTGGCTGATTCCTTATTGCTCAGAATTCCCCTTTGGTTTTGCTGCCCTGCAGCCCCCGAAGTGCTGGCCCAGAAGCCCTACAGCAAAGCCGTGGACTGCTGGTCCATCGGGGTCATCACCTACATCCTGTGAGTACCGCCAGCAGCAGCAGCCCCTCCCCGGCTCCCGCGGGCTCTGCGGAGCGGGGGCGATGCCAGACCTCCCCTTCTTCTGTGCGGCACAGCGCTGAATTCCTCCTAAACACAGGAATTAGAGGGATGTGGGGGAATCAAGCGCAGGAGCGGAGATGAAAGGAATCACATTTGCTCTGTTCTGTGCCTCATCCTATGCTTTGTTTTTTTTCCCCAGTTCCCTACAAAATACCATTCCATCTTCCCGGGTACTTTTTGTTTCGTTTCCTCCCACACTGCTCAGCTCGGTACCAGCTGTGGCTTTGTCCTCCCGCTGCTGCAGTGAAGTTTTTAACTCTCCGAGCAGCTTTGCTGATCCCCTGAGCAGAGAGGGACAGCGCAGTGGGCAGAGCAGCTCCTCTGTCGCTGCTGTCACTCCTCACCCGTGTGGCCCCGTGGGCTGTGGAGGAGCCTGTGCCCACCCTGTGGTGGCACTGAAGGGCCCCCGGCTCCCTGCTCTCTTCCAGGCTCTGTGGGTACCCTCCTTTCTATGAAGAAACTGAATCCAAACTCTTTGAAAAGATTAAGGAAGGTTATTACGAGTTCGAGTCTCCGTTTTGGGACGATATCTCCGAGTCAGGTAAAGCTCCGGGGCTGGGGAGCTCCGCAGGCTCTGACCCCAAATCCCCAAAGCAGCCGAGCCCCGAACGCCCTGTGCTGCCCCAGGGGGGCTGGAGCTCTGAACCAAGCTCTGGAGCTCTGAAGGGAGCCACTGGCACAGCAGCAAGCGCTCGGATGTGGGAAGGGTGGGAAGGATCAGAGGCTCCATCTCCTCGCTGCTGGGGGATGGTGCCAAAGCAGAGCTGCCCTGGCAGGGACGGGGGCTTTGGAGCCCGCCTGGAATGCAGCATCCTCAGCTGCGGCCGTGGTTAATGTAAACCTGATTTTCTCAAGTGATCACTGAGCTCTGAGTGAGCTTTGATTTCCTTGGCAGTGCTCAAGGCCAGGCTGGACGTGGCTGGGACAGTGGGAGGTGTCCCTGCCATGGCAGGGGGGGCTCTGGATCAGCTTTAAGGCTCCTTCCAACCCAAACCATTCCGGGATTCTGTAAGAAGGGAAACTCTGGGGTTTTCCCCCCATTTTTTCTCTCTGTCCTGTCAGCCCAGGCTGCTGGTGGAGCTCCCCTGTGCACAGCTCACTGCAGGCAGCATCCGCAGGGTTTATTTCAACATCAGTCTTTTATACAAACAAACAAACCTAGCAGGGGGTGTGCTGGGCTTTAATAACAAACATCACAGCCCTTCCTGCAAGAAAAACAAAGGGAAGGAAAGGGGAGAGATGTAACAGCTCTTCAGGGCAACTTCTAAACCTGCTCAGTTTGCACTTCATGGCTTTTAAAGTTATTTTTTAGGTGGATAATTCAACTCCAATTCACACAATGTAAGAGTGAAGTTGGGTACATCCAGGATTGATATTTTTTCATCTGGAGCTTGTCACTATAAGAATCTTCCTTTACTGGAGTAATCACAAAATTATTAAGGTTGGAAAAGATCTCCAAGAGCAAGTCCAGCCTTTGGCTGAATCCCACCACGCCCCCCAAACCACATCACCAAGAACTATCTACTCATTTTCTGAGAACTCCCAGGGATGGTGGCTCCCCCACTGCCCTGGCCAGCCCCTTCCAAAGCCTTTCAGTGAAGGCATTTTTCCCAATATCCATCCTGAACCTCCCCTGGTGCAGTGACACAAACCCCTTCTCCTCAGGGCTGACCTCTGGGGTGTTCATCCAGCAGCATTTCCCGTGTTCTGTTAGGATCAGCTCTGGGAAGAAGGAGAAAATAACCTCTCTGCTTTTTCCCCCTTGCCCAACCAGCCAAGGACTTCATCCGACATTTACTGGAGAAGAACCCGAGCGCGAGGTTCACCTGTGAGGAGGCTCTGCGGCACCCCTGGTGAGGGTCGGGGTGGCTCTGCAGCCCCCACATCTCGCTCCCTGTGCTCCATGGGAGCAGGGATCAGGAGTGGAGTGTCCCGGGATCAGGAGTGTTATCAGGAATGTCCCGGGATCAGGAGTGTCCTGGGATCAGGAGTGTCCCCAGGAGCAGGAATGTCCCGGGATCAGGAGTGTCCCAGGATCAGCAGTACCCATGGGATCAGGAATGTTATCAGAAATGTCCTGGGATCAGGAGTGGGATCAGGAATGTCCCACAATCAGGAATGTCCTGGGATCAGGACTGTCCCAGGATCAGGAGCGTTCTGGGATCAGGAATGTTATCAGGACTGTCCCGGGATCAGCAGTGTCCATGGGATCAGGAATGTTCCCGGGATCAGGAGTGTCCCCCACACCATTAACATCACCGCCTCCCCCTCTGGCTCCTTCTTCTGTGCAAAGAAAGCAAACCATGAATAATTAAAGATGCAATTTGTGCATATTTGCCTCCACAAACAGAGGCAGAGGAGAAATCCCACCCTGAGCTTTCCCAGGCTTTGAAGTGTGTGTTTGTGTTACGTTTTGTTGCTGTTTTTTCCTTTGGGTTTAATTATTGCTGATTGAACGTACAAAGCAGTTCGGTGCTTCCAGAATGTGGAATGCCTTACAAACGCCATCTGCCTACGAGCCCATTTTCTGCTCTTCCATCTGCAGGATTAATGGAAATACAGCCCTTCACCGTGACATCTACCCATCTGTCAGTGCTCAGATCCAGAAAAACTTCGCAAAGAGCAAATGGAGGGTAAGTGGCTGCTGCCAGGAGCCCCCAGCCGTGTCACCAACAAACACCAGTTGCTGTCAGCCTGCACCGAGCAGGGCTTCAGCAGGGTGGGTAGGCATCCCAAAAGCTGGGATCCTCCAAAGCCGGGCCCTCCGAGGCTGGAATTGCCTGCAGTCGATGTTTGCAGGTTGTTGGGAGCAACATTCCCTGCTGCAGAGTGAGCTGGGAGATTCAGCACAAACTCGGGGCTTCAGGGGCCCCACCAGGAGAGCAGAGGGCAGGGGTCATTCCCAGCTGCGGGCTGTTTTCCTGGGCTGGAAGCGGCCGTGAGCTCCAAACGCCCCAGCAGCTCGCAGCCGATGGAAATGTGGCAGGAATGTGCCCACCCCACACAGCCAGTGCTGACAGCGCCGTGCCTGGTGGCACCTGGGGGGGGACAGCGTGTCCTGCCACCGCCAGCTGCTCACCGGGGCTTTTGTCTCCTTCCTCAGCAAGCCTTCAACGCCGCGGCCGTCGTGCACCACATGAGGAAGCTGCACATGAGNCAGCAGGACACGGGAACGGGGCAGGAAAAGCTGCCGAGCCCCCCAGAGGAGGGACCCCTGCCCGGAGAGAGCAGCCTGGCCCTGCCGGACACCCACAGCCCCCCGGAGGAGGGACCCCTGCCCGGGGAGAGCAGCCTGGCCCTGCCGGACNGGGGACCCCCCCGCCAGCAGCGCCGAGCGATGACAAGGACACAGCACAGGGCCCCTCGCAGGGGCACCCAACCCCACCCAAACCTGCTCAGCCCCAGCAGGACACGGGAACGGGGCAGGAAAAGCTGCCGAGCCCCCCAGAGGAGGGACCCCTGCCCGGAGAGAGCAGCCTGGCCCTGCCGGACACCCACAGCCCCCCGGAGGAGGGACCCCTGCCCGGGGGGAGCAGCCTGGCCCTGCCGGACACCCACAGCCCCCCGGGCAGGAGCTCCTGTGGCTGCAGCCCCTCCTGTGTGAGCCACGAGAAGACAAAGGCGTCCTCCTGCTCCGAGCCAGTGCTGCTCAAAAAGTCTTCCAGATCCCAGTAGGTATCCAGGCCCTTCCCGCTGGCTTCCAGCAATGGGAGTGACAGTCCCTGGCAGGAGGTGCCAGGCACAGGAGCGGCGGCCCCGCAGGGAGGAGGGGAGGGATGAGGCGGTGCTGGGTTTGGCTGGAAGCTGTGCCCAGCCCAGGCTCTCCCGAGTGTCCCAGCACTGCGGTGCCAGGCTGGGTGGCACAGCTCCCCAGGAGCACGCTGGTTTCCAGAGCAGTTACCAGGGCTCAAGCTGCTGGTGCTGAGTGCCCAGACCCTGCCTTGGCTGCAGGCACCGCAGCCAGCCCTGCTCTGCTCTCACAGCTGTTCTGTACATTGACACACAATTCCCCTACAGAATGATCATAAATAATTGCTCTTTCTCTTCTTTCTCTTCCCTTCCACCCATTCCCACCCAGTCACTTCAAGTCCCCAGTTCTTGTTGCAACGAAAACCAGTAAACACTCGTCGCACTGCGGCACTGGGCAAACTGGAGTTTGTTTGATGATGTGATGGAGGCAGACATGTGGCCAGAGGTGAGTGCCCCCCCAGCAGTCCAATCATCAGCTGCTCTTAATTAATCCAATTAGGGCAGGCAAAAGGGAAAGGCACAAATAGCACAGTGACTGTAGGTGAAATAAAGGGAAAAATCCTTTCACCAAACCACCCCGCCAGCAGTGACTCAGCTCCCAGCAGGGCCAGGCCCTGACTCGGAATCCAACTTTTACATCACACAGAGAGGTTGCCCAGGAATGTGAGAGAGGAAGCAGAGCACGGCTTTGTCACACCAAACTCCACAACGATTTCAAGCTGTTCACTGGGAAAAATGCTGATGCAAACCTGTCCCTCAGCTGGGCTTAGGGCTCTTCAGCCAGGTGTCAGCCGTGGCCACGAGCAAAGGGCTGACTGGAGCCACAGCTCCAGGGCTCAGCACAGGCAGCACAGCCTCTTCCCCAGGTTGGGCCCAGGCAGGCTTGCATGTGAGCAGAGGCCAGAGATGCTCATTTTGTAAAGCAGAGTGAAATCATGCAAGTTGGATCCTGCTTGGCCGCAGCTTGGCTCGGTCCTGTTATCATTTACATCACTTTGCATGTGAGCAGAGAGAAGTTTTGCTGTTAGATCCTGCTCTAAGGCAGGTCCCAGAGGTGAGCTCCTGCTGGCAGAGCTCTCAAAAGCAACATCAGGTGAGCTCCCTGCTCTCGTGTCCTGTGCCAGCCTCTGCTGATGAGGCTGTTTGAATGAACAGCACTGCCACCACAAAAGATGAACAGCAGAGACAAATGGGAGTTAGAGCCGCTCTGGACTCCAAAGAGCCCGTTCCAGCCATCGGTGCTGTGCAGAGCCTTTGAACAGCCCCAGAGGGACCCGAGCTGTCCCTCGCCCCTCTGCAGCTCGTGAGCAGCGCATCCTGCAGGTGCCAGGGCAGTGAAACAAAGCCCAGCCCTCACCTGGAATTCTCTCTCTTGCAGAACCAGAAGGGCTCTTTTACTCTTCTCTGCACTTCAGAGCCAGACAGCGCCAGCGTGAGCAGGAGGGATGCTGTGCCCTGGCACAGCTCTGGGAGCCGTGCCCAGCTGGGCACAGGGGCACAGCAGTGCCAGGATCCAGCGCTGCAGTGAGCTCGGGCTGGTTCTGCATCATTCCAGCTGGGAGGAGGCGAGGGCAGGGCTGAGGCTCCTGCTCCCACACCCGGTGTACATTACCATAGGGCGCCGGCAGCGCCTCGAGCTTCTGTTTTCCGTACCCTGTGTAGTTGTCAATGCACAAAGGCACAACTCCACCCCACGAACCAAAGCCATGCAGAGCTTTACTCCTGTGGCAGCTCCGTCCTTTCACAGCCCTCACCCTCTCCTCAGCCTTGGGTAGTGCCAGGCTTTGGCACTCGAGTTCAGCTGCCCGGGCTGCTCAGCCCTCACTGCAGCTCGACAGGAGAGAGAACCTGCTAGAAAGCTCCCTGTGTCTGACAATAACACAGCAAGCTCTGAGCTCCGCTTCCAAGGCTGTAATTGCACAATGAACACTTGCTTAATAAAGCTGAGACTTGTTTTGTAAAGTGCCTCTTGGTTACTCACAGAAATCTGATGTGGAAATGGTCTGTTAAGCCCCTCCCAAAGCTTCCCCTGTGCATCCCAGAATTGATACCACTGCTGTTTTCCTGGCAAAACCTTCTGTGGCCAATAAGCAGATTGTGGCAGAAAATCAAACAAGACATCTGACTTCACCTTCGACTATGAGCCTGTGTTTCTCGAATTTGAATAAATATAGGTATGTTGTACAGAGGCAGATAAAATTCTCCATTTCTCTGATCTGCTTATTTGAAGGAAGATCTCAGAGGGAAGTACTGAAGCCATGGCATGTTTGAAGAATTAACTGCAGCACAGATAAAAAGCTTTAGAAGACCCCACAGGAGGGCTTTAATTTGAACAGTGAAATTCAGCTTAAAGAGTTTGAATTGGCTAAAAGAAAAAACTAATTTCCTGGTTTATAAAGCCCCCTGGAAATAACAACCTGGGGATGTGCTGATTTGCCACGGCAGCCTGATGTCTCTCCCCTTTTCCTCCAACCACTGGGCAGCTTCAGCCAGTCCAACCCACTCCATGGGGCTGCTCCTTCGGTTCAGTGCAGCTATTTTCCAGAGGTATGGAAAATGAACTTGCTAAAAATAGGGATATTGGGCACAGAGGAACTCCAGCTGGAAGATGGGAATGAATGCAGCAGTCGGTGTGTGCAGAGGGGGCAGCCCTGGAGCAGGGGGTGCTCAGGAGCAGCTCTCATAGTAGGCGACTTTCCTGTTGATGGTGTCCCGGATCCTTCCCACCTGCTCCTCCAGCCCCGACAGCCGCGACATCCTGGACACCAGAGCCTGGTTGCCTTTCTGAATTTCCGACTCTAAAGCTGAGGAGAGAGGGGCAGGGAAGGGAAGGGTTACGTGGTGGGGCTGGGCTGAGCCTCCACCTCACTCCTGCACAGCTCTGACTGGGCAAGAAAACCAACATCCCGCACTCCCTCTGCTCCCCACCCTCTACACAACCCCCAAAATACCTCTCCCATTGGTTCTGAATGCCAAAAATGGAAGTGAGTGTGTGGAGGAGCACAGTGGCACTGCAGGCAGGGCTTCCCTTCATGGTGGCACCCTGGAAAACTCTGGCACCGCACCTCCAGCTATAGCCCAAATCCCACGCTCCCACTGCCCACAGTGCACTATCTCACTCACCACTCCTTTCCCTCACACCACACCAGGCCGTGATGACGTGGAGTTTGCGGAGCCTTACTTTCCATCCTGAGCACGATGCCCACGGTCTCCTGGAAGAGCGCCTGCGCCTCGCGGCCGATGCTCTGCACCCGCCTGCCCTGCTCGCCCAGCGCCAGGCCCTGCCCCATCCTGCTCTGCAGCTCCGAGAACAGCTCCTGCACCTGTGCAAAAGCCTGGGGAAAGCAGACAAAGGAAAGGTTCAGCAGGCTGTGGAGAAGCGGGGATCCCAGTGTTGAATCCTGTGTAGATATGAAATGGATGCTGCGCCAGAGCTTTGTTACCAAGTGAGCGACAGCCTGTGGCGCACTCAAGGACGGACAGGCAGCTCCACGAGCTGCTCTGCCTCAGGCAGGACAGACCAGGAAGGAATTTCCAGCACAGGGCGTTAGGATTGGGAATGGCTCTGGAGGAATTCAGCAGCAGGATGGTACTGTGGCACAGCAGCCGGCACAGGGGCAGGGCACGGCCGGTGGTGCGGCGCCGGCAGCGGGCACACCCCGCAGCCCTACCTGCTGGGCGCTGCTGGCCTGCTGTGCCGCTGTCCCCGCCGTGTCCCGCATGTCCCCGGCCCGCAGGAGG
>VWZN01009185.1:905608-915862 GCA_013396955.1 Regulus satrapa
GCCCAGGGCAGAGCCACCCCAGTGTGTCCAGACCCAGGGCAGAGCCACCCCAGTGTGTCCAGCCCCCGGCAGCCTGAGCTCACCGTGCTGTGCTGGTTCCCCGCAGGGGCGCAGCGCTCGGCGTGGCCGTGACAGAAGCAGCTCCCCAGCACCTGCATCTCCGTCACAGCGTAGAAGGTGCTGGGCGCGTGGTACCCCTGGCGTGGGATGTGGGGCAGCTCCGTGAAGTTGATGCGCAGGTTGGTGAAGGGCCCCAGCTCTGTTGGGGACAGGGATGGGTGTGAGGGGCAGCAGGTGCCCAGCAGGAGCTCCTGGCAATTGGTGGGGAGAGCTTGGAGCAAGGGAAGGAGGAATTGACACAAAAAGCAGCAGCTGAGCCATCAGCAGAGACCCTGCCAGCCAGGAGGTGCAGCTCAGGGTCCCCCAGGGGTTACCCCAGCTCAGCACTCCCTGTCACTGCAGGACAACCACGAGGAGCCTCATTCTCCTCTCCCTTCTCAGCTCTGGAGGAGGCCCATCACATACTCTGGATGGCTTGGCTGTAAGAGGAGCTGATTGTAGACCCCAGGTCTTGGACACTGAATTTCACCTTAGAGGGGAAAAAAAACCAGGTTAAAAAGCAGTCAACTCAAGCTGCTCTGGGGACTGTGTGCTCCAGACTCGTCTCTGCACAATGTCACTAAACACAGGGACAGCCTTTAGAGCTGCAGAGGACTTTACAGGAAGTCCAACAAAACACCTCGCCCATCACAGAGCAGCAAAGGCTTTCCTGCCAGAGGAAGGAGCAGGAATCTTCCCAAGGACTGCTCTCAGCAGTGCTGGCTGCCACGGCCCACCCTCACCAGGTGTGCAGGGCTTCCAATCCCCCACCCCTCACCAGGTGTGCAGGGTTTCCAGTCCCCCCCATGTTCCTGCAGCGCTGCCCACCCCAACCCCAGGGCCACAACGGGGATCCCTGCCACAACGCCCCAGTCCCTACCGTGCCCCCGTGCACGGGGTGCCCCCGCAGCTCCTGGCACCGGGGGTCCTGCCAGCGCTCGGGGGAGCCGCGGGGCACGCGGGGGAAGGCGGCAGCGCAGTCGGAGGCCAGGTACTGCAGCACCTGCCAGGTCCTGCCGGCGTCCAGCGAGCGCTCGATCAGCATGGCTGCGGGCGGCGACTGCGGGCAGGGACAGACCGGGGGGCTGGCACCAGGGGCTGGCAGCCCGGGGTGACACCTCGCGAGCAGAGGCGCTGCCCACAGACACCAACCCTGAAGTGCAGCACGACGCTGTCCAGCTGGAAGGTCCGCCCCAGGTCCAGCTGCAGGGACACGCGCTCGACGCCTGCGGGCACAGAGAGGCACCCTCACAGGGAACGCTGACAATAACCTGCCAGGCCGCTCCTTTCCTCCTTTCCTCCGCGTCCACAGAGCTCAGCAGCGTTCCCTCCTCCCCCGGGCCGGGTGACTGGCAGCAGTTCGTGTGGCGGGTGACCCCGGCGGCCCTCACCGTTCCGGGACTGCCACCAGCGCGCGCGGCCGGCCGAGGACAGGACGTTCTCCACGCGGTGCCCGCTGGAGCTGTGGGGCAGCCTGGAGTCACACCTGCAGCATTTCATGCTCCACTGCAAGAGAAAGGAGAGCGGGAGTGACCATCCCAGCATCCCGGAGGGAAAGGCCTCAGGCTGAGGGGGAAGGCAGAGCGGATCCCGTGAGGAGCGAGGAGCGCCGGCACAGCTCATTGAGAGAGAGATGAAGGACCACGATCAGGTCTGCCCCCCACACCTTGCTAAAAACCACAGCTCCGAGGCTTTATGGACTGAAAGCTAAACCCAAAATGCTTTTGACTAACACAGATTTTTGGCGCACCATCAAAACTGCGGTTTTCAAAGCAGCACTCCTGGTTTCCACAACGCCAACACTTGGTAGAAAGCCCTTTGCAGCTTTCCAGGACTGGTTTGTCCTTTCCACACAGCCGAGGGGCTGTCTGGTGAACAGAAGGGCCTTTCTCTCCTATCCAAGGGCTCCGGGCGATGCTCGGCCCCCAGGGCTCTCCCCGGGGAGCAGAGCAGGAGCAAGCAGTGGGTGAGAAGCCAGGGGGTGGGAAGTCGAGCGGCTCAAAGTTCAGCCCTTCACTTGAGCAAGTAACCCAAGGAGTAAACAGGGATTTAGCACGGGGAATGTGGGGACGGCAGAAAACGGTCCCCCGGGAGCAAACAAATACCCAAAATGTCGCTCACCAGGCAACGCTCCCTGCAGCCACCTCCAGCCACCACCGCGGGGCTCCTGAGCCGCTCAGAAATGGGCAGAAAGCAGCAGGGAGCAGATTGAGCAAGAGCCAGGAGTGGGGAAGGGCTGGACGGCAGCCAAGGGGAGAGGCAGGCAGGGGTGGGTGAGCAGGTTGGGCGAGGACCACCAGGAAACTGGGATGGAGACACCCAGGTGAGGCCAAGGTGGGGAAGGGCAGGGCCCGGGGGGATGAGATGGGGAATTAGGAGATGGAGAATCAGGAGATGGGGAATTAGGAGATGGTGCCAGAGCCCACAGCAGCATCCTGGGGGGACAGGGGGAGGCCCCGACTGAAGCACTTGGAGTGGAGCAAACGCCAGGGACTGCAGAGGCCACTGGGAGGGGAAAGATGCTGCTCAGGGCATGAAATGAAGGGCTCAGCACCTCCAGCCTGGTGGAAAACAGTTTATCCCGAGAAACTGGGGCTGCCCCATCCCTGGAAGTGTCCAAGGCCAGGTTGGATGGGGCTTGGAGCGGCCCGGGAGAGTGGAAGGTGTCCCATGCCAGGGCACTGGAACTGCATCATCGCCTCCAACCCAAACCTTCTGGGATTCTGAGCTGCCAGGGGCCTGAGCAGCTGAGGAGCCTCCCAAATGGAGCAGTGAGACTCGTCTGTCCCCCTGACACATCCCAGAGCTGGGGGATTAGGGAGGATGGAGCAGAGATGGCAGGAGCCAGCCCTGACGGCTCAGAAAGGTCACCTGGGTGCAGAGTGGGTCTGAGGGACAGCAGGGGACTGGGTCTGGCAGGGGCACAGCTGGCACAGGGAAGGCAACGAGACACCCCAGCAAGGCTGGCAGGGGCTGTGGTGGCTTCGGGTGACACCAGAGGCACGTTGGGACCCCAGTGGGGAATCAGCTTTCAGCTGGCCTGACCTCGCTGCCACCTCCATGCTAAAACCTTCCACAGGATGCTTAAAACAGAGGAGCCAAATCCTACCCAAACCCTAAATAGGGCCCACAGGGCTGGGGAAGGGAGGGTGGCAGGAGGTGGCAGCCACTGGGTGACACCACAGTTTCTGGTTTCCCCTTTAAAAATTAATTTGCGGTTTACAAAAATTAATCTGTGGTTTCATTCCAAACACAGCCCAGCCCTGAGTCTGCTCTGTCCCAGGCCTGGGAACCCTTCCCCAGTTGGGTGCACACTGAGATCCTCACTTGTAACCCATCTGTTTCCATATTATCCACAATCTTTATGTTCTCTGTCTATAAATACCCCAGCACAGGAGTTGGCAAACTACAATATTTATAACAATATCACAGAGTAAGCAAACATAGCACTGAAAATATATAATCATGCAATTTCCCTGGCTCTACCAGTGAGAATCACAAATAATTTAATCAGGACTAGGCAGAACTCATTTCAGATAATGGCCACGAGCAGCAAATTGTCAGGGAGCTGCAGGAATTATCCACAGAAATAATCTACTGAACAATTGCCAGTGGTGATTAAACGTCCCAGCAGTTCTGACTGTGCTTAGCAAAGGAGAAAGGAAGGTTTTCTGCAAGGGGAAAGGTTAAACTCGGCTAAATTATTAGGAGTGACTTGTGCATACTTATGAGATCATGCACAGAGCCAGGGAGAGCGGGGCTCTCCAGCAGCCACAGTGCAGCTGCAGCCCCACTTCAAACGGGGTGCAGAGACAAAATGAAGCTTCAGCTGTGTGAGACAAACCCTTCCCAGGCAGCCAGGGATGTGCTGGGTGCAACAATCTCTCTCTTTTTTTTTTTTTTTTCTTCCTCTCAGTTTTTAAATTGTGACTAAAATTAACACTGGAAGCCAGATTCATTTCACGTCCTCGCAGCAAATTGTGAAACCCCTGCATTGCACAACAGCAGGATTTGCTCTTACCAACTGTGACTATGTGTCTCAAAGTTCCTCGGGACAGAGGGAATTACCAAAAATGACAGCCCAAAATGAAGAGACATTTACCAGCACGCACATTTTTCCACCTCTGGATTTTTCACCGGGCTCAGTGGGTCCCTGGGAGCTGCGCCAGGAGCACACGAGGGCTGCAGCACTACGTGAGGAGCAGCAAGGAGGATTTGGGATCTGCTCTGGGTCAGCGCTGCCTCTCAGCACGTCCTCCCCTCTGCCAGGCAGAGAAAGGTGTTTGGGAAGGGCTGGGGGCTGGCAGGGCCATTTCAGGAAGGTAAAAGAGGTTGTGGGGCTGCAAGGAAATCACTTCTGTGCCTCCAAGCTATTCCAGTCACCCAAAATCTGGGTTATGGAGCTTCTGGGATTAAGGGAAATTCATCCTAAACTTTTGAAAGATAATTCACAACACAGCTGTGAGAGAGAGTAAACTGGTGTGCTCCAAATAAAGAGAGTCACGTCTCAGAAATGAATGGGAGAAAAGTCCACAAAGAACAACTTGAAGCTGCCTGACAGTTCTGCAGGGTTGTGCTGCTCTGCTGCTGCCCTGACCTTGTCACCCAGCTGCTGAGCAGCCTCTCTGCTGGTGCAGGGGCAGCAAACCTCATACCATTTCAACCTGATGGCCCCTGACCCGAGCGGCTTCAGGAGCTCCTGCTGCCGTTTTAACATGGGCAGAGAGCCCTTGAAATAAAAACCTCCTGGCACAGGAGCACAGCCCAAAATAAGCCGCGGCTATTCATCAGCAGAACGGGAAGCTGAGCTGTGCTGCCGTGGAACAGAGACCTCTCCCAGCTGTGGAGAGCTCGGGGGGTCCCACGCTGACCCTGCTGGTGGCGGGGAGAGAGCACTGTGTCAGTCAGGCTCCTGGCACTCAGCCTCCCACCAGGCACAGCCAGTATTCATGGGGACAGCAATTACCATTCCAGTTTCATCTGGGAACAGGCTGGAAAGCAGTGGGAATTTGCACAGACACAGATTTAGGGTTATTAAACAATGGGGTGGGCAGCAACCGTAAATTACCTGGGGGACAAAGGCACCTGCAAAGCCAAGTGATGTAATTCCCTGCTCCAAGCCATTTCCTGCAGGATATTCCTCAGTCCCAGCACTGTTATCTGCAGGCCATGGCTGTGCCAGACTCACAGAGCAGGGCTTGCCATGCCTGTCAGGAAATCCATACATCTGCCCTGGGGAAAGGCAGAGAAGCTCCCGTGGCTCTGTCACCAGCTCCCCAGTGAGCAGCTGGCACTCACTGAGCTCACTGGGATTCGGCTTTGGAACCAGATCTATCACAGAGCGATGGAGCTGAAAGGGAGCCCCGGGCACCACTGAGCCCGGGTCCCACACAGGACACCCCAAAATCCCAGCCTGGGGCTGAGATTCGCTTGGCCTTGGCACCAATGTCCTTGCCTGGCTGGTAGGAAACGACGCTGAAAATGAGCTCCAAGGTCGTGCCCAAAACACTGGGAGAGGGCTCTGCCCCAGCCTGGTTTTAGCCCAGATTCCGAGGGGCAGCAGAGATGGGGTGAGGACAAACATCCCAGAAATCAGGCTTAAGGAAACGAAGTTCCTTTCCCCGGCTTAAAAGCAAGCACGTGGGTGCTGTTTTCCTCGCCCCATCTGTTCTCACATCAGCAAAACTTCATCTGAAATCTGCCAGGAGGATCTGACAGGCTGCAAACCCCAAACTGCAGCAGCTCGTCCCACACCCCCCACGGGTCCTGCTGCCTCTGCAAGGCAGGGATGAGATGTCTCCCAGCACGAGATGTCTCCCAGCACGTGTCGGTCTGCAGCCGTGAGGCCAAAAAGTGAGGCACAGAGAAGGGAGGAGGGAACAAGAATGGGAAATAGCTTTTTCTTCGGCAGGTAGGGGCACATCCCTGCAGCAAAGAGCAGGGCGTGCCCGAATGCCTGGGTGAGATAAGCACCGAGCAGCAGCCTGTGGCTGCTGCATTACAAGGAGCACGTCAGGAACACAAATTATCCAGTGCAAACCCCTGACCTGGCAAAGAAAACCCCGAACTAGAGGCCCTGCTTTGGTCCCACCCAAGCCCAGCCGTTTGATGGATTTGTGGCTGTTCCCCATCAAAGCTCGCTGTGGGTGTGGGGCGCAGGGGAGCTGGCAGGCAGAGCTTCCCCTGCTCCGCGGCTGGGCTGGGCTCCGAGCCCCCCGAGTGACTCAGGCAGGTGCCCCGGCAGACGAAGCCCCAGCCAGCACCAGCAGGGCTCCAGATCCGGCTGGCACTTCCCTCCCGGCTGGCATTGGCCAGTATTTTTGGAAGCAGCCGAAGAGGAGTCGGTGCTGAGGCTCCAGAGATGCTGCAGAGCAGCCCTGCCAGGCAGCTGCCACCATCCATCAGGAGGGACCCCTGTGTGTGCCAGGAGCTCCAGCGGGCTCACATCCCCCTCCCCTGGCTCCCACAGGGATCGGGTTCCTCTGGAACCTCTCCTCTCAGCCCCCGTGGGTGTCACCATGGCATCAGACCTGACAAACTCTGCCCACCCCCCGAGCGCCCAAAGATCAGGTGAGAAAAGGCAGAAAATCCAATGCAAACAACATTTTAAACATCAAAACTCTCCCAGGGCTGAAGGGTGAGGCCTCACAGGGCCCAGCACAGGGACAGAGCTGCTCCTGTGCTGCCTCCTCTCCCGTTCCCTGGCACAAGATCTCACAGGGATGCTCAAGGTGTCTGTGAGAGCCCCTGTGTGCCTCCCCTTGGCTGGAGGTACCACTGGGAGCTGCTCCGTGCACCTCGGTGCTGTGCATACATTTGCATGTATTATATATCTATTCTATTCTATTCTATTCTATTCTATTCTATTCTATTCTATTCTATTGATAAAGGAAGAGAAGTGTTAACTGAGGCTTGTATCACCCCTCTGCCCAGCAGAGTCTTTCACACCGAGCCTTTCCTCAGCACCCCCAGGCTCCAAATCCAAATCCCAGACTCCAAATCCATCCTGGCTGATTTTCCTATTTTATTTTCAGTTCCCGGCCCGGCTGGCTCCCTCCAGCAGCACCTCCTGAGCCCTGAGCGGTTTCCAGGCCCTGCCCTGGGCTATAAATGGCAGTGCTGAGTGTCCTTCCTGGATTTCACCGGGCTGAGCCCCCGCCAGGCATGGAGCAATCAGGAGCGCAGAGTGTAAAGGTTACAGGGATCTGCAGCTGGGGCAGACAATGGAGCAGAGGCTGAAGTTGATGAGTGACCACCAGAGTTGCAAAAGAGGGCCCTGGGGCCAGCAGGGAGCAGCCGGGCAGCGCTGGCAGCCCCGGGCACGGCAGCAGAGACAGCAACCCCTCGTCCCATGCCCTCTGCCGAGCTTGCAAAACCACCTCCAGATTTGTACCTACTTGGCAACTGAACAAGAGCAAGGCTGGTAACCAAAAAAGAGTCCTAGGAGTCTATAAATTAAACGTGCTTGCTTTTTATAGGATGGGAATAGGGAAATCGAGTTCAGTTTTGCTTAAATTAGGGAAGTAGAGAAAGGGAGGGAAAATTAGGAAATGATGAAGCCGTGGGGATTTGTGCCGAGTTAAGAGTCGGTATAATCAAACCTCCATCAGCAATTACAGCTGCAGAACAGAAATCGGGGGATTTGCTACCAGTAACTCTGAATCTCTCACTTCGGTAAGGAAAGGAGCAAAACGTCAGGAAGAGAAGATCCCGTTCCCAGAGCTAGAACTGGAGAATCCAACTCAACATGATGTTAATTGTCCCATATCCCCTTTAACCCCGCTGCTTGCAAGGCAGGGGGTGAGGGATTTGAAAACCCAGCAGCCTGGGGATCTGTAGCCTGGGAGAGCACTGCAGCCTTGCTGCGGGAACCCTCGCTGCCTCATCCTGCACCCAGCAGGCCATCCCTGCTCCAGGCACAGCACAGGAGCAGGGAGGAGCCAGCAGATCCATCAGAGGTATCCGGGCTGTGCTTCAAAGCCTAGGAATGATGCAGAGGATCACAGTGATGGCCTCTGAAAGAGCTCCCAGCGTCAGGCAAAGGGAGCAACCAGCCCCTGATAGGATGAGCAGCTTAATCAAGGTTCTGTCCACACTCACTTCCCAAGAACAGGCCCCCCGTGCCCCCTTTTCAAATTAAAGTCACTGCCAAAAGTCATTGCCAAATGAAGATTTCGAAGCACATTTGTGAGCAATTTTCCTCATCGGTAAGCAGACATTTGAAAGGAAAAACTAATTAAGGCACAGGAAGCTAGTAGGGGTTTATTTGTGTGGTGAGCACAAATCCTGATCCCTGAGAGCAGCAGAAGAGCTCCAGCAAAAAGGACCTTAAAGCTCACCTGACTGTGACTGTCAGCCTAGAAAAGGACCTGAGGGAGGAGAGATGCTGCAGCCAGCCCAGCATCCAGGAGGATTCTGTGCTCACACCCCTCTGGGCCGGGAGCTGCCCCCTCCCTGAGCTCGGGGATGAGCGGAAATCTCTCCAGCCCAGCCAGAACACCACTGGCTCCACAACAAATCCTCTCACAGCCACATCTTGGCCTTGGGTTTGCAGGGGGATTAAAAGCAGGAGAAGGCTGACTCACTGGAGCTGGGCTGCAGTGCAGGAACACTGGAGGGCTGCCACCTCCTTTCCTCTGGAGCATCTCTTCCAGGACCCTTCCTGCCTGTCCTGCACTGAACCCTCGAGGCTCCTCCCCAGGGGAGAGAGGTTAAGAGCAGCCACAGAAAAGCTGTAGAAATGCTCACATCCCCCCCGCAGCTCCCGGCTCTGTACTCGGGTAGATTTGTCCTTAAACTGTCCCTGTGAGCCGCGGCAGCTCTGGGGATCTGCAGGGGGATGAAGCATCATCCCCCCACCCAGCAGGATCTCCTGCCCAGCCAACGGAAAACAGTCGTTCACTTCAGCAGCTTTTCCAAGTCTTTGTGAAAGACCTGAACCAGTCCCGTTTATGACACGTAAAACACGAGATTAGTTTATAACTAAAATGTCCAGGGATATGAGGGTTTGGGATATTTCACCCACAGTGCTTGTGCCAGACCTTGGCTGCCCATGCCCTGTCACTGCCTCCACGCTCAGCTCCTCACCCACCAGGGTGGCAGAGAAGGGCTCCGGGGGCTCTGCAGGCAGTGCAGGGCTGGGAGGGGACAAACCCCCGGCTCACAGAATGATTTGGGTTGGAAAGGACCTTAAAGCTCATCCCATTCCACCCCTGCCACGGGCAGGGACAGCTGCCCAGCTCAGAGCCGCCTCCAGCCTGGACACATCCCTGCCAGTGGGGTGAGGATGGGAGGGATGAAGGCATTCCCATGCCTTGGGGAGGTTTGGGGTGCAGGGCTGTACCTCTCCGTGGGGTGTGCAGTACGTCTCGGGCTTGCTGAGGCCGCAGGTGGAGGAGGCTCTCAGGTGAGGGGCTCGTCCCAGCAGCAGGTCCCCGGGGCGAGGGTAGCAGGCTCCCTGGGAACAGGCTCTCTGCGCTGCCAGGAGCCCTGGGGCACCTGCAACAGCGGGAGCAGGCTCAGGGCAGGTGTCGGGGCTCAGACAGCAGCCAGCCCCCCAGAGCAGGGAGCTGTTTGCTGCTCCAGAGCGACCACGAGGCCATGCTTGGGACAACCTCCCCAGCGCCCGCGCCAGCCAAGAGAAGGGAGGAGGCACCCTGAGGTACCTTCATTTTAATACTGCACGTTATTTCCAAAACGCTGCCCTGCCCTGGCCCCAGGTTTGGGCTGCAGGGATGATCTGTGCCTTGCCCATCGAGCTGACCAGCCCTGGTGGTGTCCCCTGGTCCAAGGGCCAGCCCTGGTGGTGTCCCCTGTCCCCAGCACCAGCCCTGCTCAGGACAGAGCAGCAGCCTCCTGCCAACCCCAGCGCTCTAATCAAGCCCAGGCTCTCGCTGCTGATACAAAGCTCCCATCAGCAGCGGTGCTCTGTAGCCAGCTGGAGCCCTGCTCTTTCGTGAGCCTTACCCAGCAGCACGAACGCTGCCCACGGCCACAGCTGGCAGCGAGGCTCCATTCGGCCACGGACACGCCTGGGGAAGAAGAGTTTGCAGCGAGACTGAAAAGAGCAGAAAGATCCAAAGCTCAGTCCAGGTCCTCCTTCCTCCTCTCTTTACAGGGAGATACTTTCAATTAATCTACACAGAATAGCACGGG
>VWZN01009185.1:941228-951436 GCA_013396955.1 Regulus satrapa
CCGAGCTGGCGAGGCCCCAGCCCCGGCAAGCAGAACTGGCACCTCTGCTCCAAATGGCAGCAGAGACCACCCCAGAGCCAGCCCCTGGCACCTTCTCCCGTTCTGGGGGTGTCATCCCCCTCGCCACAAAGCTCTGCAGCCAAAGCAGCAGGACCCCAGGGATTTGCCACGGCTCCTTGGCCTCTCCTCACCCAGTCCCTCCCTGCAGGTACAGCCCCTGCCCCCAGCTGGGGAGAGCCTGGCTCCAGCTGCCCTCTCCTTCCAGCAGCCGAGGAGCTGCCCCACGGTGGCCCCGGCTCAGCCCCTGCTGAGCCTCAGCAGCCCCGGGGGACGCGCGGACTCTGCCACCACCCAAGGTAGGTGAGGGATGCTCAGATCTCCCGGCACAGCATCCCCTTCCCACCCTCCCGTCTCCACGGAGCGGTTTGGGATCAGCTGGCAGCTCCCCCGCCAGCATCCCCGCTGCTGGGCTGCCTCACCACCCCAGCCTGCCTTTTCCCTGCAGAGCGCAGGAACTGGGAATATTTCCTCCCGGGGAAGGATAAACCAGCCCACAGCTCGACCCGCAGTGCTGCTGAGCAGCTGCTCTGCCCCAGGGCTGTCCCCGGGATCACTGCAGCATAAATTCCGTGCTGCTTCTCTGTCCATCAGAGGATTCTTTGCCTCTTGAGCCCATTGAGCTGCGGCTGGACACCAAACTGGGAGCAGAGAGGGATGCCCTCACGGGAAACACCCCTGGCCCTCGGGGGACCATTCACAGCCTCTCACTTTGCTTCCACAGGAACGCAGACCCTCCCAAAGCCAAGCGCAGCAGTGAGAGACTCGAGCCAGCAGACAGAGTGAGCAGCTCCTGCCCCTGCCAAGGGTTTGCTGCACACCCAGCTCAGCTGGGGAGGGGGTGGCCAGGCTGAAGACCCTCCCTGACTCCTCAGTAACACCCTTTTTTTTTCATTCCAGCTGGGGAATAGCAGTTTTAAACAAGGTAAGCAAAGCACAGGTAGTGACCAGCGTGGAGCTCCTGAAAGTTAAACTGCTGGGAAAACAGTTCCACTTCCCTGCAACAACTAATGGGCCCCAGCAGGCTCTCCTTCTCCACCCAAATAGAGGCTCTTAACTCACTTTTATTTTAAAATATTTTTATTTCTGTAGCAAGGTCGTGGCATGTTTATAAACGGAAACAATGCTGTTTTAAACATTTGCCCTTTCCCTTTCAGGAAATGGTGCAGCTCTCCAACTACCTGAGGGTAGGTACCAAACAGTGCTCAGCACCCACTGAGCACCAACAGTGGGTTTCATCAAGAATAGTTTTTTTCTAATTAGTATTAATAATGCTAAATGAAGGGGTGTTAAAAGCCCTAAAAAAGCCAAGAGATCTCCAAGAGGTGGAGCCGCTGGGCTGGGGGGCTCTGGGCTGTCCCCCCAGCCCTGGGCCCACTGGCCACGTCCCCCTTTCGCTGCCCCGGCCCTGCACCGCGAGCTGCTGCTCAAGCAGAAGATGGTGATTCTACAGGAGCTTTTGTCCACGCTGCTCCAGGCATCAGAGAAATCCTGGCAGGTACCAGAGAGCTGCAG
This sequence comes from Regulus satrapa, assembly GCA_013396955.1. Taxonomy (NCBI): domain Eukaryota; kingdom Metazoa; phylum Chordata; class Aves; order Passeriformes; family Regulidae; genus Regulus; species Regulus satrapa. Next base: position 942,801 of record VWZN01009185.1, read on the forward strand.
AGCCCCCCAGCACCTCCCCCGGGCTCCCCTGCCTCGCTGCCCCCTCTCTGCTTTGGGAGGGTGGGACACCAGAAAAGGGGGAACTTGGCTGGAATTTGTCCCTTTTGTGTCTCAAGAGATTAATGCAAAAGGTGCTTTGCTTTCAGATCTACAGCAATTCCAAAAATCTGTATTCTTCTGTAAGGTCCGGGGGGTTTTTTTATAGCTTGCCCTTCCCACTGTTCCTTAAATAAAAGCCAACAGCAGTGAGTGGGGAAGATAGCAGGGTTATCCTCCCTGTTCCTTTCAGTATTCTGGGCCCCAAACACAGGCCAGAGCCACAGCAGCAGGGGGGCCTGGCATCAAACTGTCCCCCCACAGCTCTAAAAAAATCCTCCAGGCACCCTGAAACGGGGCCCTTTTTTTCTTCTATGCAAAATATGACAATACATTTAATGTAAGATATGAGGCTTTCTTCTACGATCATTAAATCACACAATTCATGCCACTGTGGCATTTAAAAAAATAAGTTTGAAAGTTCTGTTGGGGCAGAGACACGAGTGATTGGGTGAGGGGGCACAAAAACTTGTGTTAAGACATCCTGTGGCCAGGAGCTTCCGCCTTCGCTCGCTCCCGCAATATAACGTGAGCAGGAAAAAACACTCAGCCGCACCGGCAGGAAAAAAAAACCACGAACCCTCATGTTACAGACAGGTGGGTGGGTGCTCCTTGCTGCTCGCTGCCCCTGCTGACTTTCCTTCTGCCTCTTGCCCGCCGCTGCTCGCCAGCCTAAAATCAGCTCTGCACCGGCCTGGAACTGCTCCGGGCGCTGCAGCCAACGGGCAGGTCCTGCTGCTTGGAGGGGATCCCCCGAGGCAGGTGGGGCTGGGGGGCTTCTCCAGGGTGTGCTGGTGAAGGGGAGGGATGGGGGAGCCTCCCCCGTGGCGCTGTGCCAGGGAAAGTGAGGGCTGGCTGCCCCTTTCCAGCCTCAGGAGAGATGCCAAATCTTTGCTGTAGAAGCTTTTGAACCCTTTCTGATAGTCTGGGTTTCAAAGATGAGCTGTAGAATACCTACGGACGATGGGGCAGGAGCTCCTGGAACGGCCACAGTCATTTTGGAGGTGCTGCTCATGTGTGGTTGTGGCTTGATGGGGCTCTGCCAGGGGATTGGGGGTGGTCAGACTGCAGAGACAAAGCTTTTGGCTCCTTCCCCCTCCCACAGTTTCACTTCGGGGTCAGAGAGACCTTCCTACCCCAGGTCTGTGCTTTAGCCCCCCCAGCAGTTGTAAAACTTGCTCAGCTGATTCAGAAATGCTGCAGATGGAGGACGACGCTCAGTGAGTCTCTGTTATTATTAAGGCCCCTTCCAACCCAAACCCTTCCACGATTTGTGCTCCAAAGCACGGCAAGGGCCTGACTGCCTCGTGCTTGCACAGCCACATCTGTGCACAGCTGGAACCTGTGCAGACAGCAGAGGAGGAGAACTGAGGAGAACCAGGCAGAATATTGCACATCTAAAATTGCTTTTCAAAATTCCACCCACTTGCTAAGAGCCTTTAGTTCTCTGCACCAACAAGTGAACCGGGAAGATTGAGTCTCCGGGACTGTAAACGTGCTTCTGTGCAGATTTAGCCAGTGCTGAGACAGCGGGGAGTCTGGTTTTGCTTGGGTCTGTCAGCTATTCCTGTAACGTCAAGGAGTTTCTTTTCAGAGTCGTGACTTCGCACGGCAGTGGGCAGAGAGGATATTGGTGTTCTCAGTACTGGTGGTGGAAAAACAGCCCACGTGAACTCTCTGCTAGAAATGTTATCTGAATTTGCATGCAGGCTGCTTCCACAAAGCCTGAGCAGCCTGACTAACACCGAGAAGAGACGATGATAATGAGGAAAATGAATCATCACCGGTGCCCTCAGTCCCCCTGCCCAACTGCAGATGTTGCAACACAGGCCCAACCTATTTTCCAAGGAAAACAGTGAGACAAGACCGTTCCAGCAGCCAGAGCTCAAGGCAGGGAGCAGGGATGTCCGTGGGGACAGGCAGCAGCTGCATTTCTGCCAAACCAGTCAGAAAAACCCCAAAATCCCCTCCGTGTCACTGCCAGCACCTGCACTCAGTAACCAGAGAAACTGCCTCAGGACGGGTTTTCAATCATAAAAGTTTTACTTCCCCCATATCCCATTTATTCTGAGGCGGGGAAGGTTTACTTGAGCTCTCAGCACTGAGGAGACTTTGATCTGATCACAGATGAAGGGAGAAAACGAATCAAACCACAGCCCGAGAAAACATCGGGGGCACATTGTGCAGCTCACGACTTCACATCTCACTTCATTGTCTTTCCCGCAGGGTCAGCTGAACGAAGACAAACTGAGGTGTAAACTACGGGTGCTGGAAAATCAGCTGCAGGCCTGCACCCAGGTAATGTCTGATTCGCTGACAAGCCCGGGTGAGGAAAGGCAGGAAAACAAAAACCAAGCCTTGCAACTGGGTCGGGTCTCAGTTTCTACATCAATCTGATTAGATACCTATCCAAAAAGGGCTTTAACGCTTTGCTGAAGCAATGCTTCACAGCACATTAGCAGCAGCATTTGCACACTCTGCGTTTGCCAATACTCAGGTTTAGCAGGGGCAGGAATCTGACAGATAAACACTTCAAGCCTTTCTTCCTTTGAAGAGTTACTCAAAGGAGTGTGTGAAGAAGATCCTGATAGAGATGGAGGACCAGAAGCAGACCTATGAGCAAAAGGCAAAAGAGGCTCTCCAGAAGATGCTGGAGGACAAACTCCAAACAGAGCAGCAGCTGCAAAACTCTCAGGTGAGCAACATGGCTTGGCTTTCATTTAGTCCAACTGTGACAAAGAAAACCCACATGTCAGGGAAAGGCGATGACAGGTTTACCATTAGCAGTAAAAAAAACCCAACATATGAAGCTTTAGCTACTCAGCAAAGCCCACAGCAGCTTTAATACAACCTGTGCTCACTGCACATCACGGTACAGACAGCTCACAGCTGGGGAAATGGACTGGAGTTTGTCAGCTTGCATGGCAATCCCTTCCCTCCCACCATCCCTCCGGGCCACTCCCTGCCCTGCACACACCAACAGACACCAGGCCACGAGGTCTCCAGAGCTGCTTTTCCTGGAGTTGCTCATTGATATGAAATTAGCTTTTCCCCAAGAGGCAGCAAATTGCTTTGGCCCACAGGATAACTGGTATTTGCAGAAAAACAAGCGAGTTTTATCCCAGGTACCACCAGGCTTCTCAGGGCAGCGCAGGAATGTCTCCAGAGGGAACCTTGCCCATGTAGGCTCTGTCCATCAGGTGGCATCAGCCCCACACGGGTTTTGTGTCCCGGCGCTGGAGGAGCCAGTGCAGCCCAGCTGGTGTCCCCAGGGCCGGCTGGCACCATCCCCGGGGCCGCGGCTCACACCCAGCCCTGGGTCCCTGCTCCCCTCTGCAGAGGAGCCTGGCAGAGGCTCGAGAGGACCTTGCCTTCTGGAAAGAGCTCGGCGCCACGCTCCGAGCCGAACTGACCCAGGTGACCGCGGCACACGCCGAGCTCAGAAACAGCTTCCAGGCTTTACAGAGCCAGCTCCAGGTGGGTCAGCTCCCTGCAGGAGCAGCTTCCTCCGGGATGTGCGATTTTGCTGATGAGGGGCTGTGCCTGCTCCGGCCACTCCGAGGCCGGCTCGGGTGGGACTTGGGGCGATGGAAGGCGGTCTGGGGCAGACGAGACGAGCCCTGGTGCCCTCCCAAGCCGAAGGTGACTGTCTGTCCCGGGCACAGCGAGCGGACGCGCAGGAGGAGCGGCTGGGCCGGGAGCTGCGGGACGAGCACGCGGAGCTGCTGCACGGGGCCAGAGCCCTGCGCCGCGACAACGACCGCCAGGCCGGACACATCCGCCACATCCAAGGTACCCGTGGCCCCAGCTGTGCCCTCCAGAAACCCCACGGGGACCGGGCAAGCGCTCCTAAAGCCACGGCGCCCGGAGCTGCGCGCACACTGCTCGGCACAAAAGTCCTCCAAAAGCTGCCCCTGACTAGATTAAAGAGTTCAGAGGAGTGGCTGTGCTAGGGGAAAGGATGTAATGGGAGAAATACAACTCTAAGGTGTGTCCTCAGCCTGAATGAGAACTTTTCACCCTTGCCAGGCCGAGCCGCGGGTGCTGCGTGGTGATGGTATTGCAGAGGAGATGAAAGCCCCCCAGAGCAGCGGCTCAGAGCGCAAGGAAACTCACACACTTCGTTTTAAAATCACACATGACTGTTTTAAAACATAATTAAGGAACAGAAAGTGGGTTGCAGTTCAAATCGCATCACAGGTCTTGCATGAACAGCCTTAAAATAAACCATAAATGACTTGAACGCAAGGCACAAGAGGAAGAGCAGCCAAAAAAGAAAGGGCGATAAACAGCTAAAAATCCCATCCCTTCAGAGGGGAATGTCCAGGGTAGCCAACGATGTCTGCTCCACTCTACGCACGCGGAGAACAGAAAAGTACCACCCTTACATAAAGGTACAGAGAGATTTACACCAACCTTGATTTCCTTCTGTCCTTATTTCAGATAAACTGCAAAAAGAACAAGAGCAGAAGGCAACGCTGGAAGCAACGATCAGCCATTTGCAGAGTAAGTAACACAGAAATGCAGGAAGTTAGAGACCTCCTTTAGAGACAATAATGTTGCTTTTTGTGTTCCCAGGCTTAATCCACAACCAGAGCAACCAAGGGAAGAGCCAGGAGGTGACGGTGCAAAGGAAAGGTCAGCAAACTTTGTAACCCCCACGTATCACTCCCGGGACACAGGAACACTAGCCCTGACTCTAGGAAAAGCCTAGAGTGGCTTAGAATAAGGTGTTATTGTAGAGCTACACAGAATGAGTTATTTTGCTAGTGAACATTAAAGCATAAATGTATTTATGATGGCAAACACTTTAAAAAAATAAATGTATTTCGCTGCAAATTCTACTTCACTGGCCACGCCATATTTTTTTCCAAACAAAACACACTCCAGTTTATAATTGCAATTACAGCTGTACTAGACAAAAAGAAAGTGATTTAAAAAGGCATTTTAACTCTCCCTCCCCTCCATTCCTGGAACCTGGTCAGAAATATTGCTCTTAAGATGATGAACTCGTAGCAACAGCAGAGACAGGCCTGTGATAACAAACTCAGCTCCTGAGTCTTCTGCTTTGTGCAGAGCACACAAATATCGTCCTTAAACTGTGATGAGTAAACAAGAGCTACAGCCAACCCAGAGCCTGGAGCTGTTTCTCATCAGAAGCCTGACTGTTTTCTAGACCAGGTTTCCACCACACAGACCCCACCTCTCCCTCCTGCCGAGGCAAAACAAAACGCTGTGTTAGAGCACCCCGAGGAGGAGCAGGGAGCAGAAAGCCAGCAGGATGAGATGCAGAAAAGGACATCCCAGCTCACGGCAAAGGAGAAGGAGGTGAGGAAGCCACTCAGGGGCTGCTGGTGCGAGAGCTCCAGCAGAATCATCCCACACCAAAGCTCCTGCAGGTAACCCAGGCCTGCTGTCTCCCGCTATGGTTATCTGCCCTCAGTTTTTATCCTGATACCGCTCTTGCCTAGACCCCGATCAAGCACCTACACACAAGGAGGGGGCTTTGGCTCTCCCCGTACAAACCCACTCCTGCTCTCACAGACAGGGGAGCCTCGGCAGCTTCCCAGGGAAAAGCCAAAGCCACAGAGCCAAGCCCCTGAGCATAAAGGAAGGAAAGGAGGAAAAGAAAATGCTCGCAATAATAGCAACAATAAAAATAACTGGAAGGGTTTGCTGACAGAAGCAATGCCCATACATGTGGGCTGCAAAAAAAAAAAACCAACCCAACCAACCAAAGCTGTACAGCCTTTTACAGACACTTTGCTATCAAACCAGCCTTCTGCCAACCAACAGCCCCTCAGTTCTTATAGCAGCGTTCAGCCAGCGAGGATTTATTAAAAAAAGACTTATGAAAAAATAGTTTATAACTCACAGTAGTAGAGCTGAGAGCCACACAGAAGAGCTTGTCACACTCACCCACAGAGCTGAGGGCACCATCAGGTAGCACCCAGGAGGGGTTTATAAAGCACAGTCACAGCAAGAGGCAACAGCTGGGGGAACAAGGTGCCCCAGTTTGACTCCTGAAGCCTCTGGGCACAGGCAGCTCCTTCCACAGCTGTTGCCAATGCTCTGCTCATCAGAACGTCAGGGGAAACTCACTCTGTGTGGGTGGTCAGGAAAAGGGGACATCCCTGAGTGTTGGGGTTGTGCAGCCAAGGCACCCATCCCACGTGTCCCATCTCTCAGAGGGTTAAAAGGACTGTCAGGAATTGCTTCCAGGACCAGTGAAATGCAGAAGGAATTTCAGATTGAGGGTAAACCCTAACAGGACTCTGCATTCCACATCTTCCTGACCTGCACACTCCCGTGGTCATTAAAATCACTTTTTGCTCTTTCCCCCCTTCGTGCCGTGACTGTTGGCAGCAGAGCCAGGTGGGTGTGGGATGTGGCAGGCCGGGCATTGCCCCAGCCCCGGGCTGCAGTAACGCTGAGCTGTGCTCTGTCCCTGCAGGTGCACGAGGCCGCTGGGGCAGCAGAGCCGGGCTGTGCCCGGCCGCGGGTGAAGCGCTGCAGCCACTGCAGCAGCCCGGCCACGCCGGCTGCGCGCGGAGCCGAGGGCAGCCCTGGTGCTGAGAGCCCCTCGCTGTGCCGGCAGTGCCAGGAGCTGCACTCGGAGCTGGAGGCGCTGAGCGAGGAGTACCAGTCCTGCCTGAGCCGGCTGCGCCAGTGCCGCGCCGAGCTCAACCGCTGCCAGGGCAGCCGGGCACAGGTGGGAGCCCCTGCCCGACCCCGGCGGCACACCTGCCGGGACAGAGGGGTGAATGACACCGTGCCAGGGCTGCGGTGAGGAGGGGCATCCCCCAGCGGGCTCCCAGTAACACAAGCTTCTCCTGGCAGAGACAGCACGGTCCCTGGATCCCTCTCCTGGTGGCAGTGGCAGCAGCGGCCATCGCCACCTCCCTGGCGGGTTACACTGTGCTGTGAAGGAGCTCCTTGATGACTGACTTCACCTCGGGAACTGACCTCCGCTTCCCCAAAAGCAACCTGGCCTTGCCGCACCTCCTGCTGTTTTGTACAGGCACCGTCGGTTCGTACCCTGAGCTGCTCTCAGTGCAGACACCTCCCAGTGACCGCGGGGACATCACCCCTTCCCTTCCCTTCCCTTCCCTTCCCTTCCCTTCCNGGGAGCTTCACCGCACCGGCACCGCCGGCCTGCAGCTTCCCTTCCCTCACCTCCCCTCCCCTTCCCTTCCCTTCCCTTCCCTTCCCTGCCCTCCCCTGGGCTGCTGTGGCTCCTTGGTCCTGCTCTGGGCAGAGGCACTGAGGGACAAAGCCCCTCCGGCTGCCGTGCTCACAGGGCCGGAGGGACAGGGCATCCCCTGCTCCCGGCACCCTGCCTGCGGGGTTCTATGCCCCCCAAGTTCTCCTCCTGTATTTATTGCCTCCCTAAACGGGAGGTACTCAATCCTGGGCCATCTCTACTGTTACCTGACAAAGAAACCCAGCTCAGGGGGGCTCTTTAGCACTGCCCTCTCCTGTGTCCCGAGCAATTCTCCCTCCTCACACCCACCAGGCCCTGCTCCATCCCGCTCCTGCAGGCTCTCCTGCGGCTGAGCATCCCCACAGCCACACCCGCTTCCCTTTCATTGCCAGCACCACATGAATTCATCAGAGAATGGAGTTTAAAGTCCCTTTTGCACCGTGCAGGTCTCAGATCAGCACTTGCCCCTCCTTTGTGGGCAGGCTCAAATACAACAGAGGCCATGACACTGCCTGGCAAGGAAATATACCTGAAACACACACATAATATACACACACCATACACTGAGAAAACACACATGGTGGCTACAATAAACTTTGCTAATTCACAGGACCCTGGTGTTCAACTCGTTTATTAATCTTCAGCTGCCCACTGCAAATAAATACACTCCGCCTCTGCAGGGTGCGATGTGCAGGCAGGCAGGACCGAGGCAGCAGAGCAGCTGGGAGCACACATGTCCACAAACTCTTTTTAAAAAGAACATCCATTTGGTTTTGCCACCAGCCTGCGGTGACTGTCGCAATTCGGCTTCCAGTGCTCAAGGACCACAAGAGATGCAGGGGGCAACACAGACAGGGAGCCGGATCTTCTGCCTTGGTCCCTGATGCAGTGAGGAAGGCTAAGGAGTCTGAGCACGCTCGTGTTTCACAAGGCAACCGCTGGAAGAGACACGACCTCGCTCGAAATGCGGAGATCTACAAAATCACTCTGAGCACGGAAAGCCTCCCTGAGCTGCTGGCACCAGGCATCGAGCACGTCCCTGAGCTCGGCGCAGAGGCTCTCCGGGACGCTGAAGGAGCAGATCTGCACCCTGAGCCCCTCCTTGATCCGGGGGCAGGAGGCCTGGGCCGTGAACACCCGCAGCGGGGTCAGCGCCAGGCAGTTCTCGGCGCCCTCGTTGAACGTGTACACGGCGGGGTAACCCAGCAGCACCCCGGCCACGGTGCACGGGTTCCAGTCTCCGGGGACGACCTCGCTGGCGGTCACCGGCTCGGCGCTGGCGGCCTGGGCGTCCCGCAGGCGGCCCAGGAGGGCGGCGAGGCGGCCGTGCAGGGCC
>VWZN01009185.1:959977-972448 GCA_013396955.1 Regulus satrapa
CCCGGGGTGAGTGAAGTGCCCCGCACCCCCGGCCTTTTCCTGTCAAATGCAATATTTAGGAAAGTTCCAAACTGATATTTTTTTGCCCTCCTGGTAAATTGAGTATTTGGGAAAGGAAAGGTTTGCTTTTAAGCAGAATGTCTTTGCCTTTAAAATGGAATCTTTTGGGAAGAAAGCATTAAGTTCCTGGGCTTTTTCACAGTTCAAAGCGTATTCATCTGAGTCACAGAATCACAGCATAAATAAGGCTGGAAAAGGCCTCTGAGATCACCGAGTCCAAACATTAACCGAGCCCTGCCAGGCCCACCCCTAAGCCGTGTCCCTTGGCACCACATCCGCAGGGTTTGAACACTTCCAGGGACAGTGGCTCCACCACTTGCCCAGGCTGCCTGGTCCAATGCTTGTCCATCCTTTCAGTGAAGAAATTCTCCCAAATATCCCACCTAAACCTCCCCTAGCACAACCTAAGCACGTTTGCTCTCACCCTACATCCATCCATCCATATAAATCCATATCCAGTCAATGACAGCACAGGAGGAAGCCGAACCCTAAAGTCAGCTCTGATTAAAACCACATAAAGGTTTTTCTCTGAAATGCATAAAAATGTCCCTCTTCCCTGCCTCCATCCCCGCTCTGGGGTCACACCTGGGAAGGGGCTCAGCGGCTTCTTCGTGGTCCCTCCGCAGTCTCCTGCCCTCCAGCCTCACGTCTTATTTATTTTCCTCGTAGGTGGAGAACCATGACTCAGTGGTGAATCTTGGTTTCAAGGATCATACAATACCTCACCATTCAGTTTCAATGAACCAGAAAAAAATTGGGAATTTCCCTTCTCCTTCTCACCATGAACACTATGGAAAGTGCTGAGCCCTGACTTTGGGAAGGCTGACTTACATCCACAGCTCAGTCCCAAGAGCCTGGAACTAGGAAAAAATCCTGGACATCTTCACCCAGAGACAAAACAATTCCTCATTTTTCTGGGGAAGTTTGCCTTGCCAGATGCCAAGTGCAAGGTAAACATTTCAGGCTTCCTTCAGCAGGGAATTCCACTCAGAGGAACCATGCGGGAGTTTGTCAGCACATGAGAAAATCCTCCTGGCAAGAAGCAGAAGACAAGATGTGGCACTGCGAGGTCAGCGCTCTCGGTGTTGGGTGAGATGGGTTTTGTTAGTGGTACCTGACCACTCCTGACGTGTAAATCAAGGGACAGCTGCCCCTGGAATCGAGCACCCGTGCTGTTCCTGCTGTCTGAAAACACACAGGACAATTTTGGGAGCAGCTGGGAAGAGACACAGGGAGATACTGGGCTGAACTGCAGGCCAAGCTGGGAAGGATCTTTGATCTCTGCTCAGACGGGTCAGCGCAGAAGCCGCCTTCACCCTCCCTGCATTCCTGAAGGATGCTTTGGGCTGCCTTTCTTTGTGGTCGGTGCCGGGGGCAGTGGAAGGAGCCACGGGCGGTGCTGCTTCTCCTGCTCCTGCTGCCTTGGCCGTCTGGGTTGTGCCTTTCCCGGGCCCGCTGGAAGGACACTGGAGATCCCAACCTGCAGGAAGGGTCCCGGGACAGGCCAGGGCTGGGGGATTTTAAGAAGTGGAGCAATGTGGCAAAGCAGCTGGGTGAGGGCTGCTCCAGCCTGGGAGAAGGGTCCAGTCCTGCCTGCTGCTGGTCCCTCTGTCCCTGCCAGCCCCTGCTGCCTTCCCAGCACCGACACAGATGCCAAACAAATGAGTCTCCCCAGCCCTCTGCAGGGTTTGCTGTTGGTTTTTTTTCCCCTCCCGAGTTTCTACCAGCCTGTGCCTGTGCAGCGTGTGGCAGCACGCTGGGCAGGGCAGCTGACGGGAAATCAGCTGTCTTTTTCCATGCTCTTGGCTGGGAAACTCCGCAGCTTTGGAGCTGTAGGGGTGATAATGCAGGGAGGGCTCACCAGCAGGACCTGCAGGCAGATGTCACCTGTGTGTGTCACTGAGCATCCAAAGTGTTCGCTCTGGCACAACACGAGCGTGGATCCTGCTCCTGCAGGCAGACAAACAGCACCAACCTCTGCACTGAAGAGTTTTCCAGAAATTATTCTTTTTATTTGTACTCCTCTCTGCCTTTATTTACCTTGATCTGCATCCTTTTTTTTGTGACTCAAATGAAGAGATCTTTTGGCTGATAAACTGTGTCTTATGAAGGGACATCCTGCCAGCTGAGAGACAGGAGCTCTTTCAGTGCAGTCTGCAGAGCACACAGAAGATGTGCAGAGGAATTTTCTTACCAGGAGCTATGGGTTTTGCTTTATTTCAGTGCCAAATTAATATCACTGTTTTATCAACACAATTGTGTGTCACGATACCTGCCACAGCAGCAGCTGGGCTTTGTACTCCAGGTCTCTTGCAGCCCTTTGTTCCCAGCTGGAGGAGATTGCAGTCAACAAAACAAAAAGGAGCCATTTTCTCTCCTGGGAACAGATCACCAAGTTCCCATAAGGCAAAACAAAATTATGCAATGAGTCAAGACAATGTCCTGGGCATGTGGAGTCTTGCTGTGCACTCTCAGCACTCACATTCCAGCAGGCGGCTCCGTGCAGGAGAGCAGCACAAAATGGTGGAGAGCTTCACCCCAGCACGCCCCAAACTCCCCAGCTGTGCTGCAGGAAAAGGGAGTGAATCCTTCCCACCCTGTCCCGGCAGCACCTCTGCGGCCTGGCGCCGCTTGTGACCCAGGGAGAACTCCTGGCCCCACCAGCCAAGATCATTCCAAAAATTGCATAAAGTAATTTATAAACAAGGCTGTGGCTACCAAAGGCTTCTTTCCAGTAGCTCTAGTGAAGAGGAAAACGGGGGGATGGATCTACTGTCATCTTTCTGGTGGGCAGCCCTGGAGCTGCTCTGCTGGGATCTGAGTCAGGGGCTGAAGCTCAACTGAAAGACTCCCAAAAGGAAGGGTTGAGCTCATGATGGTCTTGCACTCTTGTAGGCACAAGGATAGACAAGAATATCATTAGATAAAAATGCTTTAACTGAAACAGAACAGTCTTAAAATTCTTGGCAACTTCTCTGGCCCTTCCCATCGATCTCCAGGCCTCTGCTCTGTTGTCTCTGTCCTCTCTGTGCTCGTCTTCTAAGTGAAACCAAACCTCGCCTGGGTAGCCTTACGTGTAAAAGTGTAAGGTTGTATTATGCAACCGTACAAATCTCTGTGTATATATAAAAATACATATATAAATATATATATATATACACACAGTACCACTGCTGGGTTACTTGCAGGTGTGAGTGGATCCAGACCAAATCCCACTCTTACAGTGCAGCTTGAATTGCTCTTCTATTCTGCAATATCAAATTCAAATTTCAGCCTGGTTCTTAGCCAGTAGTCTTGCATGAGAGAGACTCTTCTTACCTAACCAACACCAAAAAAAGTTCCAAAAAATGAGCAGCTTAAATCCATCTGGGCCTTGGCTTAGGATAAGAGAATCTATTGTTTCCTATTAATGCTGCTCCAATCCTCTTATTGAAGATATTGGGCTGGCTTGGGCACATTTATAGCTCAGGTCATTCTTTCCACTGACACAGATAATGGTTGGGGTGAGAACAAGGGGTTTGGTGTGCAGGGAGCTGGGGGCTCCTCAGCCCGGGGGGCTCTGTGTGCCCCCAGAGGAGCCGGGGCTGTGCGTGGTGCTGAGCAAAGAGCCCAGGGAAGAGCTGCACTTTGGGGCTGTAACCAAAGCAAGAAATGAGCTTCAGGGGGAGGGGGCAAGCAGGAGAATTTCCGTGGACTCCGAGAGGGGAAGGGAATAAGGAGAATGTGCTCTAAAAATATAAATAATTCCTGCTCTTTTTAGCTTAAAGCTTTATGGCGGAGATGTGGCAATAAGAGGAATATGTGTGTACGTGTGTAATGTTCACTAATTGTCTCACAGCCTGCAGTAGGTGTTCAATGAACTTAATCCATCAGCAGGTTTTGGTTTGGTGCCTTTTGTTTTGTTTTGTTTTGTTTTAATGGCAGAGTTTGTTTTCTCAGGATTCCCTCTCTGTAGTTGTTGTTTTTCTATGCCCCACCTCACTGGAGCACTGAGCACAGGCAGGTAACACAAGCCAGCATTGCAAAGATTAATGTTCCTTCCCCTATAATCCCCTTTTTCCCCAAGAAAAGCCTACAGTACAGAGAATGGGGCTGTGTGTTGTGTGCACAGGGAACCTGTGCTCCCAAATTCTTTGACAGGGAGGTATTAATGCATAGAAAGACCCTGACCCCTGGAGTTTGCTTCTAAATAGGGCACAGCTCAGAACATCTGAAGGTCTCTGGGGCTCATGGGTGGGAATCTCCTAATGATCTTTAGTTATTTTTATCCGTGCCCAGTGCTCGGGGCTCCGGGGCAGAGGAGCCACTCTGAGATCTCCTGGGGAGCGCACGGAGCTGCCAGGAGCCGGGCACGGGGGAGGAACAAGAAAATAAAGCACAAAAAAAGGGAAGGTGACATAGCAAGGCTCAGAACTGACATCGGGGAAAGGCACGGGACAGCGAGGAGAAAAAGAACAAAGGACTTTGGGGGTTTTTCTTTCCCTTCTGCTTTTAATCCTGCTTTCCGGGGGAAAATGGGACAGCATTTCACCAATGCTGAAGGGGAGCAAACAGAGATTGATGTTGCGGAGCTGCAGGAATGGTACAAGAAATTTGTGGTGGAATGTCCCAGTGGGACCCTCTTCATGCACGAGTTCAAGCGGTTCTTCGGGGTCCAGGACAACCAGGAAGCAGCAGAGTACGTGGAGAACATGTTCAGGGCTTTTGACAAGAACGGGGTAAGTGCTGAGGAGGGTTTACAGTTATTTGTGCAATAATTTCTGAGTCTTCTGCAGCGGGGAGGTGTTTGGGTTGTGGGACTGGGGCGGGGGTGAGGGACCCACGAGGGCAGAGGGAGCACAGGCTGCCCTGGATTTATCTCCTCAAATCTCTGCCTAAATTAAGGTCAGAATGGACTTAAAACCCCTTAAAGGACTAAGGGTGGGTTAAAAAGTTGAAACTTAGGCACCCACGTTTTGAGACCCTCAAAGGCTCTCACAAAGCAAAAATATTTCTCAGTTGAGATAGAGAGGAAATTACAGTGCAGGCAAATCCTACTGAGGCTTCTTCTGTGCTGGAGGAAGCGCCTGTACCAAATAGGAGCAGGCGGTTTGTAATAAAATCCTGGTTTCAGCTTTGCTTTCCAAAGGCAGAGGAATGCTGAGCAATTCCTACACTCTGGTTTTGGTTCCCTTTGCCTGGCACGAGGGAGGGTGGGTTTGGTGCTTTGGTCACAGCTCCTGCACGCCCTGCGCTGCTGCTCACACAGCCTGGGGTGCTCTGGCTCCTCGCAGTGCTGAACTCAGCACTTGCCAAATGGCCAAATGATCCTTTTCCTGAAGCTCTGGAGCATATTCCAGCCGTGGGGATGTTTATTCCTTGTATCCATGCAGGAAAAGGGGAGTCAGGTTGTTAATCTCTAACTCATCTCCCGTAAGCTCCCTTTGAAAATAAGATCAAAATGACATTGAAGGGTCAGCAAAAGTCAGTTTGTGGGAAAGGGCTGGAAAAGGCCCGAAGATCTGGGCAGGTCAGAATTCCAGAATTCCAAGCTGTAAAAAAACCCAAATTCCTGCAAAAAAGGAAAAGTTCAGGTCCCAAATTCTGTTATGAAATCTGTGCAGAAGAGGTAGCGCAGCTAACTATCATAAAAGATAGTTAGTTAGTCCCATTCCTAATTTCCGGGAGTTTTCCCAGCAGGACAGAGACTCTGCTTTGAAGGGATGCTGGTTCTTGGCAGGGTGGGGAGGAGGAGCCCGGCCTGGGTGCCCAGGGGTGTGGCTGTGCCTCCTGCTGCTCCTCAACTGCTCCAAACCTTCCTTAAAGTGCCAAAGAAATCCCTGTCCCGTGCATTACCCTGCTGGCAGGTTTCACCCAGGCTTTGGAAGTTGTAAAGCACTTTTCTGTCAGCTCTCAGCTAAGTGTCATCCAGCTGCTGCTTCTCTGTTGCCACAGGATAACACCATCGATTTTCTGGAATATGTAGCTGCCTTGAATCTTGTTTTACGAGGAAAACTGGAACACAAGCTGAGGTGGACGTTCAAAGTGTATGACAAGGATGGGAACGGCTGCATAGATAAACCTGAGCTGCTGGAAATCATTGAGGTAAGTGGGCATTGCCCAATCCCTTTTTTAAGCAATCCCTGCTCTTTGGCAATGTTAGGGGGTGTATGGGGTTTGTGCTGATCGGGTTTCAGAGCTGCTGAGGATGGTGGAAATGGTGAAGTGGAAGGGCCTGACCTTGGAGAAGGGCTGGGGGCTTGCTGGGTGTCTGAGGGCTCTGCTGCAGCCACTGGCAGAGGCAGCCTGGCCCTGCTGCTGCCCAGAGGCAGCTCTGGGTGCTGCACACGCTGGAGCTCTGCCCTGCCTCTCCTCCAGCCTCTCCCAGGGCTCCCTGTGCTGGCTGGGCAGGAGGGTCTCAGCCCATGCCCTCACTGGGGCTGTGCCCTGGCTGGTGGCGGAGAGAATGCCCTCAGAGGTACCAACAGGTACCCAAATTCCTCTCTGCTGGTGCCTGTCTGGGTTTCTGCTGTGTCCTGCACTTGGATTTAACCAGGACTGTGTGGAGGTAGAGGCCTCTCAGGGATCCCAGGGATTGATTGGCAAGGTGAGAGCTGCTCTTATCTCCCAAGTGCCAGAGCAAGAGCAAATCACCTCGAGTTGCACCAGGGGAGGTTTAGACGATTATTAGGAGAGATCTGTTCACTGCAAGAGTTGTCCAGCCCGGACACCAGAACCAGCATCCCTGCAGGGGTGTAAAAGCTGTGTAGATATCACACTTGGGGACGGGGTTGGGATGTGCTGGGTGATTCTAAAGGGCTTTTCCAACCTGAAGGATGCTGTGGGACCGAGCAAACAGCCAGGCACGAGTACCTGTGCTCCTACCTGAGGTGAAATACCTTGGCTGTGCTGCAGCACCACAGGGGCTGTTGCCCTGCCTGGCAGTGCTCAGGAGGCTGATAACTGCTTATCTCCCATCTGAGCACCTCAGGGAAGGGCAGGAATTGTCCCCGTGGGCAGCAGGGCCCTCTGGCCGGGAGGGTGAGCAGCTGGTCACCTGCAGCAGCAGGTGTGAAAGCAGGGCAGCCTGTCTGGGCCACGTTCCATTACAGTTTTGAGGTCAGCCAAGAATTGCCCAGAACTCTGAGGCCACTGCTAATCCTCTCTCTGGGCAGAGTTTGGACCAAACCCTTCAGCCAAGGCAGTAAAGGTAACAGCGGCCAGGTGGAGCCGCGGGAGGAGGGGATAAACCTGAGCCCTTCCTGTGGCCAAGGCGGGCAGGAGCTGTGGGTCAGAGGCTGTGCTACGACAGGGTTGGTCTGCAGCCTGGGCCCAGGTGGGCCTGGCTTGGGGTCTCAGCAAAAAATCCCACCCAAGGCTGATGATCTTTCCATCTGTGAAATTCTCGCTGTGCTCTGTGCGAAGGAGCCCAGAGCTGGGAGCAGGAGGTGTGAGGGGAACGGGGGGCAGCAGCTTCACAGAGCAAATGAGGTCATTAACGTGCAGGCCCCAGTCCCCATCCGACTGTTGAGGGGCTGATCCTTCCAGAAAGGTTAAAGCCCCAGCCTTGGACAGAGACCCTCACAGGGATGGGAGGGCATCGGAGTTCCCTGCTCGTCATTTTCCAGTCCTTTTCCTAATCTGTGAACCCCTTTCAGTCTATCTACAGGCTGAAGAAGGTGTGTTGGTCAGACGTGGAGGACAGGACCCCGCTGCTGACACCAGAGGAGGTGGTGGACAGGATATTTCAGCTGGTGGATGAGAACGGGGATGGTGAGTGACGGATGGCACAGGCTGCATCCTGCCTGCTGAGAGCCCACCTCAGCTGGGCTTTGATTGTGGCTGTCCAGACATCACTTGGCTCTCTTGTGTTACCGTGGACAGCTGGGTTTGGTTCTGCTCTGATCCACAGAGCCAGAAGTGTCTTGGTGGAGCAGGGTGAAATGGTTTTCATGGTTATTTTAATGGAAAACACCGAGGAGGAGTGGCTGCTTGGGCTGGATTCTGGTGCTACTCAGATGCCATCCTCTGACAGCGCCAGCAGGCAGAGGGCAGGCCCCAGTCCCAGCACAACGAGCTGGGTAAAGACACTGGTTCCAGTCACACTGGGGCTTGCAGGACCTGGCTCTGGTCCTGGAGGAGCCTGGGTGAGCCCTGCAGCACCTGGAGTTGGGATGGGGCAGGGGGCCCGTGCTGGGTCCCAGCCTGGCCCTGTTCCCTCAGATGTGTCTGAGTGGCGTTTTGTCAGAGACAGAGGGAGCTGCCTCCTCCTCCTCCTCCTCCTCCTCTCCCATCTCTGTGTCCCTGCTCTCACCCACAGGGCAGCTGTCTCTTGACGAGTTCATTGATGGAGCCAGGAAGGACAAGTGGGTGATGAAGATGTTGCAGATGGATATGAACCCCGGGGGATGGATCATGGAGCAGAGGAGAAAGAGTGCTTTGTTCTGAGAAAACTCGGGTTTGGCACAGCTGAAATTGTGATGCTGACTCCCACGTCTGACCCTTCCTCTAGCCTGGTAGTGACTTTCCTTTTAAATTCCATCTCAGCATCCAGACGAAAACTGGAGTGGTTTAAGGAGCCTTCTCTGGATGTCAAACCCACGTGCTGAGCGCTGCTGGTACCCAGGGACTATTTCTGGCCCATGAATAAGTCTCGCTGTGTACACAGCTCCGTGTTTGCCAGCCCTGCTTTTCGGTTACACCCCAAGGAACAAACTTTTTGTGGCTTCCTGCAGCAGATCCTGAGCGGTTTGGGGCTGGTGGCGGACGGGGCCGGGAGGTGAGGGATGGAGCCAGTGCAGCTGCTGTGCCACGGCTCCTTCCCGCAGCGTTCCAGCGCCTCGGAGCAGCTCCGGCAGGAGCGGGGCCTTCAGGGCTCTCTGTGGGTGCTTTGCAGCCTTTTCTGCTGCTCGTGTCAGACCATGCAACCACCAAAGAGGAGAAGTGGATCAGAGCAGGGGCCAGGACAACGCACAGAGCTGAGGGAGACAACGTGAGGAGCAGCTCCTTCCTGGGCCTGCTCCCCGTGCCTGCCCAGAGGCCGGGGGGCTGAGAGCTGCTGGCCCCACAGGCTGACATTTCCCAGCCCCGCTGAGAGAGGATGGAGTGGCTCAGGTGTGACTCAGCTCCCCAGAGCAGCTTTTCCTGCTCTGGGAAAGTGGAGGGGCTCAGGGAGCTGCAGGATTCTCACTGCACTGGGAAAAGTTGAGTGTGGGAGCGGAGATGAGGGAAGAGCAGAGGTACCTACCATTGCTAGGACCGTGATAGAATTGTAAATCAGGGATGGCTTGGGTTGGGAGGAACCTTAAAACTCCTCAATTTCCAGCCCACTGGATGGGCAGGGATGCCACATCAGGTTGCTCCAAGCCCTGTCCAAACTGGCCTTGAAAAATCGGAAAAGTGACAAAAATTCCCAGTGGTTTTACACTGGACTTAATTTAGCCTCAGACTACAGATATGAAAATGACACAAGTTGCAGGCTGAGCTCTGCTGTTCTAACCCACGTTTCTGCATAGATGTATGTGGGAAAAGAATTTGGGTTGGATCAATACTTTGGTTCACCTTTATTGGATTTACTGGTTCATTTACAAGAAAAAAACCTCCCCAGGAAAATGGCATGAGTTTGTCTGTTCCATTTTCTTTTTCCCATGGGATCAGTGGACCAGGTCATACCAATGAAAAGATTTACAACCCCTTTTTTTGTGGCCTTTAATTGGGACTGTAGTAACTGTCATTAGCTGATTAGTTTGCTGTTTGTGGTCTTGTCAGTTTACCCAGTGTTTAAATTCCACGGGGAAGTGTTCAGGATTAGACACAATCAGTGCTAGAGTTCAGATCGTGCACATTTCCACTTTGAAATAGCCTTTCTATGAGTTCTCTGTAAATACCAAGCAGTTTGTGGTGTGCTGACTTATCAGAGCTGATTAGGCTTGTGCTTTCTGCTGCTCTGAGGCAGCTGGTCAAAGCTCTCTCTAGTCAATAGTTTATCAGCCCAAGATCTGAAAGAAAAATCTGACTTCTGCCTTGAGAGCCTGGATGAAAACATTCACTTGTATTGATTTTCCAGCTCGTGAAATAATGTTTTCATTGGAGGATACAAATCTCTAAGAATTCCTTGCATTTCAGCATCTCACCCAAGGTAACACGCCCTGCTCCTTGCAGGGTTTTAGAGAGGCTGTTTAGTTCCTGGAGTTGCATTTTGCTGGTTCACTGAAATGCTCCTGATTCTCCAGTTCTGCTCACCTGGGCAGCCCAGGCTCTGCAGGGGCTGTTGGGGGACCCCCAGGCCAGCAGCCCTCCCCTGGTGAGCACTTGTACAGGTGTTGGTAGAAGTTTTGTAAAACACGAACTGAATAAAGAAATATTTATTTAAAACCTCTGTTTCGTAGTATTTATTTGTTTATTAGGTGAAGACCTGTGTAAGCACCTGAGTATCTGACTGAAACTGTAGCCTGTGAGTCTGATATATTGAGTTTAGGGGAGGAGCTGGTGGAACAGCTGGGTGAGACAGAGATAAGGCAGAGATGACGATGCTGTTGCAGAGCCGAGAAGGGAAGGAGCCTCTTCTGTTTAACTTCCATGTGATGACAGCAAAAATCGTGAGAGTATAATTTAAAAAAAAACAAACCTAAATCTCTCGATGGACCACGAAGCAGGTTCTTCAAATGAAGTGAGCTGACAGCTGCAGCCAGATGCCCCCGCTGTGCCCTGCCAGGGCTGCAGCAGGAGCCGGGAGGGCTCAGGAGCTGGGGGGGCTCCGTGCCCTGCCAGAGGTGGGATGGAGGTGCAGGGCGTGTGTTTGTGTCAGAGCTGGCACAACCCGTGGAAAATTGTTCCTCTTATCAATTGTGTAATCTTTGGCCAAGAAATGGCAGGGTGCTTTGGCCTGGGTGCTATTTTAGAGCCCTGATCTCCTCCCGAGCTCCATTCAACATTCGCAGCAGGCTCTTGATGTCAGGCACTTTGCATAATCCGTTTTCCAGACTTAGGGCCCAGCTCGAATTGGATTTGACTGATCGGATTTCTTTCTGCTCTAAACTGGGAACCAGGATGGCTTGGAAAAGGCAAATGCTCCGTGACTTTTCTGGGCTACCATCTGCCCCGTGTGTGATGCCCCTGCAGCTGGGCAGGGCCAAAGGTGGAATGATCAGGCGGGAAGGCTGGAGGGGAAGGGAAGAGGGAACGGGAGCCAAGGAGGCATCGCATCCTCAAATTCTCCGGGAGATGCATCCCTGGAGAAAGCGCTGAGCAGCAGGAGCGGAGGGCCGAGGGGAGGGGGATCCTGCCCGCAGCTCCGTGCCCAGCCCCGCTCTGGGTGCAGCTGAGCTCTGGGGCTGCCCGGGGCTCGGGTTTGTGTCCCGGTCATTCCCGAAGCCCCTGAGCCCTGTGCAAAGCCAGAGTGACCTCCTCAGCCCCGTGCTGGCCTGCAGGCACTGCCCGTGCTCTCCGCGCTTTTCTCACAGCACCTGTGCTCAGCGGGCCATGGCAAAATCCCTTTCCTTTCTTTCCTCCCTTTCCTCCTTTATTTTCCTTCCTTTCTTTCCGTCCTGCCTGCCATTCCTTCCCTTCCTTTTCCTTTCCTTTCCTTCCCTTCCTTTTCCTTTCCTTCCCTCTCCTTCCCTTTCTCTTCTTTTTTCTTCGAAGTGCACCTTAGCAGCTTAGAAAGCGTCTCAAGCACATCACCCTTAAAGATCCGCACCTGGGGGTGTTCCGGGGGCCCTGGAGCGGCGCTGGGGCAGAGCCGGAGCCGGGCGGGGCAGCCGAGAGCTGCGGGAGAGGGGAGAGAGCTGCGGGAAAGGGACTTGGGGAGCGTCCGGCCCAGAGCGGCTCCGGGGCAGCGCCGGGGGCTCTGCTGCTGCTTCGGGGATCCCCCCGGGTTTGGGGTCCCGGGGCTGTTTTGGGATCCCCCCGGGTTTGGGGTCCCGGGGATGTTTTGGGGATCCCCCCGGGGCTGTTTTGGGATCCCCCCGGGTTTGGGGTCCCGGGGATGTTTTGGGGATCCCCCCGGGGCTGTTTTGGGATCCCCCCGGGTTTGGGGTCCCGGGGATGTTTTGGGGATCCCCCCGGGGCTGTTTTGGGATCCCCCCGGGTTTGGGGTCCCGGGGATGTTTTGGGGATCCCCCCGGGGCTGTTTTGGGATCCCCCCGGGTTTGGGGTCCCGGGGATGTTTTGGGGATCCCCCCGGGGCTGTTTTGGGATCCCCCCGGGTTTGGGGTCCCGGGGATGTTTTGGGGATCCCCCCGGGGCTGTTTTGGGATCCCCCCGGGTTTGGGGTCCCGGGGATGTTTTGGGGATCCCCCCGGGGCTGTTTTGGGATCCCCNGTTTGGGGTCCCGGCGCGGTCCCGCAGCTCCCGGCGCGGCCGGCAGAGGGCGCTGCGGGACGGGCGGACATGGCGCGGGGAGCGGGGGGACCCCAAACACCGGGATGGGGA
>VWZN01009185.1:972603-985430 GCA_013396955.1 Regulus satrapa
ATGGGACAAAGAGAGACCCCAAAAACCGGGATGGGGACAGAGAGACCCCAAAAACCGGGATGGGGACAAAGAAGGGAAGAGAGACCCCAAAAACAGGGATGGGGACAGAATAACTTTTAGAATAACTTTGTCTTTCTAAATCTAAATCTGGCTGGTGAAAGCTGCTTCTTGCTGCTCGGCGGGTGCAGAGGAGGGGCTGAGGGAAGCTCGGGCAGGACGGGCAGCACCTGTGCCCGGGGAGGTGCTCAGAAAGCCCTCGCTGAGCTCAGCTCCCTCCAAAGGGCTCTGGGGCTGCTGCAAGAAGCGGAGTTACACCCAGTAAAACAGCTCAGCCCACCTCTGACGAGGGCTGGCAGCCGCTCCCTCTTGCAGTACTGGGGACAACTGGCCCATCAAGGGCTCCTGTCCAGGCTGCTGTGGTTTGTGAGCCCCAAAACAACCCCAGAGCAGCTGTTCCTGGGGCCTGCTGGAAGCAAGAGGATCGATGGGAGGAGAGAAGAAGCACGACCTGAAATAATATTGTAAAACATCTTTATTAGTTCACCGTAGGACTGGAAGGGCAAAAGCTTCCAGGTAAAACTCTGTCAGACGAAAAAGACGCACAGGAACGGTAGTCAGGAAGCTGCTTATGAATTGCAAACACCCAGTGCTAAATAACGAAACTCTCAGCTGGGCAAGAAACCCTTCCTGGTGTCCCGTGTATCCTCACCACGCCTGGGATGCTCCCGTGGGAGAGGAGCGTCCCTGCAGCCCCGGGGCCTCTGCCCAGGGCTCCAGAGAAGAGAAGAGAGCCTGGGGCTGAGCTCCCGGGGCACTGCCCGGATCCACCCGGGGTGGCAGCCCGAGGATGGACCCTCAGGAGCCCTCGGGGACCCGCGGGCGCTCTGGGCTGAGCCCACCCCTCTGTAGCAGCTCCCCCTCCAAATCCCACACGGACGTGGGGGTCAAAACCTCCTGGTTCTGTTCTCAGGTGGTAAAACCTGCAGGAATAGTCCTACAAAGCTTCTCCCCCTCAGGTTACTGCATTGCTGATTCTGCTTATCTGGAAGCTCTTCCTTCCTTCCAGATGCTTCAGGGAGAAACATTTCCTTACAGTCCAGGGGGTTGTAAAAAAAGGCACCGTTTGATGGTTTTAATGCTTTTGAACAAAGAAAAGCCACTGCATCCACCCCTCCCCTTTTTCTAGCTCATGAATGTTTTAACTGCCATTATCACTAATCACTGCTGACCAGATAATGAGGAACCAAGGAAGGGGCGACCAGAACCTGTGATCGCTTGCTCTGGAAATACAAATGGAAGGAGAAGGTTTAGATCTGCTTTTCCAGGCCCCTCTCACCAGGGCCAAGTCCTGGGCAGCCCCGGGGCTGGACCCCACCGAGGGGTGTTGGCCGCGGCCCCGGTGGGAATTTTGGGGTGTCGTGGGTGCGTTCTCGACCCGCACAGCCCGGGGTGCCCCTCTCTGAGCTCAGCAGCAGCGTCCAGAGGCCATCCCGGGTCCGTGTGGGACGAGCCCAGCTCTGCACGCCCTCCCTGCAGAGTCCTCTCCTCTGGCTGCCCGGGCACAGCCCGAGCCCGTGGGGAGCTGCAGCCCCCGGCCCGCCCCGAGGCCAGGGCCAGGGGAGGCCAAGGCGTCCCGGGATCTACGGGGCAGCCGGGTCGTCCTGCCCCGCCTCGTGCGGGTTCTTGCCGTCGTTCTGGATCAGCCGCACGATGTGTGTCAGGTCCAGGCTGCGGGTCAGGATGTCCAGCAGCATCTCGTCCTTCTGCACGCCCTCCATGAACTCCTCCAGGGACAGCTCGCCTGCGGGCCCACAAAGCCCCGTCAAGCCCCGGCCCGGCTCGGGCCCTGGCATCGCGCTCCCAGCGCCCCAGAGCCCCCCGAGCCAGGAGGGGCTGCGGGCAGGGCCCCCTCAGGCAGCCCAGAGGGGATGGGGAGCCCGACCCCCTGTGCCAGCTCTGCCCCTGCTGCTGCTCTGGGGCTCGGGCAGCCGGGGGCACAGGAAAGGGGGAAGGCAGGAGCAGGGGCTCTGCCCAGGGAAGGGCCTCACCGTCTCCATTGATATCGATTTTGTTGAACACCATCTCTGTGAACTCCTCGGCCGTCATCTTCTCGTTGCAGCGGTTGATGGATCGGATGGCCTGCGGGGAACGAGGGGCACAGGCACTCACTGAGGGCTCTGCAGGCCCACCAGAACAAGTGGCCAAGCCACCAGACATGAAAGGCCAGATGCTTTTTTCAGTTTTTCAGTTTCAAAACTTGATTCTAGCTTTAGCTTTTTTAACTTTATTCAGAAGGAAAAGGTCCTGTCTAAAAAGCTGGAGATTAAAATCATCTACAAAGGTAATCAATGCTTTACAAGATTTAGTGGGCATGCTGGGATAAGCCAGAAGCCCTTCACCTCTGAAAACCCTTAGATTAAATTCAAGTGCTTATCTTAGCCCCAGTTTCAGTGAGCAGAGTAAAGCAAGCTGCCAGGAGGGGACAGGGGGCTGCAGGGTGTCCGAGGGTGTGGGGGGCAGCTCCAGGCAGGCACCAGGGGAGTGCTGGCAGAGGACAGGCAGCAGGTTTGGGCAGTGCCTGCTCACTGACATGGAATTCACTGGGCTGGAAGTCGCTGTTACAGCCTCCCTGTCTCCCACTGCCCATCTGTGGGGGATGGAGGAGCTGAGCCCACTCACTTTGATGATGTTCAGCAGCTCAGCACGGTCGATGCAGCCATTCCCGTCCACGTCGTAGAGCTTGAAATACCACCTCAGCTTCTGATCCACCTTCCCCTTCAGCACCAGGCTCAGAGCTGCCACGTATTCCATAAAATCTATGTAGCCATCCTAAAAGCAGAAGGTTAGAAGCTAGGGTGAGATGAAGAGCTGAGAGTCAGGCGCTAAGGGATTATCCTGGACTTCTGGAAGTCCCCCCTGGAACCGGCGCCTCCACCCTGAGACCAGGGGCTTGTGGAGGGCAGTGGTTAAAGCCCAGGTCCCACCTGAATCTGTGCAGAAATGCTGTAGAATCATATAATTATAAAATCACTAGGGCTGGGAAAGACCTCCAGGATCATCAAGTCCAGCCTTGGGCAGGCTCGGACTGGGTGGGTGGGTCTGGCTTGGGCACTCAGAGCTGGCCTGTGCTCATTAACGTGCCAGGCATTAATTACCAGCCCAAAGCAGTGGGAATTCAGAGGACAGAGAGGTTTACGCAGGTGAACCCTGATAAATGACCCAGCCTCATCCTGCCTGCACACACCTACAGCTCCTTTCTCCTGCCAGGGGGGTCTCATTTCCAGGAGAGGAGTAAATCCAGGAGTCACCCCAGTGTGCTGCGGACACCTCGGGCTGGGAAGGAGTTTCTCTGTCACTGTGCCATTTCTGTACCTGCCCCACGTTTGCAGCACAAACACTTTTATCTTTGACTTTCCTCCTGGGTGTTTTTCCACCCCAGCTGACGCCCCCGTGTTTGGGGTGACCCACGAGGGTGGCACCACTGCAAAGCTGCTGGCGTGAGCTCCCGGGCCAGCACAGTGCCCCAGGCACTGCCCGTGGTGCCCACAGCTCCCGGAGGTCGTTAAAAGCCTCCTGCCCACCCGAGAGCGTTCCCAGGGTGCTGCGAAGGGCAGGGGCCCTTGCTGTGGTTGGTGACACTGCCCTGAAGTGGGGATGTGGCACTGGGGATGTGGGGAGCCTGAGAGATGGGCCAGCAGCTGCAGTAGATGGGCCCGGGGACCCTTTCCAACCTTAACAATTCCACGGTTCCACTGCAAGGCACGGGCAGAGCACAAGAGGGGTTTTGTCAATGAACAGCAGCACCGCCCCGGCCGGGGCTGCAGAGGGGATCATCTGCTTTATCCCGCTGCTGCAGGAGCCAGATTAGGTACAAATAGCTGCTAAGCCCCCTTCCAGCAGGATTTCCTGGGCATCAATTCCCTTTTCGGGCATGCATTCAAACACGGGGCAGTGAGCAAGGGGAAGGCCAAGGCACAAACCAAACACCTGAAGGATTGAGGGCCTGATTTGCATTTTTGTCAATGGGATTAATGCGACTAAACCCTTTGGGTTGCCATAAAATAGATTCCTCATCTCACAGGAGGTGCAATTTCAGATCGTTTGCTAGTAGAGGAGGATGCAATTTCCTGTTGGAGACAGCATCCGTCTGCTTCCCTGGCACAGCTCCTGAGCTGGGGGAGCAGCGCTCCCAAATATCTCCTCTGGGACTGCTGTCCCAAATCTGTGCTCTGGGACTGCATTCCCAAATATCTGCTCCAGGACTGCATTCCCAAATATCTGCTCTAGGACTGCATTCCCACATCCCTGCTCTAGGACTGCATTCCCAAATATCTCCTCTGGGACTGCTGTCCCAAATCTGTGCTCTGGGACTGCATTCCCAAATATCTGCTCTAGGACTGCATTCCCAAATATCTGCTCTAGGACTGCATTCTCAAATATCTGCTCCAGGACTGCATTCCCAAATATCTGCTCCAGGACTGGATTCCCAAATCCCTCCTCTGGGACTGGATTCCCACATCCCTGCTCCAAGACTGGATTCCCAAATATCTGCTCCAGGACTGCATTCCCACATCCCTGCTCCAGGACTGCATTTCCAAATCCCTGCTCTGGGACTGGATTCCCACATCCCTGCTCCAGGCCAGCCCTGCTCTGGGGTCGGGCACAACCACAGCCTGGGCTGCAAAGCCTCTCCACAGGGAGCCCGAGCTCCTTCTCCCGGGAATAAAATCAACCAGCACAGCCCATGTGCAGTTCCAAACAATGCAAACAGCCCTCACTGTCCCGCCATGAATGCAGCCCTTGTCCTCGCAGCGACTGTCACAACATCCAGTGTTTAAGGATTAAAGGGCACTTCATTTTAAAGGGATCAAAGACTGCCAGATAAAACCCCACTGTTTTAAAAGGAAAATATCAGTTCAGGGAGAAGTCTCTGTGTCCTTGCAGCTCAGGCAGTGAGTGAAGAGGTTTTTGCTGGCATTTTTCACGATCCAGAACTGATTCTACAAGTTATGAGGCCGCAGTAAATCAGGCTGTACACACTCAGAGCAGCTTCTCCCTCACACCCACCCGGCCCCAGCCCACGGGATCCCGGGCGCAGGGCACGGCCGAGTGGGAAGGACAATATTTACCTTATTAAAGTCAAACGTCTCAAACATTTGCTCAACGTATTTGTTTGCTGCTGGACTCAGGTTTTTCAAGCCAAAAAACTGTTTGAACTCGTAGAGGGTGAGCTGGCCAGAAGGACACTCCGTCATGAACTTCTTGTACCACTGGTGGCACTCGGTGGTGCTCAGCTCCTCCACGGTTTTCCCATCCATGTTTCCCATCTCCACACCAAGGACTGGTCCCTTTACAGCCAAAAACGGAGGGTTTGTGAAAGTGAAGGAAAAAAAAAATATAAAATCTCGCAGTTGTGTTTGTTGCCTTCAAAGTCCAAACATGCCCAGCACTGCAGGGATCATCAGGAAAACCCCAAGTGCCTGGCACTGTACAGATTCCCGTGGGGATGGACGCAGGAGACTCGTCTTCCTGGGAAAACCCAAAAGCACAAAACCTTCTTTGGACGGGAAGGTGACATTTAAGTACCCTGCAAATCCCTCCCCAGCCAATGAGCTCGGGCTGGGGGAGTCTCCTGCCAGGCATTAAGAGTTCAGGGTTAAAATAGAAAAGAGGTAAAATGGGGAAGTCTTGCAGATTACAGCCCAGCAGGAGATTAGGAGGGTGGAATTTTTCTCTGTGATGAGCTGATCTCTTAATCCACTTCATTTATCGTTCTGGGAGGGGGGCTGGTGTCACATGAGCAACAACTTTTGCACCAGAACCAGAGTGAGAAGAATGAGGGAAAGTCACTCTTGGTGTGCTGTGCTTCACTGCCGTTTGCCTTCCCTTCACCTCACCGTGCCAGAGGATTCCAGAGGGGCCCTAGAGCCTGGAATCCGGGCACGGGGAAGGGCCACTTCAGCTCCTTGGGAGGGACGCACCAGGAGGGTAAATTTGGTGCGAGGAGACAAATATAGAAATCTAATTGCTTTGAATGGTAAAGGTTTAAGTGCTTTAATTGCAGCCAGCAGGAAGGGGAAGGGCTCTCTCCCCCCAGCTCCAGGGTCCCGTGGCCAGTCCTGGTCCTGCTAATTGAGTGTTTTTTCCTCAGAATTGTCCCACACTCTGCTCCCCCCAGCAGCATGTGCTGGCTGCTGCGCTACGAGGAGCTCTCATCACTGGAGTTCAATCCAGCTTCGATTTTCACCTATGGCTTGCCATGAAAAATTCACCATGTAAATACAACCAAATCCACTGATGGTTTTTCACTTTGACACACAAAGTGTGCCCTGAGAAGTTCTCAGGAATAAAATATCCTCAGAAAGCATCATGGGCCAGATCCTCGGCTAGAAGAGACTGGGTGAGCCTCCAGGGTCTTTCCCAGAGTTTATCCATAACACACAGTTTATATGTAACAACTGCAGTTATCTAACAGGTAATGGAGCCCAGTATTGCCTCTGCACCGCTGCAAATTAGGAATAACTCTGCTAAAAAAAGCAGCATTACACAATCGTAAAACACTTACGGAAAAGGAATTAAGCTGAGGAACACTAATTGGATGTGCTAATTCTGTACTGGCCGCCAGGCCCCTGTTGTGCAAGGTGAGCCTTCAGCGCTGCCCTGAGCCCAGCCCAGCCTGCGCTGGGCCGGGTGAGCCGGGCTGGGTGGGCGCTGGCACGGGTGTGACACCCGGTGCACGACAGGACCAGCTGGACAGGGTTTCTAGAGCCAAATCCCCTCCGCATATTTTCCCGGGGAGCAGCGGCGGGGCCTCCCCACCCGCCCTCGGCGCACTGACGGGACACCGAGGCCGCACGCGGCTGCTCTTCCAGGCCTTTACTGCGTGGGCCGGGCTGCTCCTGGCTATGGCTTGGGGCGGTGGAAGGATCTCCACTTCAGGGGGCTGCTGCCCCGCAGGTCGGTGCGCCGCCGGCCGTGCGCGGTGCCCTCGCAGAAGCGGGCGCCGCAGAACGGCCTCTGCGTGGTGCAGAACGGGGCCAGCGAGTTGGGCCACTCGGGCCGGTAGAACACGAACTCCTGGCAGCTCAGGGCACGGCCCCCAGCGTGGGCGACCACCGGCACGGAGCGAGAGCCCAGCGGAGGAGCTGGAGGCGGCCGGTTCCTCCACCCGGCAGATGGGTTGGTGGTCTCTGGCGTGGCTTTGGCCTCCTCCATTCCCTTGGCTCTGGTGTGGTCTCTGCCAGGGGCTGCTGGTGTTTCAGCCACCTGTGGAGAAAAAGATCCAGACAAATGCGTGGCTGTTGCCCCCACCCCTCACCTCCCCACCGGGAGAGCCTGGGAAGCTCCTGCAAGGGCAGCGTTAAATGCTGAGGAGCATTCACTAAGGGTTTACACACCCTTAGCCAAAAATATGAGGTGGTGCTGCTTGAAGAGGAAGGGAATTTTAACTCAAGTGACGCCCTGGGAATATGGAAGCGACTTTAAACAAATGCTGAGAGAATACGAATGCTGAGACACCAAGGACTTGATTCTCTCTGGACTCTCAGTTACAACAGTGATAAATGCCAGCAGCACACGCTCCTGGTAAAGCTGTCGCCAGCCACAGCCATGGCAAACCTGCCGTGGAAAGGGTTCAGCACAACCTGAGCCAAGGGGACGTAGCAGCGATGGCAGCAGCTGACAGTGCCCCTTGGAGCGCCAGCTCTGGGTCCCTCTGCTCGCTGAGCCTCCTCCCGCTCCGGGAATCGCTCTCAGCCAAGCTCCAAGGGGAGAGCCCGCTCGGCCCCAGCGTTTGCAAGAGCCCTTTGCAGAGGAGGGGGTGGCCACGAGCCCCAGGACACACACGGGGTGACCTGTGACCCTCGGCTGCTGCAGGGCTGGGCTGGACTGCGGAGCCATTTCTGCTGCTGTTACCTAAGCATGACTCAGTTATCTTGTTTTCATTGACGACACCTCTGTGCGAATGGAAACTGGCTCTTCCCTCAGCAATTAGCCACTCTACTCCTGCCTGTCCTAAATAAATGCTTCGCAGTTTGCTTATTTTTAACCTTGCAAAGAGGTTTCCTACTTTCCGTGACGTACTTGGTGCTATTTCTGTTCCCTGCCTCCTAAGCCTATTAGAAGGGGGATGCCTGCAAATTGTTTAAAAATCTCCTTAACGCCTGTGAGGGGAATCACCAGATCCCTACAGGTTCACCACCTCTTTTTGTCACTCATTTCTGCAGGGCAGATGCCAAATGCCTGAAAGGCTGGATCTCAGCACACAGCAGTTATTTCAGCAGTTGCTGCCGCAGGGAAACCTCAGTCCATTTTTCCCCAGGAAATAAAATAATGGGATTTTAACTCCTGAACAGCAGTTTTTATACCACCACAGCCATTTCAGAGCGGTTTGCGCACCCCTGCTCTGGTCACAGATTGTTCAGAAACTGCTGTTTTCGCACACGTGTGTGCTGGTAGCTCCTGGCCATTTGCACTTTGGAAGAGACAAGTACACACACGACTGTGCTGATGCCTCTGCACCCACCCAGCAGGAGCACTAAAGGAATTAATCTCCTCTATTTGGGGCGTGGAGGGGAGGCCATTGCTAAGTCATGCAGATGCCTTCGAGATGAGCAAGCCTGGCTGGGCGCTGGAGCCCTGGCAGCCCCTTCAGGGCCGGGCAGGTGCCGGGCCGGGGCGTGCTGAGCTCTGGGTTCTGCTCCTGCCCTGGGGCTCGGCCGCCCCGCGCTTCCTGCTCGTCCTCCGGGGCACCTGGAGCTCTGCAGAGACCTCCTCCCTGCCGGGTGAACGCACCTGCTTGTGTGAACCCAGCCTCGGAGGGGAAGCACCAGCTTAAGGTCCCGGTGCTATTTACGGCACTGCCAGCGCGCCGTGCCTGAATGAAGAGTCCCACGTAATCCTATTGCACCCCTTCCTACGTCGAGAGATCCCTAATCCCCGCCAAACTGCCTGATGTCTGCCAAAGCAAATCCCCCAGGTGGG
Organism: Regulus satrapa; assembly: GCA_013396955.1. Lineage (NCBI taxonomy): Eukaryota > Metazoa > Chordata > Aves > Passeriformes > Regulidae > Regulus > Regulus satrapa. The sequence goes on from VWZN01009185.1 coordinate 981,586, forward strand.
TCCCAGGGAAAAGCTGGCTCAGTAGTCGGGGCGGCAGGAAGGGTTCAGTGGCGCTCCCTCGGGAGGAGCTCCCTGGGCAGCTGCCAGACCCCGTCCTGTCCCTGCCTGGGCACTGTCCCCACTCTGGCAGCTCCTCCTTTCTCCCCCAGATCCATCCCAGGAGCAGCCCAGGAGCAGCCCCTGTGGTTTGCCCGGAGCTCTCAGCCCGGCGGGGCAAAGCCGGCTGACGGCAGCAGCAGGATTTGCACAGCAGGGATGGGATGAAGCTGATGGCACTGACATCACTGCGGCCCTGCCACGCTGGTCACCCTCGTGGCCAGGATCTGCAGCCCACAGGAAGGGGACGTGGTGGGGCACGTGGCGGGGCAGTGTTCCTGGGCCACACCTGCGAGCTGTTCCCGGTGATGGAGGCCCTGGGCTGTGGGATGGGCGGGGGGCAGGACAGCCCTGTGGCGTGGGCAGGGCACCTGTCCGGGCTGGCATTGTGACCACAGCGCCCTGGTGACCACGGCGTGTCACAGGGGCTGGGCGGGGCAGGGGGTGCAGGGGCTCAGCCTGGGGACAGAGCCCAGCCCAGGGAGCCACAGGGCACGGCTGGGCTCTGCTGGCCCTGCCACCCCCTCTGCAGCGTGGCCCCCGCCCCCGTTGGCATGAGCTGCCCCTCTGGTTCTGTTTGCAGCTCTGCAGGCACACCTGAGGGCTCCTCTCCCCTCCATCCCTCCCTCCAGGTCCGGCCGGAGCTGCACAAACCCTTCTCACAGCTGGGGTGCAGCGGGAGCCATCCGCATCTGAGGGGGCAGCTCCCTACCCTGATGCAAAAGCAGATTCTTCTGGGGTGTTTACCCGTGTTGGCATCAAAGGCAGCCTCACACTGCGGTGTGTTACATCACAGCAGTGCTCACATGGCTCTTTCCATGCCATGAAATCTGCTGGAGATCTTCCAAGCGCTTTCCTGAGCTTTGTGCCCAGCCCAGCCCACCAGTCCCCTTCGCTGTGTGGCCTCAATCACTCCGGGGTTACAGTTGTCCTTCCTTAAAAATACAGCCCAGCCACCCAACTTGGCAACTTTCCCGTGTCTCTGGAGTTTGCACTTCACAGAAGCCACCTTGCCCAGCAGCACACCCAACCTGCTCCCCGTGCTGCTCCTGAGCCTTTCCTGCCCTTCTGAGGGGAGGTCTGTGCCGTGCTGGGAGGTGGAAGGTGAAGAGCAAACATCCTTCATCTGCAGCAAACAAATGGGAGTGTGCGCAGGAGCCCTGGCGGAATTGTTTAGCAGCTTGTGTTCATGGGGATAATGAATTCACCTGGCAATCCCTTCATGTTGTGATGTTTTCCTGCCACCCAGGGCGAGGCAGGAGCATCGTGGTGGGGTGGCGGGGCCGGGCTGTGGCAGCCCCGGGGCTCAGAGTCACCCCCTGCCCCACAGCCCCTTTGAAGTCTCCTCGCTGTAATGAGATTTTCTGGGACACCTTTGTGCACGAGCCCGGGCTCTCTCATTCCGCAGGATTTTATTGGCTTCACTTCTTAAAATAGTTCCCCTTCTCCTTCCCTTTTCCATGACTGTCTCTCTGTGTGTCCTGCTCCATTTGCTCACCCAAGGGCTGTGGGTATCAGCCAGCACTTTTGTCTTGCCCGTCTTGTCAAGGGATACCGAGTCCTTTCTCTTTCCAGCAGGGAATGGGTTCTTCATTCCCCTGATTTCTGCCTTCCAGAGGCGCCAGGGAGCTTTCTTTAGATGCCACAGGTTGGACTCGCTGATTTCAGAGGTGTTTTCCAACCTCTTCAAACTGATGCAGGAAGCCTGGTGGGGCAGTGTTTATCTCTTCCAGGGAGGATGGGTCCTGGAAGAGATAAAGAACCCCCCACCTGGTTTTATCAGTGGCCCATTAGCAGAGGGTATCCCCCCTGGAGTTGGGAGGGATGGTCCTGGAGGAGATAAACACTGCCCCACCAGGCTTTCTGCATGGAGGAAAGGGAGTCTCGCTGATTATTCCAACAGCCCTGTGACTCTGCGACCCTGAGTTTCTGTGACCCTGGGGTGACTTTATGGTGCTTGTACACCTAATTGTGTGTTTTGTCTGTGCTGGATATTAAGTTCTACAACTTTAGGACTGGCTCTGAGAGCGAAGGGGGAGAGAAGAAGCGCAGGGTTTGTTATCAGAGGCTGCACTTGCTCCCCCGCGTCCTTCACGCAGTGCTGTCTGCAGTGGGCAGCGGGAGAGAGCTCTCCTTTGCTTTTAGTCAGTTCTTAGCTAGCTGAGGCAGAAAAGTTCCCTGGACTGTAGTTTTTGGGGTTTTTTTCTTTTTTTCCTTGGAACTGTTTGAACCTGCTCTGGACTGAGGACTCTGAAGAGCACCAGGACTTTGTACCTGTGGCCCACCAGGGCCTGGCCTGGGCATTTTCCAGCCCTGGAGGGACTGATAACAGACTGAAAGCAGACTGAGCTGCAAACCCACGATAAGGGCTTTCTGAATTTGTCATTTGTCACCTCTTCGGAGCAGCGAGAGATTTTGTTGTTTAGCATTGGTTTTGTTTGTTGTTGTCAATCTCTGTGCCCCTGTGTTTCTGTAATTCTGTTATCCCGTGATGCTGTGCCCCTGTGTTTCTGTAATTCTGTTATCCCGTGATGCTGTGCCCCTGTGATGCCGTGAACCTGTGTTTCAGTGCTCCCATGTTTCTGTAATTTTGTATTTCTGTGTCCTGTGTTTCTGTAATTTTATGTTCCTTGGCCCTGCCTGGTCCTCCTCCTCCTCCTCCCGGGTCCCTGCTGAGTGCCAGGGCGGGTTCTGTCTGTCTGTCTGTCGGTGTTTCCGTCTGGCAAGCAGCACTGGGGATAACTGTCAGGAGTCACTAATTGCAGGGCACGGGCTCCAGCCGGGGAGAGGCACCCGAGCAGCGCCACGGAGCTGCAGCCCCGACTAAACCCTGGAAAATGCTCCCACTCGTTACAGCTCCTCCGCCACAGCCACGGGACTGGATTTTAACGTTCTCATTCTCCTTTTCCTTCCCCATTCCCTGTTCAAAATTCACTTTATTTGAGCGCTGCCTCCTCATCTGTGCCCCGATTAGACTTCCCTCTCGGAATATTGCAACAGGGCTCGATTTTCATTCTTCGCAGGGGATTTGATGTGCTGCTCTAATTTGTTCTTTAAAGCAAAAAGGGAGATGCTTTCCACAAGAAAAGCATAATTTCAAAGTGGTTAAATAAGTGATATTTGTCACTGAAAAAAAAGAAATCAGTTGGTTTTTTTGGTTTTTTTTTTGACTCTCAAAACTTGGTAGAGATAGAAAGAGGTGCAAGTTCTTAACCTGAAGTTGGAAGCTGTGTTTCAGAGTTAATGTTTTGACAACGATTTTGGGTTTAAAGTTCTCCAGAATTCCCTGCATTTATTAGTAGCCAATGTTACTTATTAACCCTCAATTTTTATTTGCATGGCACAAAAAGTCGTTATCAGTGCCAGAAATCTGCTTTTGTACGTGAAACTAGAGATGGTTTGGGGCCAAATCCCTCCGCACTCGAGGTGTTGCATCCAAAGCACGCAGACCCCCGGCAGCCCCTCCTCATCAGGGGGCGAAGGGACAGAGAGACCCGGGAGGGAGAGACAGAGCAAAGCCCTGGCGGGCCGGGGGAGCGGCCGGAGCCCCCTCGGGGAGGTTTGGGGGCGCCTTGGGGAGGGCTCCTCACCCGCAGGGAGCAGCACCCGGAGCGCTCGGACAGAGGAGCCAGAGCCCGCCTGGGCGGGGACACCTGAGAGGATCGGGGACACCTGGGAGGATTGGGGACACCTGGGAGTATCGGGGACACCTGGGAGGATCGGGGACACCTGGGGAGGATCGCGGGGCA
>VWZN01009185.1:1005434-1027968 GCA_013396955.1 Regulus satrapa
CCTGACGCGCTCTCTGCCCTCTTGTCCCCTCAGCTCCCGCCGCGCTGAGGGCGCTGCCGCCGCCCGTGGCCGTGGGGTGAGTACCGGGGCAGCGCAGCGCCCGGGCTTTGTGCTTCAGCAGCGTTATTCTGGGGTTTTGTCTCTTCATTTTCCTCATTCGCTGTGCGGCGGTGTGAAATAGGGACGGGGGGAAGGAACTTCTGGAGGTTATCTGGTCCCACCCACTTCCCGCGAGGAGGTGTGTCCAGGCACCTTCTTCGAATCACGGGCTGGCTCGGGTCGGAAAGGACCTTAAAGCTCTTCCCGTTCCACCGCCTTGAGCAGGGACACTTCCACTGGAGCCGGTCCAGCCTGGCCCGGGACACTGCCGGGGATCCAGGGGCAGCCAAACTTCTCTGGGCACCCTGTGCCCGGGCCCCAGCATTTCCTACTTACATCATCTGAGGGGGATTCGTTTATGTCTGTTCTTTTAATAAACCATCATTGAAATGTTCTGCGTGTTGCCAGGGTGTTGCACGCCACAAGAGCACTGCACACGACTCAGCAGAGATTGGCTCCTGTGCCCCCTCTGCCCGAGAAGGGAGGAGAAGTTCGCCACGGTTTGATCCCGGAGGAGTTTTTCCAGTTTCTCTACCCTAAAACAGGAGTCACAGGTTAATACAGACTTTTCCTACTTGTAGCTGTGCTTACGTAGTTCTGCTCACCCATTCCGGCTGCTGAAAAGGTAAACAAAATATTAGGGAAAAAGAGTAATAATCTGCATGTGCAGGTTGTGAAGAGCAAGCCAATACAGGACTCCTGCCTCTAAAGTTAGACACAGTGGTTGAAAGGATTCCACGAGCTTGATTTTATAGAAAGATTTAGTTGCCTTAAAGCATTTAAGCAGGGATTTTTGCCTGTTTCTGAACGAGCAGAGCCAGCAAGCTGCCTTCACTTCAGCTGAGATTCCTTGTGGTACCTGCCTCAGGTAGAACTGTGGCTCTGCTTTTTGTCCTGCTCAAACAGAACACTCCTTCCTGACCCCCCTTTGAGGTACCGGGGTTTGCTGAGCCTCGCTGTGCTTTGTACAACTCATTTGCTTTATTTCTTCTCTAGGGCCCTACATGCTGGGCACTGGCCTCCTGCTGTACTTCCTTTCCAAGGAGATCTACGTTATTAACCACGAGACAGCAGCAGCTGCCTGCATCCTCACAGTCATCGTTTACGGCATCAAGAAGTTCGGGGCTGACGTCGCGGCCTTTGCTGACAAACTCAATGAGGTAGAAACAGCAGCTTGACTTGGCAGTCGTCAGCGAGGAAGGGTTTTGTTAAAGTGCAAATGGCTTCAAGCTGGCAGAGGGCAGGGATGGATGGATGTTGGGAAGGAATTCTTCCCTGGGAGGGGGGCAGGCCCTGGCACAGGGTGCCCAGAGCAGCTGGGGCTGCCCCGGGATCCCTGGCAGTGCCCAGGGCCAGGCTGGGCAGGGCTGGGAGCTCCTGGAACAGTGGAGGGCGTGGGATTGGATGGGATTAAAGTTCCCTTTCAACCCAAACCACTCTGGCATTCCATGGCTGATTGTGAGCCCTCCTCCTCCTCTGTTGCCATAAGCTCAGCCCCAGCACGGGCCTGCTCGCACAGAGTTTCTCACAGCTCAGTGCAGCGGTTCGGGATTGACTGCAGCTCACTCGTCTCCCTTGTGTCCAGCTCTGAGGCGTGGAGTTCTTTCCTTCCCCCAGGAGAAGATGGCCACAGCGCTGGCGGTGAAGAACGAGGCCATCGAGATGCTGCAGACAGCCATCGAGGAGGAGAAGAAGGAGCAGTGGCGGGCTGAAGGCCGCAATTACCTCTTCGACGCCAAGCGGGTGAGCCTCTCCTGCCTTCCCCCCTGCCTGCCTCCCCTCCCTGCCGCCAGGCACGAGCCGTGCTCTCTCTGCAGAACAACATTGCCATGCTGCTGGAGACCAACTACCGGGAGCGCTTGCTCACGGTGTACAACGAGGTGAAGAAGAGGCTGGACTACCAGGTGGCCATGCAGAGCCTGAAGCGGCAGAAGGAGCAGGACCACATGATCCAGTGGGTGGAGAAGAGCGTGGTTCAGAGCATCACTCCTCAGCAGGTACTTGCTGGCCCTTGCCTGCTGCACGTTCCAGCCTGCACAGATTTGCTGTTCAGGGGTTCTGGCTCACGAGGTGCTGGGTGACCTTGGCCAGGGGTGGGACTGGGTCAGCTTTGAGGTCCCTTCCAGTTCGGACTTTCTGGGACCACATCAGTCCGTGCTTTATCTGACGTCACGAGCTGCAGTTGCATCCCTCTTAACTGGTAACGCAGATTTCTAAAAGGGTTTATCTGAAATGCTCTTGAACGTCTGCTTTCCTCACTGAAGTGTCTCCTGAAGGCTGTTTCCCGTCTCTTGCAGCAGAAGGAAAGCATTGCCAAGTGCATCCTGGACCTGAAGGCGCTGTCCAAGAGCGCCCACGCGGCCGTGTGAGCAGTCTGAGCCCACTGACGTGCCCCAGTACCTCCTGTTGGAAACTGTATGACTCTAAAGTATCATTAAACAGACAAAAAACCCTCTGCTGTCTTTCACTAGCAACAGTCCCTGCCTTGTTCAGAGTCCGTGGATGGTCACACCAACCACTACAGCTGGTTTATTATGGTGGGGGATCCTGCTGGATTCCCTGTTCGGTCACAAACACTCCCAAAGATACAGAACTTCACAGAGAAAAATTCTGGTGCTGAAACTGCTCCCTGTGTTAGAATCCTGAGTGACAGCAACCCCAGATATCCCATCTCAAATCAGGATGATTTGTGCCCCCGTTCACCTGGCCCCCGCTTGGAGGGGCTCTGAGTGAATGATCTGTTCTCTTCAGGAGCTGGAAAGCGTCTTTCACCATAAAGTGTAGTGTTGAAAAGGTTTGGGTTCTGGGAAAAGCGATCAGGGAGGAAGTGTGTCAAAAGCTCCGGAAAAGCTGCCCCCAGCTGCTTGGGTGGGTACTCAGTTTAAACACGGGAGAGTTTATTCCAGAGTTTCTCTGGAATAAGCCTTTCATAAGTCTCTTCATTTTCTTTTTATTGGAAGCTTTTTCCCCCCCCAAGGGATTTGTTAAAATTCCCAGCAAAGCAGGCACAGGAGTAAACTCTGGCGTGTGCTGTGATTTCTGTAGTCCCCGACGGGCAGCCTGGGGGTGCTGCAATCCCACCTCTCACTGCGTTCACAAACGCTTTCCAGTCTTCCAGTGCACCAGTCCACCAAAACTCTGATCTTCAGAGGCAAGAGCATTCTTAAAGCCAGCCTAAGCTGAAGCCGCCTCACTTTTTTTTTAGATTACCAGTTCTAGAAAATGCAGGTGTTTTTCATTGTTTCCTGTTTTTTGTCACACAATAAAAAAAGCGAAGTTGCTTAACTTCCACAATTTCGTAAGCCCACACGCGACTGACATCCGAGCTTCTAAGTGGGCACGGTCTCTTGTCACGGCACGAGAGGGCCGTGAAGGCGGCGAGCTGACAGTTTGCCAGCAGCACTTCCAGGGTGGCAGGTAAGACGGAGCTGCGCCATTCCTCCTTCCTTCGTTAGTGCCAGCGCAGCGCCCCGGGGGCTCTCGTGGTTTGACCCCTCTGGGAATGTGGCAAGGAATGGGATGGGCGGGAGAAGGGGGAGCAGCAGAGAGCAGTTTGTTTTCGTGCTGGAATGTTTCCACGTTATTCACATAATCTGCAAAGCACGTGGAGGGAAATGCCGGCGTAGGGATTTTGTGGCGGAATATCTGTGAGAATCCCCGTCTCTAAGATTCCACACCCGGATTTGAGACGCTCCTGTTTCGGTGGCAAAAGTCAATTTAACATAAACAAATGTTGAGGGAGGAACTTTTCCAAGCTGCTTCTGATTATGAAAGCATTGATCAGGTTTTAGCTGCTGCAAAAATATTCCTCTAGGAGCTTTTGAGTTCCTCGATGCCCTGTGTTTTCTGGGTGGAGAAGGCGCCGTGCCATCAGGGAGCAGTGAAGCCGTGTGTCCAGGACACTGGGAAGGGGTCGGTGCTGAGGAGCTGCCAGGTTTGAGTGGCTTTGTGCCACTTCTAAGAGATTCTCAAGAAATGGATAAAAGCTTCAGCTTAGAAGAGGGTGACGAGTTTGTTTTGTTGATGTGCATATGTATATAAAAACAGCTCTCTGCCCTTCCTTTCAGCCTCTCCTGTCAGCTAATGCTCTGAGAGAATGGGAAACTTATTCTCAAAGCCAGCCTCAGGTATTCTGCTTTTTAAGGCATGTCTTTAGCTGCAGTGCTGCTGCCTGAGCTGCAGCGGGGGAGGCTCAGCACTGGGGGTTTGGGGAGGAGCTGCACGGCTGCCAGAGGCTGCCTGGCGCACCCATCATCTCCACAGAGGAGTTTTCCTGTCTGGGGCTTCCACCTTCAGACAGACCGGACAGACACAGCCCCCCATGAGGTTCACGGTGCTTGTAGTACCACTGGAGAAATGTGCACCTTTTCAAACAAGCTTGTGGTTATTTCTTTTTCTATTGCAGTTGCAGGAGATCCCATTTCCACTACTACCACTGTCCCCAGCACTGTCCCCAGCACTGTGCACACCCCTACAGATGAATTCAAAGCTGCAGAAGTCAGTTGCTGGATTGATAAGTAAATGCTGCACCTTTATTTCCTGATTTCAAACCCAGAGTTCCCTGAGACTACAGCCTCCTTCTGCAAGGGAAGGGTTACACGTCACATTTTTTACGTCTTGGGGGTTACAATTTGGTTAGAATTTCCTAGTCTGTGCGCTGGATGGGTGATTCCTAGAGATGCTCTCTGCAGATACACACACGTTATTCTCGTGGGGCTGAGGATAACCTGTTCCACTCCATAGAGTTTGGTGAATTTGGGCACTACTGATGCTTCCATCCCTCCGTTGAAACTGGGGATTCTGAGAGGATTTTCTGTGTGTCTGCAGCCATGAGATATTCCTGTACATGACCCTGGCCTTCATCTCTGGCATCCTCCTGACCGTCCTGGTGTTTGCAATCATCTGCCTCTTCAGGAAAGGTGAGTTACAGCAGAGTGATGGTGGCTGCAGAAAGTGGCTCTGCCATGTCTTCCTTGAATAACTCCGTGCTGATGAACAGCTCATCCCTGGCAGTGACTCCTCATGAACCATCCCAGTGGGGTTTTCAGCACAGAGTTAACTTGGCCACTCATGAGTTGTGGGCATTTTTGTTGGTTGTGGGCTTTTCTCATCCTAATCCTGGCCGCTCTGAATTCCTCAGTCCCTTTCATCCTGGCCACTTGCAGCAGGTGGGCAGGGACTGGGCAGCCCAAAGTGGCACTTGGCTGTGCAGGTCTGTGTCAGAGGTTGCACATCACCCTCTGTCTGTCGCCCCTCTCCAGCCTCCCTTGCACTGCTGACTCCAAACACAGTGCAAACAGCCCAGACTGGCATCCCTTTCCTTCCTAGGTTATAAAAGATCCCACCAAAACTCACAAGAGGAAGCTTGCTCTCGGATGGCAGCTGAGGAATCTGGTAGGAACACCCAGGTAAATGTCACAACTGTCATTTCTAATGCTTTATGTAGATATTCCTGACAGTGTGGTAAATATTACTTCGGGGCAAGAGAAAGAAAAGTCACCTCTGACACTTGACTGTTACTCAGCAGCTCTTTTTACAAGGAGCTCCAGGGGTTCTGGAGCTTAACCACCAACTAGACAGGTTGTGAGAAATCTTTTTACAGGGGAAGCGTCTCTGCAGTTTTCCTCTTGTGATATGAATTCTTCAGAAGCCCCTAAGGGAGGCTGTGCCCCGAGCCCTGAGCCAGACTGATGGCTGGGATGCGTTTTCCCATTTCCCCCATGCAGACACAGGCTGCTTGGGGTGTGGGGTGCTGAGGACAAGTTACAGTGGGGAGTTCTGCTGGCCTGTGGTGCTTGTGTGCTCTCTAACGTCTGTGTCTTCTCTCACAGCCCCAGAATGAAGTGACCTACAGCAATCTGGTCTTCCAGAGGGGCGGGAGTGCCTGAGAGATGGGGAAGTTCCAAACGAAATAAAAATGGTCTCACTTTCTGGACATCAAAAGTCACAAGGATGTTACGGCAAGGCCTGCCCTGGGAATGCCCCCATGCCCTCTGTAACACAGCCCTTTTTGTAGTTATGACAGGAAATGTTCTCCTGTTCCAAACTGGCTGCCAATGGCTACGGGCAAATGGAGAGTTTCTGTACAGGATTTCCTCATCTATAGAAATCTCCCTGCCCTTGTAAAGTTTCTGTTTGTGAGAACTGCCAGAGAGATTTGCGAAATTAAAATGTTTCTCTGCATCTATCCACGTCTCTGCCCTGGCGTTTCCCTTTTCTGTCACCAACTCTAACAGGTTTTTTGAGTGCCAAGTGCTCTGCTTAGTTATTTTCTGTGATGGCAGCGATGACAATAAAATGTTTGTAAATCTCAGCTTCCTGGTGGGGTCCCCTGGAAGAAATGCACAATGGCAGCGTGAGAGCCGAGGTCTCTGGGAATGCTCATTGCCGAGGGTTCCCCGCAGTGTTCCGAGGACGGGGGAAAGTCTCTCCCTCCCCACGAGCGAGTTCCCGAGGAGGAGCAGGGCTGGAGGTGCCGCCGGATGGCAGCAGCAAGCCGGGGATGCCGGAGGAGCTCCTGGTGCTCCAGCCCCTGGGCTCTCCTCCTCCTCGGAGCGCGCTGGAACGGGTGAGCAGACACTGATGCTCCGAAATGCCGTGGCTATGGCCACGGACCGTCACAGGGTCAGCAGAGCAACTCGTGGTCTCTGTTTGGCTGCTCTCACCTCAGTCAGGGCAGTTCCTTCCAGCTCTGTTGAACAGAGAGCACAGGGGAGCATCTCCCTGCCTCGCTGGAGGTGAGCTGTGGGCTGGGATCCCTCGGGAGAGCAGGGCCAGCTGCCTGGCACTGCTCTGCTCTGCTCTCAGTCCCCTCTGTTCTCCCCCCAGATCCTTGTGCCTCGTTCCCTTGGAGTTTGCCAAGCAGCCTGCCAGGAACTTGGTGCAGCGTTGCTCCCTCTTTCCTCAGTTTATCCAAAATACATCAGCAAAGTTGCCTGTGCATCATTCTAACAAAGAACTTTCTGCTCTTTCGGTGGGACCTGTTTTTCTGCTGAAAGCAATCAGGCCCATCAATGCTCCTAGGAGTTCCTGCAGCAAGTTCTGCTATTCTTGTGCAGTGGCTTTCTCTGGCTTGTGTGCTGAGAGAGCTGAGCTGTGTAACTGGGCAGAGCTTTGGCCTGGGACAAAGGTTACCTCAGATAAGGAACGAGATGTCTGATCTCAGCTAGAGGAGCAGATGCCAACACTCTCTAAGATAAGGAACAGAATGATGCACGCCCTTTTCTGCTTTTTCTAGACCACTTTTGAAGATGGAGTAAAAAAAAGAGCCTGGATTTTACCAACCTCTTTTCAGTTTGACCCATGTTCCCTAAATATGGGCTGTGTCAGCTGTGGTGTAACAATGGCTGCAACTCCTGTGCCCTCCTGGGCAGGACTGGAACTGAGCAGGTTTTTTTGATTGTCGTGGGATGACTCAGCAGGCCAAAATATTGTAAAATCCATCTACTATTTATTATTGCTCATGAAAATGTGACAACACCGGATGAAGCACAAGCTGACCAGCCTCAGGTTCAGTCTGAATGGACAGACAAGACAAATGGTGTGAGAACAGTCAGGGAGCTTGTGAGCTGCTGGATTATGAACAGCAAAGAGCACATCTTGTTTTTCAATCGGCTCAACCAATCCTCATGTTAAAAAAACCCCCAAAACCTCCAGGTAAACAAAATTTCCATCCTCTGTGTTTAGAAATTATATTACATCAAGACATATCCTCATATACAGCTTCAGATCCCCGGGTTGCTGCAGTTTCCCAGGAGTGTCCTAGCCAAGCCAGGTGGTTTATTATCAATGGGCTGGTACCCACTGGCAGGTGCAACCTTGATTTATGACTGTGGGTCTGTCGTTTGCTCTGGAAGAGCTGGGTCTGGCTTTTTGCACAGGATATAGGTCCTTAAAATTAAAAGGTACGTGGTTTTGAACTTCTTTATCTTGAAGGCATAGACAATGGGGTTCATGGCAGAATTGGCATGGGATAAGAGGATTGCCAAGTACATCAGATACGGGGGGATCTGAGACTCGGGGTAAAAATAGGAAACGCAGTTGAGAATGCACAGAGGCAGCCAGGAGATGGCAAAGAGGAAGAGAACAAGTGCGAGAGACTTGGCTGTCCTGAACTCCTGGCCATAGAAGGCGCCAGCCCCTCTCACACTGGTCCCTTGGCTGAGCTTTGTGTGGATGATGTGGAAGATCTCGGCGTACAGAGCACACATGATGAGCAGGGGCAGCAGGGTCCACGTGAAGAAGCAGAAATAGACCATGTAATCCATCCTCATCACGGAGATGAAGCGGCACCTGAGGGAGCTGGAGCTCCTGGGCTCTGCCTGGTTCCAGCCAAACATGGGGACGAGCCCTCCCAGCAGGGACAGGGACCAGCACAGCCCCAGGGCCCACCACACTCTCCTCTTTGTAGTGATTCTTTTATATCTGTAGGGGAAGAAATCCAGTGCTTAAGTTCCCTTGTTTAAAACTGGATGTTTAATCTATTTTATTTCTTGTTTCATTATGATCTTAGTTCTCCTCTCGCCAGGATATTGCTTTGCTGCTGTTGGAGGTATTATCTTATTTCTTGGCTTCCTTGAATGTACCTTCCTCTTTTTATTTGGTTTATGCCATTTGTAGGGCTAAATGAATACTTTAGCTTCATACGTCCTTTTCCATTATAAAATATGATTTCTTGGATGCTTGAGGTCATGCTTTGCCTTTCTAGCTTGTGTACTTCTAATTTAAATGTAAACACTGAGCGACTTCAGCTGACCGTTAATGTTTCTTTACTACTTTTATATTTCCAACAAACACTAGAAGGAATTTTATTTAAAAGACAAGCTCAGAGACCTAAAAAAACCCCTATAACACACTCAGCATCCTGTGCAATTAACCAAAGTGCTGACAATTCAAGTCTGCCCACAGATGCATCCTGTAACCAAATTCTGATCAGTGATAACACCTGAGAGCACCGAGCTGCTCCTGAGCACCCCGGGCCTCTGGAAAGCTCATCTGGGGCGGGCCTTGAGGCACGAGCATCCTTCAAGGAACGAAAGGCAGCGAAGGAGGACAGAGGAGGGGGGGCAGCCTCACCTGGTGGGCAGCTTGACCCGCAGGTACCTGTCGATGGCGATGGCCAGCAGGGACAGGATGGAGGCGTTGGTGAACACCACCAGCAGGCAGCACATGAAGAGGCAGCTGTGGGCAGGCACGGCGATGCCCAGGCTCACCACCACGGCCAGGGGCATGACCAGGAGCCCCACGGCGATGTCGGCCAGCGCCAGGGACGCGACGAAATAGAGCGTGGTGTTCCGCAGGGCCGCCTGCAGCCTCACCGCCCAGAGCACCAGGACGTTGCCCAGTGTGGCCAACAGAGCCACCAGGCACTCGCTGCCGATGTAGATCCCGTCCAGGCTGCTCAGGACCAGGCTGCTGTTTGGCATCGTGAGCTTCTGCAGCTGCAGAAGGAAACGCGGGCATCGATGGCCACGTGTGGGATCTTCGGTGTCTGCTGCTCGCTTCCTCCAGAGACTCCGACATCCAGCCCTCCGTGCTATTTCACGTCCTCGGCATTCGGGCAGCGGAGCAGCTGCAGATATCTCAGCATCCAGGAGCCCTTCCCCTCTCTGGAGAGCCCTCCTGAGGCTCACTGCATCCCTTCAGCAGCCCCGAGTCAGCAAAGTGCCTTGGGAAGCCCCTTCGAAGGGAAAACGTGGGAAAGTTTCCACAAGTCCTTCTTAGCAGCAACTTAGAAAGAAATAGTTTGACAGGTTCCTCTTTAGAAGTGCGAAGACTTCAACAGCAGCTGGCTGCAAAGCTGCCACTTATCAGTCCAGTTAATCTCTCTGGTCACTGCCACCGCTGAGGCAGCTCAGGGGGGCTGAAGGGAGCTGCAATAAAAAAGCCGAAGGTAAGGACAGGGAGAGGTCACTCGGCCATCACCAGCCATTTCCCCATTCCCATGGGGAAAACAGAACTGACCTGGGGAAAAATTAATTCCCAGTCAAATTAGAGCAGGATAACGAGAAAGAAAACCAAGTATAGAGGCAGAGGGCGGGTGCTGGAGCAGAGACTCCTCCCTGTGAGAATGCCCTGACCCGGCCGGGCAGCTGGAGCAGCCCCTGTGCAAGGGGGGCTTGCAGCAGCACAGATTCAACCGCGCTGCATCTGCCCATCCCTGGGACTCCAGGGCAGGAGCTTTCCCCTGGGACAGCGTGTCCATCCCTGGAACTCCAGGGCAGGAGCTTTCCCTGGGGACAGCGTGTCCATCCCTTCTCCAGGGCAGGAGCTTTCCCTGGGGACAGCGTGTCCATCCCCGGGACTCCAGGGCAGGAGCTTTCCCTGGGGACAGCGTGTCCATCCCTNCGGGCATCGATGGCCACGTGTGGGATCTTCGGTGTCTGCTGCTCGCTTCCTCCAGAGACTCCGACATCCAGCCCTCCGTGCTATTTCACGTCCTCGGCATTCGGGCAGCGGAGCAGCTGCAGATATCTCAGCATCCAGGAGCCCTTCCCCTCTCTGGAGAGCCCTCCTGAGGCTCACTGCATCCCTTCAGCAGCCCCGAGTCAGCAAAGTGCCTTGGGAAGCCCCTTCGAAGGGAAAACGTGGGAAAGTTTCCACAAGTCCTTCTTAGCAGCAACTTAGAAAGAAATAGTTTGACAGGTTCCTCTTTAGAAGTGCGAAGACTTCAACAGCAGCTGGCTGCAAAGCTGCCACTTATCAGTCCAGTTAATCTCTCTGGTCACTGCCACCGCTGAGGCAGCTCAGGGGGGCTGAAGGGAGCTGCAATAAAAAAGCCGAAGGTAAGGACAGGGAGAGGTCACTCGGCCATCACCAGCCATTTCCCCATTCCCATGGGGAAAACAGAACTGACCTGGGGAAAAATTAATTCCCAGTCAAATTAGAGCAGGATAACGAGAAAGAAAACCAAGTATAGAGGCAGAGGGCGGGTGCTGGAGCAGAGACTCCTCCCTGTGAGAATGCCCTGACCCGGCCGGGCAGCTGGAGCAGCCCCTGTGCAAGGGGGGCTTGCAGCAGCACAGATTCAACCGCGCTGCATCTGCCCATCCCTGGGACTCCAGGGCAGGAGCTTTCCCTGGGGACAGCGTGTCCATCCCTTCTCCAGGGCAGGAGCTTTCCCTGGGGACAGCGTGTCCATCCCTTCTCCTCCAGGGCAGGAGCTTTCCCTGGGGACAGCGTGTCCATCCCTTCTCCTCCAGGGCAGGAGCTTTCCCTGGGGACAGCGTGTCCATCCCTGGGACTCCAGGGCAGGAGCTTTCCCTGGGGACAGCGTGTCCATCCCTTCTCCAGGGCAGGAGCTTTCCCATGGGCGATGCCACCGAGCCCAGCTGGGGCCAAACCAAGGGGGTTCTGCCCAGTGCCCCCTGTTCCCACCAGGTTCCTGCCGGGGCAGGCTCAAGGTGCTCCGATACTCTTCAGGTGCTTCCTCGCCAGGCAGCATCTGTTTCCTGTCCTAAACACGACAGCCGGGCTGCTGGGACTCCTGTGTCACCAAAGGTTGTGTCACCTCCGTGCCCCTCTGTGTCCCTGCCCCACACGGCTTCCCCTCGGCCCTGGGGTGCGGCATCCCTTCCTCGGGGGCACTCGGCCCTTCTCCCCCTGCCTCCTCCTCCAGGGCTCAGGAAACGCAGGGCTGGAGGTTTTTACAGCTTGCAAAGCCATTAAATGCTCCCTGCACGGGAGCCAGAGGGGCCCCAGCAGGACCAGCAGCACCCGGAGCGGGGCTGGAGGCAGCAGCGGAGGCTTGGGGGGCACACGGGGACCCCAAGGTGAGTTTTGGATCCGGCACACGGGGACCCCAAGGTGAGTTTTGGATCCGGCACACGGGCACTCCAAGGTGAGTTTTGGATCCGGCACACGGGGACCCCAAGGTGAGTTTTGGATGCCGCTGTGGGGCTGAGGCGGCTCCAGGAGCAGCCGGGGCTGGGGGCCACAATCAGAGGTGGGCGAGGGGCAGAGCCCGGCTGGCGCAGGGAGATGGGGTTAAAAGCTTTGGAGCCCTGGATGGTTTTGCCATTTAAAGGCTGTACCGGGCTCGCTCGTTTCTTGGATGGCTCCAGCGAAAAGCTTCCAGCTATCCCCGAGGGATCCTCCTACATCCTGGTGAGATAAGGATCAGGAAGGGAAGGTCTCTCCAATCTCAGCTGCGGCTTTGAGCACAGATTCCCTTTTCACTTCGGGGGTGGAGGGGAGGAGAACAAATTTGCTAGGAAAAAAAATTATTTCTGACACACAGAAAAAAAAAAAAAGAAATATATATCCACAACAATGATCTTATCGTGTGAGTCAACAAGGGCCACGTCTGCCTTTGTTCTGGTGGGGCTGTGGAACTCTCGCAGGGAGGACAGAGCAGCCTCCTCGAAGGCAGACTCCCCGAGAGGCCCTGCCTGGCACCCCCGGGGGGCTCGGGGGTCCCTGAGCCTGCACCCACACAGGGCCAGGCTGTGCCAGCCTACCCAGCTCGCTTTGGGACATCAGTGTCCCCTCTTTACTCACATCCCAGCAGCTTCTGCTCCTGTGCCAGGAGGTGTGGAGGAGTTTTTTTCTGAATTTCAAAATTCAGTATTTACATTATAGGAAAAAAACCTTAAGCAACTCCTAAACCAGGCGAGGGCGAGTTCTGTCCTGGCTCTCCCCTGCCTGGGAAGGAAGTGAAAGCAAGGAGAGGATGTGAATGTGGAGCAGAATCACATCTGGTGTGACAGTGACTGTGGGCTGGTGAATTACGAGGCAGAATGAGAGGCTGGAGCCTGGTGGGGGGGCAGTGTCCTGTCACTGTGCCTCAGTTTCCCCATCCATGGTCAGAGGAGGGTTAATCTGGTCCACGCAGAGCTGGGAAGGGCTGGACAGGAGCAGAACCCTTTTGGTTTCCCTCTGAACGTCCCCTTTTGGGTATTTTTCACCTGCCCCTCCAAGGGGGGATGTTGGAAAAGTGCTGCTGGTGTTTCTCACAGATGCAGGAACCTGAAGAAACCCCTCCTCTGGCACAGGCACACAGCTGTGCTGAAAGGCAAAGTTCACTGTCCTTAGAATGCAGGGCTGGTTCCAAAGATGATTTCAACTGCTGTCAGGAACAAATTGTCAGAGGAGAATCAGATCTGGAAAGCTCTTCCTCCCTTGCACATCCCATTCCCTGAGCCGTGCTGGGGCTCGGCTTCCCCCGTGCCTTGAGCTGGGTCTGCTGCTCCTGCCGAGCCCCTCGGGCACTGCCGGGCCCTGGGGGAGCACCTGGGGCTGCCAAACCAGTGCTCCCAGTGGCTCTGCCGGGCACAGGGGGGCAGGCAGCGGGCACAGCTCCCACACTGCTCCCACCCCTGGAATTCCGGGCACAAACCGGCCAGGGCAAGGGACAGACGACGAATCCCGTGTGTTTGCAGAATGAATTCATGATAACTGGCGTTTTGGAGGGTTTTCCTTGGGTGTGGCTCAGGGCCCGTGGGATGCCAGCTGTGCTCCTGCACACAGAAATGATCCGTGCCGCATTCCCGGGTGGCAGAGAGCCGTGGCCCGGCGGGGAAATGCGGCTCTCTCTGGAATGCCGCGTTCCCAGAGCTGCTCTCCCAGCTCGGCCGATGCAGAGGCACGGGGCAGCAGAGTGGAGAGCCAGCTCCTGCGTGTGAGGAGAGGAAATCACCTCGGCTTGGGCTTCACAGCCTCCCTGCCCGGCTCTGCCAGGCCCTGGCAGTGACAGCAGATCCTGGAGACTCCTCTGCACGGCACAGAACTTCCCATCCCCGCTCCTTATTAGAGACCGGTTTAGAATTCCATGAAAATGGCATACAATAAATCCTGGGGAGATGAAAGGGAGGTTTGAGCTGGCAGGAGGTTTTTTAGAGAGGCTCTATTTACACAAATTGTCTGGCTGACAGGAGAGAAACTGTTTTGACATTTTATAAACTCTTCCGCTGATAATTTTGCATCTCGGTACAGCAAGGCTGGGGGAGGCAGGATGGGGTGAAACAACAAAGCCAAGGCCCCGAGCTCCCTTCCCAGCTCTTATTTTTGAACACCAGCAAATTGTTTAACTGCAAAGCACTGCCAAAGCAGCCTTTCTCTGAAAATAAAGGGAGGAAAGTGCCATTATCTCGCTGAGGAGCATCTCAGGAGGGGACAAGTCCCCTGGCACAGGTGACAGTGGGTGACAGCACCCACTGCCCCTGCCCTGCCTGTCCCGGGGCCTGAGAGCACGGCGTGTAAAACCCTTTAGCAGCTTCTCCAAATCAGTTTGTCTCCAACACGGGTTGAGTGGACACTGCCAGAAATGCGTGGCTCTATCAGTTACAATAAATACATGTGCTTGATACAGGGTCACTGAATTACTCTGAATTTTGAGCATTTAGTGGCATCTCAGGCTACAGATGTCTAAGATTAAATGAATATTACCAAGGTATTTCCTAAGATTCCTCAGATTTTGGGTTATCCTGTGCAAGACCAGGAGCTGGATTGATGATCCTTTTGGGCCCCTCCCAGCTCAGGATATTCTATGATTCTATTAAAATCTTGCTGTAATTTATTTATGAATCATGACTCACTCTCTGACTGGCATTCGTGGACTAATTCATCATTGTCAGCAGGACTGGGGGGGGGCAAGCTTATATTTCCTCTGGATATCTTTTAAGTGCTTTTTTCCTGCCTTTATTTCCCTAATCAAACCAAGATCTTATTTATAGCGCTGCCGTTTCTGTCTGGGTAAGCCCAGAGTGGCCCCAATGGCTTAACAGGATTTATTTACTCCAGCTTTACCCGGGTGTAATGAACAGAGGGATTTGGTCCTGTGGCTGCACTAATCCTCTCGGAGGTGGAAGCAGAGGCTTTCCCCTGAGGAGCAGTAATTCCACATGAACAAATGAAACCCCACGGGCCCTGGGGCAGGGGAAGGAGCTGGTGGCTCCAGAGCAGAGAGGAGAGTGGTGCCAGTCCCCAGGCTGATCCCAGCCACACTCCCCCAGCTGCCCAGTCCCTCCGGCCCTGCTGGGATCTCCAGCGGCTGCTGCTGGAGCAGGGAAGGGAGGAGGGAGGCTCAGCTCCACCTCCCAGCACCCCACAGAACCAAGGGCAGCTACACACGAAGGTGCTGGCCAGGAAGGAAAGCCTTTGGGCCTTTCTTTGATCCAAGTGGACTGAACACAAACCATTTTGCAGGTCCTGAGAGCAGCCCGGAGTGTCCCAGGAGCTCAGCTCCACCAACAGGAAGATGAGCCAGAGGCAGCCGGGCTCTGGGGGCCGGCAGGGTCCAGGTTTGCCAGGGAAGCTCCTTAGGAAGGAAGCACTGTTTATACCTTTTTATTTTTAATATATGTATATTTGGATCCAACCTTTTCCATGATGGACGGCAGAAATCAAGGCCCTTTTGTTCTACAATTAACACAGAGATGTTTTTTTAGTTCCTTAGCGAAAAAAAGGAATTAATTTTTCCTTACAATAAAGCACAGAGCTCTCATTGCTGTAGAAAACTCTTTTGTTAATGACACTTATTGCCAGGATTGCTACCCTGATCTGGGGGGGGTGGGAGAAATAAAGTGTTCTTAAATACTTGCTGCAAGTTTTGGAGCCTCACAGAGATGTATTTTGCGATGTGATGGAGTGATGGAGTTTACCCTAAGGTTTGTCTGAAGGGATCGCAGCATTGCAGAGGAAGGGAATTTAAACTGAGCGTGTTCCTGGGTAAATAATGCCACCACAGCCCCGTTGCTGGTGTGAGAGGAGGTTCAGCCCCGTGAGGTGCTGGGATGCACCCCGGGCGGGCACAGGCACGGCGGCCCTGCGGAAGCAGCAGCCTGGGGAAGGCACGGGGAGATAAAGCGTTATTGTTTGCAAAAACAGCAAAGAACCTCCCAAAGCAGCAACCTCCCCACTTCTCATCACTTCCACCGCGATGCGAACGCGCGTGGGATGGAGCTGCCGAGCCGGGCTCTGCTCCTTTGGCCCTGTGAGCCGGGCCGGGCCCCCCAGCAGAGGGTCCGGGAGGTGCCGGGGGCAGACAGCAGCCCGTGGCTCTTGGCAGAGGGAGGAGCTGGAGCCCGGCTGAGCCACCACTCGTCCTGCCCCGGGACGGAGCGGGAGCTCGGGCTGAGCCGAGGCTGGGGACGTGCCCCGGCAGCAGCGCGGTGGTGACAGGAGCCACGGGAGAACCCGTCAGTCTGGAATGCAGCTCCTCACCACAACACACAGCCCAGGCAGTAAAACAAGCGATTAAATGCTCTGATACCTCTGCGGTTTCTGTAGCTCTGGAAAGACAAGTGGAGATTTCTGTCATTAGGGTAACCTTAAGGACCGGCCCCCATCGTGCCAGGAGCTCAGCTCCCATCCCGGTCTGCCCAACGGGACAGCCCTTCCCGGGACACTTTTGTCTGCTTGGGTAAAAGCGAGATCCGGCAGATAAACACCCTCACCCCTGGCACCCCCGTTCCTTGGGAAAGCAGCCCCGGAGCTGGGTCCAGCCCTCCCAGCGAGCAGGGGCAGCGCTGCCCGACGGGGCAGGGCTCGGCCCGACCCCCGCCCGCCTTCGGGGGGCTGCCGGTGGCTCCGCACCCGCGGTTTGTCCCCCCCCTGCTCGGGTCCCCGCTGGGCTGTGTCAGCGCTCCCACCTTTTCCCCATCCCGGCCGTCAGTGCTGCCCCAGCTCCAGCCCTCCGTGAGCCGCAGCCCTCCGTGTCCGCCTGCCCGAGGCAAACCCATCCGGGGCGGTTCTCACATCAGTTTCATCTCTGCTCGCTTCCACCGCTACACCCGCCCTGGGAGACGAGCTGTTTTCAAAAGCATCTGCTGATATTTATGCAAACTCTTCCTTTTCAAAGGGCAACAGAGGGAAGTGTTGGGAACCGGAGCACACCCGAGAGTCTGGGGGATGTCGCCGGGACCTTCAGCTGGGCTGCAGCCACGCACTGGGGGGCACAGGCAGCGTGGGGATGCAGCTCCCACCCTCTTGGGGTGCACAGAGGGGACCCGCGGGGGCTGCCCAGGGCTCCCGGGGTGACCTGGCCGGCCCTGGGCAGGGGGCACACTGCCCTGCCCGGGGGAAGCGCGGCAGGGTGGGAGACACAGCGCATCCAGTCTCGGGCAGCTCCCAGTCCAAGCGTCTGAGTCACGGCAGGAGTGGAAGTGACTCATGATCCGCGAAGGAGGCGACAGCTGACTGCAGAGCTGGGTTCAGGCTGTGACACTGCCCAAAAGGAGCCAGGCTGGCGGGGCTGGGAGGGGAATCCAGCCCGCTGGGAGGAGACGCAGGTGCCTCGCGTTCCGTCCTATTCAGAGTTTGCTTTACTCCATTCAGCCTTCCCCAAGGAAAATACCTGCTCTCCCCGAGAAAGAGGCGCAAAGCCAGGATTATTCACTTGTGTTCAGGAAGCAATCAGAAAACAAAGAGTGCTGTCAAAAGTCTAAGTGTTACTGTAATCATAATTACAGTGGAGCAGCTATTAAAGGGAGCTGAGGAACTGCCTCTCCTGACACAGCTGGTTTGGAGGAGCTCCCGCTAACCCCTGCAAGCAGGAGGAATGAAGGTGCTGGAGGGTCTCCAGGCCTGTGCCAGCACTGAATCCTCGTAGGACAGCACAGCAGCAGGCAGTAATTGGAAACACACATCTCTCCTGCAGGCCCAGGTGAGTTCATTATTACCTCCCTGGAGTTTTTATAAACCCCGTCCTGCAGCCCTGTGCCTGCGTGTGCTGCTGGGCTGAGGGCTCCAGGGGTGTCTGACCCTGGGCACTGACCCCGAATTGAACCAGTTATCAACTGGGACAGGGCAGGGACAGGTCATGAGGGAGCTCCGTGGATCCTACCGGGCTTCCAGAGGCTGACAGACACATACCTGGATTGTTGCTGTTACCTGCTAATCCAGAATTGCCCCGTGGCTACAATACAGTCATTGTGTGACTATGTTTAAAGAAAACAAGTGTTTAACCCCCATGAAAAGAAACACGGGAAGGAGTACTTACTGCATGAGACATTCTCTCATTTCAATATATATGACATTTAATTTCAAGGCAATGTTTGTCTCATTGTGTGGGTTCCACCAAACCTCCAGTCAAAGGATGTCTCTGACTCCTCCTGTAGTTCCATTTTAACTTTCATTTTATCTTTGTTTTCTTCTTTCTTTCCCCCTCAACCTCCCCGTACTCTACTGCCTGGATTTTACAAAACAGAAGTGGGGAAATGGCAGCAGCAGCTGCCCTAGAGATGGGTGAAAGCAGCGGGCAGTGCAGGAGGGGGTTTGGTACCCAGAGATGGAGGAGGCAGCGCCCGGCCACGGGGTGAGCGAGTGCCTGGCTGCACAGGAAGGAGTTGGGTAATAGAAAATGTGTGGTTGCAGCTGCCTTTGAGCAGTGAGCACAGTTTGTCAGCTGAAAGAATAACACTTGTTACTGCTCATGCTGAGCTCTGCTGCCCCAGTTTTTCCTGCTTGAGACCGGGCCTCTCCTGGCTGGGGCTGTGCAGGGCTCAGAGAGCTCCTGAACCCTCTCCTTTGGCTTTTGCTTGTGCAAATCCACCGGCTTTGCCCGAGCCACGTTGTAAACTGTGGACGGGGTCAGTGAGGGCAGAATCAGGCTCTGGGATGTGCAGGGAAATGTCTGGGAAATGTCTGGGAAGCTGCACAGGAAGGCTCCAACCCGTGTCCCCTGGGTGAGTGACAGTCTCAAAGGAGGAAAGGCCAGGCTTGCTGGTGGTTTTGGTAGAGGAATCCTTGTTCCTCCTCACCCTTTCTGCAGCCCCTCTCCTCACTTCCTTAGGGCTCAAACCTGGAAAATACCTCTGTGTTTGCACTGGGAGCCAGCCTCTCCTGGGATTTCCAGCGACTTCAGGGACACCGGAGGAGCTGGGGGAGGAGCAGGGCCCCAGCACTGCTGCCCCAGGGCTCAGTGTGTGGAAAAGCCAGCCCAGGCTTTGGGAACCTGCTGGAGCTCTGGCAGAGCCTGCCTTGGGATCAGCCATGCCTGCCCGGATTCCACAGCTCCCTGCTCATCTGCCTAATTACCTGGTAGCTTCACCCAGCCAGACAGTGGGCACGGAACAAAGCAGGTCTGCAGTGGGAGCAGGGACGGGCTCTCCTGCTCCCGTCTGCTCTGGGAACGGGCCCAGGGCTCGGGGCTCTCCTGCCCCTACGGAGAAGCTGGGCTGTGTGCAATGATCCTCTATCCCGGCCAGGACGGCGTGGGAGGCTCGGTGTGAGCTCGGTGACCCTCAGCCAGGGCAGCTGCTGGCAGCCATGTGGGTGCTCACTGTTAATTACATCATTAAGTCATTATTCATAATGATACACTGCAATCTCATCTGTAAAGAAAATATTATTCTTGCACTTCAAAGGCTTTTGTTGAGGTCTTTGGAATGAGCAATTTTTCCTTGATTCTTCCCTGACTAGGGTTTAAAGAATGGTCATTGTAAGTTTGGAGAGCAGCAGTTCCTTTCTTGTGCGGTTCAAGTCCAGGCACTCCGGACGGGACCAGGGTGCAGTCAGCACCTTTACTTCCGACAGCCAGAGCAAAAGGATAAAGTGTTATTAGCCTGCATGGGTCAAACCCACTTTCATTT
The DNA here is from genome assembly GCA_013396955.1 of Regulus satrapa. Taxonomy (NCBI): domain Eukaryota; kingdom Metazoa; phylum Chordata; class Aves; order Passeriformes; family Regulidae; genus Regulus; species Regulus satrapa. The sequence continues at coordinate 1,025,063 of VWZN01009185.1, forward strand.
ACTCTCCAGCCCTCTGATTCTATCAGCCAGGAATCCAAGGTCATTATGCAATCACAAATTGTTTCTGAATTTCATTAAATCAGCAAATGGGCCTTAGCTACGTATTTACATCAGCTGAACTTGTGATAATTTACCCAATTGGGCAATTATTATTTCAGAATAAAAGAAGTCCTGAGGGATTCTGCTTCATATTCATTTGCCTGCAGAAGACTCAGTGCAACCTCTGCAACTCAGCTGCAAAAGCAGGTGAAAAATCGCAATTCTGTTGCAGGCTCTGGGATAAATAAGGGTTTTCCTTTCAGTCTTTCACTGCTGCCATATAGCAGGGAAAGGGGAGTGAAATCTTGGGATAATTTAATATGAATGGATTTAGACTGCAGAGTTTGGGAAAGAAGTTATTGTGGCAACTCCTGTTTTGTATAAATGGATGGTCTGCGATAAATTACACCGTTTTTAAACAAAACCGCAGTGTGAAGGGCCACTGGATTTCTTGGGCTGTGTCCAGGACGTTACAGACTGTGTCCTGTGTGTGACAGGATGCAGAGAATCGATTCCCCTTGCCTCATAACCTTGTGCTGTTGCTGAGGAGTAGGAATCCCTGGTCTGGGGCTGGCAGCAGGTTCCCCCCTCCAGGCAGGTGTCCGTGCACAGCCCTGGAGACATCCCTGGAACAATGGGGTTTGTTAGGAAAGGGAAACCGCGCGGAGGGAGACAAGGTGTGCACGCGGATGTGACACCCTGCTGACAGGCTGGGTTTGCTGAGGAGCAGGCCGGGAGCAGCAGCTCGGCAGCGAAACAGCTCTGGCTGAGGGGCTGCACCTGCCTGCCTGAAGGAGGGCAGGATTTGGGGCTGGGGGAAACAGAGATCCAGATTTACTCCCTGCTGGAGTCACCAGGAAAAGTGCCTCTGATTTCAGCTGAACTTGGACCTGCTTCTCCCCTTCTAATCGTTCCATGACCCAGTTCACATTCATCCAGATCTAATTTCATGTACTTGCAAAGTCTGACTCAGCAATAAATGTTATCAGGTTCCACTCAAACCTGCAGAAAATGGGGGAAAAAGTCAACCTTCCCAGAACACACATCAAATAGGAGCTCTGTCTTGCTGAGTCAGGTCCTCAGTGTGCCTGGACCCTTATTGTTTTGGAACTTGGGAGATGGTCCACAAGCCATGAAATAGATAAGTGTGTGATTCCTTGGATACAATAAAACTCTTCAGTCAGTGCTCAGTGGGAAAAGCTGCAAATGCGTTGATATTTGGAGCAAAGTTTGCTAAGCCTTTGATTTCGAAGGGAATTTGGGGTAAAGCCTTGCAGAACGCTCAAACGTTTCCATGTATACTGAGCCTGTTAAAGGAATTGCATCCCTTGCAGTTTCTACCCATAGGAATATGTTTTTGCACTGCTGATATTTTGTCCCTGCCAGTTTTCTAGACACAACCTCGTGTTTTTAAACACTGAGCTAGTAACTTCCTAAGTTCACAGATTTTATGGTAACATTTGTCCTCCGAAGAAACGAGTTGCTCGACCACGAGTGCTGAGCCTCCTTCAAGGCAGATGCTTTTGCCTCCCTGCCTGTCCCACTGCGGCTGAGCCTCTCACTGCTGAGGGCCAGAGAGGGTGGAAATCCCTCGCTGCCACGGCCCTGCCTGCAGCGATCCAGAGCACGCCGGGATCCCCCTGCTCGCTCCCAGCACCGTGGTCCCAGGGAAGGAGACACCTCTGAAGCCATAAAACCAGGGACTTACAGATCAGCATCAGCAGCCACAGGTTGGACCTGCAAGCGGAATTCTGCGCTGTGTATTTATTTCTGCTGCACACGCGAAGCTTGAGAGGGAGAACTGGAGCAGTTTCAGTAACACAGTGAGAGTGGGGACTCGGAGCTCTGTGCGTCCCCTGCTCACGTGCTGGGGCTTTTGGATAAGTCATTTAATCGTTGTTTTCTCATCTGTACACCCAGACAAGTAATATAATGTAGCATTTCTGTTGGGATTCTGAACGAAAGGCAGCACGAGTGCTGAAATACTGCTGCTGTATCTCAGACCTCAACAAATCTGCGCGTGTCCCTGAAGTTTTGCAAGTGGTGAGAGAGGAGCGTGGGGAGGCCCGTGGGTGCGTTGCTGCTGCTTTTCTGTCCCCGTCCTCTGCAGCCTCCCCAGGAGCATCCCCAGGGCCAGGGGCTGCAGTCCTTCTCCTGCCCCTGGTTATGCAAAGGGGTGACAGTGCTCGGAAACAGGAGAGATCCCTCTGCGTGTCACCGAGAGCCGGGCATGGCAACCACGGAAACAACTGCAGCTCCTCCTGGGGTATTCATACACTCTGGACCAGGAAAAAAGCCCCTGGAATTTATTGACTGCTGACATGAGCTGAATTCTAGTTTGAGTTGGGTCAAACGAAGCGACCTCCCAGATGATCCTGTGCAGTGACTGCGCTGGATTTCTGCCCTGATATCCTCCCCGTGTGCCTGCTGTCACTGACAAACCCTCAGTGACAAAACCAGCGTCAGTTTCCCCTTCCCACATTTGTCTGTTTCTTGTCAACTACATGCATGTTTCACTTCAGTGTCACCCTTCGTGCTTTTCTAAACAAAATAAACAAGCCCCCAAAACAAACACACCTTGAAGGGCTGGTTCAAGCAAAGCTTTTCAAGGGGTGAAGGTGCTGCGGTGCTCAGCCCTGTGGTGCCTGGGGAGCTCTTGGTGCCTCTGGGACCCCCGGCCGTCCCCTCCTGCCCGGGAGTCTGCAGAGCCACAGGGAGCTCCAGGCTGAGCCCCTTTCCAGCTGCTCCTGGCCCTTCCCGGACTCTCTCCAGCCCCTGAGCGAGGGCCCGAGCCCGGAGCACCCCCGGGAGCCCCGCACCTGCCCCGGCCGGCCCGGAACTTCAGCGGGGCCCGTCCGTCCCCGCCC
>VWZN01009185.1:1028697-1054703 GCA_013396955.1 Regulus satrapa
CCGGATGGGCAGCTGGAGGATTGGGCAGGTGGGACAAGCCAAGGGGGAGCCCCTCGTGAGCCACGTGGAGCACGGGCTGGCCCATGCTCATCCTCCCGTCCATGCTCATCCTCCGCTGCCAAGGACTGGTTGTCTTAGACCACCGTAGCTCTGAGAAGGTTTCTTGCACTTCCTTCAATCGCTTTAAAGAGAAACTGTTCTCCGCATAGGGAAACTTTGGTCTTTAGGTACTTCTCGTTAATTGGTGTCTTTTCTTGAGATATTTGAGGTACAGAACGTGTGGGTTTGGTGCGGGGATTCCTGCGAAGCTTCTCCAGTGGGAGGGTTGGGGTTTGGACGCAGCGAGTCAATTCCGACTGACACAGAGCTGCAGTTGGGTCTTGCTTTGCTCGCAGCTTGGAAAGAGCTGCAAACAGGAAGGGCAAACCATGAAAACTCTGGGGTTTTTTTTCCGTTCAGTAGCTTAACAGGGGAGATAATATTTCTTAAAATAGTCGTTTGACTTGAAAACGCCTGTCTGCCTTCGGAGTATTGTATCTGCGCTTTGCAGTTTCTGTTGCTGTTGTAATTCTCCCTGAGTGGTTGTGTTGCTCCACGTTAAGAGACACTAGATTATCTGAAGAGTTGAGGAAGGCGTCTGTTCGGTTGACGATGCCTGTCTGCTGTGAAATGTTTCACTGTTGTGATCTGTGTCGCTGCTTCTTCATGCTGAAATGGTGTGTCAGTAGTTCTCCCCTGTGTAACGGATCCTCGGATCTGAAAGGGTTTTAATGTGGGAATTTGGGAGACTTTTAGGAAGTAATGGATGAAGCTTGGAGAAACAGAAAGTGGTGCGTTAGCAAAGCTCTGTGCCTTTAATGAGAAGTTATCCAAAACCAGGCAAGTTAAAGGGACGTTCCAGATGGAGCACTCTTGCTTTTGTGGTCTCTGCAACTTTGTGAATTCACAGAAGCGATGTATTTCACAAGTATGAAATGCTGTCTGATTATTCTGACATCATTATCACGTTGCCATAGTGACTTCATTATGCTGGGAATGCCATGTTCACATCCAGTTGCTATGGAAAAAATCAGTGTCATAAATAAAAACATTTAATGTTCTGTTCATCCCTGTGGCAGGAAAAAAGGCATCGATTTATTGACGTGAGTGAAGACTGCCAACATATTCCAACAGAAGTTCTGAGTGCCAAGTTACAAACTGGGAAATTGTCACTCGCCATTCTCGGCAGATTGTCCCTTGCCTCTCTCTGTTGTGGCAGGTAGCAGAAGTTGTGAAATCCTGGGTTTGGAACGGAGGGTGACAGAGCGTCTGTCGTTCCTCAAGGTGGAGTCGGCAGGAAGTGCTGCGCTCGCGCCGCTTCTAAAAATAATCTGTTTTCGTGCGCAGTGCTTGCGTTCCCTGGGATCCTCTCGGGGAGCCGAGCTCTCCCTGCGGAGCAGATCCTGCTCTGGGGATGCCCAGGAGGCTGCAGGGCCACCCCAGCCCGGTGTCACAGCCGCTGTCGCCCCGGAGCTGGCGCTGCCTGCCACCACGTGTCCTGGCTCTGGCGTGGCTCTTTTCGGGGTAAGGAGCTTTGCTGAAGGTTTTGAGAGGATCTCCTGCCAAACGGGCTGAATTACTCGTGCAGGGTAAGTCCAGTGACAGGTTAATGCTTTTATTTGGAGACTCGTGTTTACACAGAGCGTCTGAACGGTTTATATTGGAAACCATGAGCTGCAAATATACAGACATGGGTTATTAGTGATGCATTGTGTGGCTGCTCAGCCCGTCTGAGGACTGTTCTTAAAAAAAACTGAAGAGTAATTAAATGGCAGGAGTGCCGCATGTGGATGTACTTGAACATTAAAGTTTTAATTGTATATTGAATCATGGTCCTGGGCATAAACAACCCCAAGCATTTGTTTGTACTTTATATTGCAGTGCTTTTTCTTGTACCCTGCACGTGCACAGCGCGCTCGGTGGCACTTTGAACTTGTGCTCAGTGTTTAGAGAACAGATTGCTTCTGTGCAACTTTGCAGACTTTAAAAATCGTCTTCAAGAGGAATCCTAATACTCTGACAACAGGAACATGTTATCTGTTTTCCTAGAGAAAACAAAGTGAATCTTTTGAGCATGCATAAGTTCAAACCTTTAGGCTTTATATTTGAAGTGTTTTTTATGCATGGCTGTTTGAAGTTCAGAATTATCCTTGATCCAGAGTTACTTTCAGCCTTGCCAAAATCAGCTCAGCTGGCTCTGACTGTGGATCCTGATCAAAACTTTCAGGTTTTAGGGTAATACGGGAGACTTCCTATTTTATCACTTTCTTTAAATTTCTAATTAGCCACATTAATGTTGGACATCAGGCACTTCTTATAAATTTGTGTGTTTAATTCTGCAGAAGCAGATTCAAGGGAGACATGATTTTTAAAGCTTGGTCGAGTCCTAGGTTGGTGTCTGGGTTTTTTGGCCTTGATTTGGGGGGGTGTTGGGTTATTTTTTGAAGATGAGGTAGTGAGGATGGTGGTTAAAGTATAGCCTCAATTCATTTTATGCTGAACTCTGAAGTGTTTATTTTCTGTTACTCTTTTATTTAATAGTTAATTGGAAGCTAAACAGCTTCTTAAAAGGGTGCTTCTAAATCCCAGAGTCAAATTTTCCTGTAGGCATTTGTTGTTTGCACTTTAGGAAAGTTGCTGCTGCTGGAAACGTGACACCTAATGGCAGAGATAAGTAAGGATACCCCAAAGTTTCCTCTGAGAACTCTTCATCTTGCTGAGCTCTCTCACTTGTCCAGCCTGTCTTGCTCAGATGTTAAAACTCTTGTGAGAGGTAAATGGTCCCTCTCTGCCCTTACTGTGGGCAGGTGCTGGAAGGTGGGATCAAGCTTGGGATATTTCAGTCAGTGGAAATGGGGAAATTGGACGGGAAATTGTGGGGCTGAGTTGGTGCCCGGTGAAGGATGGCAGCAGCTAGGCCCATGTGGAGTTAAGAGGATGAGTTGGTGCCTGGTGAAGGGGGGCAGCAGCCAGGCCCCTGGGGGGTTGTGGGGATGAGTTGGTGCCCGGTGAAGGATGGCAGCAGCCAGGCCCATGTGGAGTTAAGAGGATGAGTTGGTGCCTGGTGAAGGGTGGCAGCAGCCAGGCCCCTGGGGGGTTGTGGGGATGAGTTGGTGCCTGGTGAAGGGGGGCAGCAGCCAGGCCCCTGGGGGGTTGTGGGGATGAGTTGGTGCCCGGTGAAGGATGGCAGCAGCCAGGCCCAGTTCTGGTGGGCCAGGACTTCCCAGCGTGGTTGGCTCCTGCAGTTCAGAGCCGTGCTGAGGGGAGGAGGGCAAGGCAGACTGAACTCCTTTGCTTCCCCTTTCACGTTGAGCATTCAGAAACTCTTGGGAGCAAGAACCCAGCAGGAACCCGACTGCTGCCAGCAGGACCTCAGACTGAAAAAGGCACCTGTGCTGGTTAAAGGGAGACCTGTAGATCTGCTGCACCAGGAGACAGAGGATGGAAGTAGGTGTGCAGAAGGTTCACTGATTGCACCAGTAGCCCTGCTGCTGGAGGGAAGGAGTTGAGGAGCAGAAAGTGCAGTTGCTGAAGGCGAGAGCCAGGACAGTGTCCTTCAGCCTCGTGCTGCAGCCGGGCTGCTGAGGTGACTCTGCTTTGCCTGTGGCAGCTGGAAGAATGTGACCTGGGGCTTGTTCTGGCTGCCACAGCTACACCAAATAGGTGACATTTGGTCTCTGTCCTCCGAGGTGCCAGCTTGTTATTTGCAAGGAGCAGCCTGCCTTTCTGAGCGTTACACCGAGCTGCCTTTCTCTTGCAACAATCTGGGGGTCTCTGCTGGTTGTTTTTCAGCTGGCTGTGCTTGTTGCTGGTGACTGTTGACATCCTCTGGGAGCTGGTTTGACATGTCTGACTGAAACCCTTCGGAGCTAAATGCCTCATTATTAGAAGCTTCCTGTTATTTCCTGTGATAGCGTAATTTTGTTATTTAATGCCAGTTTTCTGAGCTCCCCTCTGAAGAAGAGGGGACCCAGCGACAGCAGAGCATCAGTCAGGACACACCTGGGCCTGCTCAGCTCTCCGTGCCTGGTTTTTACACCGAAGCACTTGGTGCTGCACCTCTGGTGCCATTTCACTCCCAGGTTTGCTGTGAAACAAGTTTTGATCTGCAGAGCGACAGGAACTGGTTACCGAGAGTTCTCTTCTTCCCTTGCAAATACAGCAATAATTAAGGTTGTGTAGAGTAATCCATTTAACGATATTAAAATGAGGAGGCTGTGGGAAGAAGGGTGGTGCTCAAGGAGGAGGTGCTGAGCCTTACAATCCTCATCCCCAGCGGTGTGTTTAAACTTAAACTGCAGGCTGTGCTCTGGGAAGATGCTTTGGGGTGTGTGTGGGAGGGAAGTGGGACCCCAGAGCCCATCCCTGTGTGGAGCTGCTGCCCCTTGGGGCCTGTCACTGTGTGCTGGCTGAGGTGAGCTCAGAGCTGCCTGTTTGTGTTCCTGCTGTGGCAGCGGAGCCCAGGGCAGGGCTGCGGCTCCTTCTCTCCCTTCAGCTGCTGGAGCAGGTCGGGTGGCTCCGCTGGGCCCCGACGTGGCCACATGAAGACGGGGTTTGGATGTTTTGATGTGTGCTCTGCTCCCTGCCGAGTGCTCGGGCAGGTATTGGGAGTTGGGAAATACCTGCTCTACCTGAACAGGCACTTCCTCCTGCAGCTGCACCGCCTTGACCTGAACCCGCGGGAAGGCACAGGTTGGATTTCTTTTTTGGTTGAGAAATCCAGATGCTGACAAAAGCAGCCTTGGTATGCTTTGAAAACTGCTGGTTGCTTTCTTCTGATGAACAAAGTCATCACTCTGAGGGGGCAGTCTGACCCTGCATGGGGCTTTACTACCAGGGAAGGGACAGGTAACGGGACAAGCAGCCAAAAAGGAATCTCCAGGGCTGCTCACAGCCCGTGGCTGCAGGTGGTTGTCTTGGCTGGTTCACCTATTTGACTTTATTTAACTTTAAAATGTGGGGAGCCAGGCGGTGTCAGTCCTGTAGAGCAGGTGGCCCGAGGCATCGTGGTTTGTTATTTATTTTGAATATTGATAAGATTGAAAATACTTAAATCCATCTGGGGCAGCGAAGCAAGAGGTCTGGATATGCCCACAGCAGTGGCTGTGTTGGGGCTGAAGCAGATCTTTATTCATCCCTTCAGTGAGGTGAAATACTCTCAGTGTAACGAGCAGGATGAGCATTTCTGCAATAGGTGATTGTTGCTTTGTCCCAACCCCGCTTTTTGGGAACGTGCTGCAACTGGGAGCGTGTTTGCGTTGCATAACTGCTGCTTGCTGGAGCATTGCAGGAAAACAGACACTTGCATTTCACTTGTCAGGGACTGCAGATCCAAGGCCGGCCGGAAGGTTTTGGGTTTTTTTTTTTTTTTTTAGTCAGAATATTTGTTGGATTCGATATGTTGTGTTCTGCAGTGTTCTAATTCTGAAAAAATGCGAGCTCGTCGTGTTTCAGTCAGGGTGTTGCGTGTGAGCTCGGGCAGCGCGCTCTGCTCGGGGTGCTCGGAGCATCGCTGCCTGCAGCTGGGGCTGCTGCAGGTTTGTGTCCAAGGGAAGAAGAATCTGTGAGGAATCAGGCATTTCTCACATTTTTAGCTGGAAATAGACCCTTAATCTGGAAAGCACGGAGGACGTGGGAGGAGCATTTCGGCTGGATGTATTAGTTGCAGTGCCTTTTATGTTGTATTTTTATGTAATATTCTTTTCTCTCATGCAAATAAACTTGAAGTTGTAGGGAGGGGCAGCTGAGAAGAGGAAAACTTTCATTACAGACAGCTGACACGCAGAATAATATCTTTTTATATGCCACTCACCACGTGATAGTTAAAAGTAACTCATAGTTCACTGGGTAAGGCTATTTCTGGCACAATTCTCCTTTTTTTCTGTAACAGTCTCATCCCAGCACATCTTGCTTTACCCTGAGATTTGATGTGTTTGTTAGTCCTGTGCCGAGTAACAGTTACTGGGTATCAGGCCTGAAATCTTGATAGATTTATGAGGTAAATATGGGTGAAGATAAAATAAATTTAGCCAATTGTTGCTCTCTGCTTTAGATTATAACACTAATTGTGGCCAAAAATTAAGATTAAAGATACAGACTGAACTGGTTCCAGACAGCCTTTCTCGTGAAATATTTATGCATGTAGGGCTTTTAACTCATCAGATCACTTATGAAGTTGTGGAGCTTACAATATTATCATGGCTTTGCCTTGTTTTGTGACTGCACTGCATTGGCATATTGATCACTAGAATGCAGGCAGAGCTTTTTCAGGAATCCCATTTGAAATGATCAAACAGATGTTGTAACGCCCCAAGGGCACTTTCCTGGGTGGTGTGATTCTGAGAAAGTGGGTCTTGTCCTTTTCACTGTAATTTCAGTTCTTTGCAGCCTCTGTTAAATGAACTGTTTGCCCAAGCCCTTGTCATAAACACAATATCCAGTCCAAATCCCTTTAGCACCTTGAGCTGGGTGGCTTAGCAGGTGTCAGGGGAAGGAAGCTGTGTCTGCAGAGCTGGGGTGCCCTGGCTTTCCTTGTCCTTTCCATGCCAAGTTCACATCCCCTGCACCCCTGTGGGCAGAGGTTGAAACAGATTTGGGAACTTTTCAAACCTCAGCTACCCCGGCCCTGCTGCTGTTCAAAGGCACCTCTATAATTGTCCATTTTGGTTGTAATCAAGCTTGACCTATAAATGCTGAAATGGCTCGTATAAAACTGATTAAACTATCAGAGCTGTTTCCTTTAATGTCACCTTTTATTCACCATAAAGGAAATTCCAGGATGAATTGTCAAAGGGGTTTTGCCCTTTTAAGCAGGTTCAGGAGGATTAAAAAACTTCAGAGAAGCCCCGGTGCAGAGGCCAGGTCTGGCAGTGGTTTGGTTAAAACCCCGCTGGCCTCCCAGCTCTCACTCCAGCACTGAAGTGTTAATAACTGCTTGAATATTCCTTCAGTTAAAACCTTCACACAGAAGAAAGTTTCATTTTCGCTGTAGAAGAAATTTCAGTTTCCACCCCCACTCCGCCCCAAGGTTCCAGGAAGCAGCATTAAGGGGCTGAGCTAAATGCTGAAGGATTAAGCACCACATTAAATAACTTAATTTCTTTACGAAACGTAATGAAACTGTTACTTTCCCGTCTATTTGAAGTTAATTCTGTGCACTTACTGCTATTCAGCTTCCTATCAAGCCTTAAAATCTGCCGTGAAAAGCATTCAGGAGGTGCAGTCCTACTTGGCAGGGCTAAAACACATCCGTTGTGAGCTGTGTTTAAGCCCTCATTACATGGGTACTCATTGCTGTAGGGGGTTTATTTAAACTGATAAACAAATGTAGTATTAATAAGTGGCCATATGGTCAGTGGGGCTTTTCATTCTGAAAATCGTTGTTAAAGGAGGCGTTTAATGAGCGGCAGTCGTGTGGGAACAGGGGGGGTTTGGTTGCTTGTGGCCACCCCACACCAGGCAAGTGAAAATCTCTGGGTTGCACACGCAGAGCTGACCTTTAGAACGGGCTGCGTGCTCCGTCCCAGCGTACAAACACACACACAGATCGCTGCAGCTGTGCCAGGGAGATTTAAAGGATCTCAGTATTTTCTGGAATTTGAGTTAGCCTGGTCTCCTGAAGAGCTGGGATGTGCCCCATGTTTAGAGGCTTGGTGTTAGTCTTAGCTTAATCACCGGTGGGTATAAATCCTGGAATCATGGAATGGTTTGGGGGGAAGGACCTTAAAGCCAATCCAGGGACACCTTCCCCTGTGCCAGCCTGGCCTTGGGCACATCCAAGGATGGGGCAGCCACAGCTTCCCCGTGCCAGGGCCTCACTGCCCTCTGAGCAAAGACTTCCTTCCCAGTACCTCATCTTAACCTGCCCAATGTCACTTGGAAATACAGGGAAGAGCACTCCAATTTCATCGAGAAGTTCCAAAGAACCCTTAGTGGCGTGGAAGCTTCGTCTCTTCATTAAATTTTTTACGCTGGAGACCAAGTGAGCTCAAACTGGGCTTTATGACCAGTGTCTGCTCACTACTACTGCAGAAATGAAATAATTAAAATGCAAGCTGAAATTTCAGTGGCAATCTATCTACCTCATGTCACTTATTTACTCTTAATTATATAAACCAGGAAGAATAGTGGCGAACGTTGCCAAGCTACTATCAGCACAACAAATTATTCCTACCCCGTAGAATGGAGTTGGTCTTTTGCTACGATTGAGCTTCCTTGGGTCTGTGTGGAATTTAATCTGTTTTATAAAAGGTCAGGGTATTTTTTGCACTAAAGGAAATGGAGAGGAATGAAAAACTTTATAGAGCTTAAAAATCAGTGGCAAGTTGTGGATGTGATAGGCAGCAAATGGAGGAAGTCCCCTGAACGGCCGCTGTGCCTAATGGCGATGCCTTTTAATGTTTACATGTTTGGCTGACGAGGAAGGGAGAAAGGAAGCAGTTTTTTTCATTTTTTTCTTCCAAAGAAAGCTGTGGAGAGCTCCTCTGAAGGGTGTCGAGCCCTCTGCTGCCCGACCGCAGTGGGGCTGGACGGCAAAAGGAGCGGTGTGGAACGCGGCGCTGGGGGCCCTGTGCGCTCGCGGTGCCTCCTGCCCAGCGGTTTCACCCGCTTCTAACGGAGCAGTGTGGGCTCTGCCCGGGGGCTGCCCGGGCTGGCTGCGTCCTGGTGCAGCTCAGCCTCGTCCTCTGGGCTTGCAGGGTGCCGCAGTCCGGCCGGAGGGACGCTGCCGGCTCCAGCCCCTGACGTAGCGCTTTGTTCTAATTTGGGGATGCAGTGTGTGTTGGTCTTTGAGTTGTGCTGCTGGCTTCCTTTCCCCTGCCTTTGTCTGGCTGGCACATGGCCCTAGCAACTTGCTGCAAGTGCAGACCAATAGGACAAAAAATAAATTAGCCGTTTCAGCATGGCAGGCTTTAGCTGCCCAGAGCCCTTGTTCCTTGCCTGGAGAGCTTCTATAGCAAAGCAATTTCCAATGAATAATTAGGCAGTCACTTCCATAGAAGTTAACATTATGTTATTTGAAATTGCAGGTTCAGCGTGAAGCTGATTGCACAAAAGATTACAGGCTGAGGAGGATCAATCCCAGAGTGTTTGTGCACAAAATGACTATTTCCAATGACAGAATTATTGCTGTTTTCCAAGAAGTTTGTTTCTCTCTGCCTTGTTTGTGTGGGCTGCAGTTAATTTGCTGAAAGCTCCAGCTCAGCACAACACTGGAGTCGGAAGGGCTGTGCTGCTGGAGGACTTTGCTCCTCGCCCAGGGTTTTATGGCCCTGGCTCAGGAGCTGCAGGATGGGAGCGACGCTGGAGTTGGGATGTGCCTCTGAGGGGCACACGCTGGGCCCTGAGGGTTCGGCCGTGGATTTGAAGGCTGCTCTTTGCCTTTTCTGATGGGACTCTTCAGATAGCACCTGTGGCCAGCGTCCTTCTCCTGTGTTCTCACATACCTCTTTGCTTATTTGGCTTGTCACCAGCTTTATTTGCTGTGTGTGCTTCTCACCGTGTCTTTTGGGGGTTATTTGTTACCTGAAAAACAGAAGGAAAATATATTTAGACTTGGATTCATGGTGATTTGGACAGTGTGTAAATTCCAGCATCAGGAATGCACCACGGTGGGGTCATGACTCATCCTGCAGCAGGCTTGTGCATAGCTAATTACACATTTGTTGCCTTGATTGGTATTTGATTTGATGCTGGAAGCAGTCAGTGGAAATGATAATGATTTTGGTGTTAAAATTACAAAACTGAGGCTGAGATTCCTGACACAAATTACAAAATGTTACCTCTTATGTAATGTTAATATCTAAAACACACTGCCTTTGGTGTCAGATACCGCAGTGATAATGAGTACGAAAAGAAATGTGGAGCCTGTGAACGGAACTTGGGCAAACTCTACTTTTGAAGTCCTGCTTTCTGCTTAGTCTGCTCTTTTAGACTTTTGTTTTTCTCTTCCCTCTCATTTTTCTGGTGTTGGTGGTATCAGAAAAGGTGGTGGAGGTTTTCCCTCTACCCTAAAGCCAGGGAGTTTGACTGCCTTGGAGAAGGGGCTCGTTTTGTGAACAAGTGAGTCCATGGCAGTGGTTTTTATTAATTCAATAAACTCCTTGCTAACTAGCAGGGCAATCTGTGGCAGGGTTTGTCTTGCTGCTGCTGCTGTTTAGGGGCGGTATCTGCTAATGAGCTGTGGGATTTCCAAACCCCCTTTCATTTGGGACGCACATCCCTGTCCCCACACCTCGTGGTGGAACCATTGCATAACTGATGACAGCTTTGATGGGCATTAGGGAAGTATTTAATGTGCTTTCGACTTCGTGGAGTAGTGGAATATCTCTGAGAGTGTGGAGCAAACGAGGGAGCAGGTGCTGAGTGGAGCTGTGTGAGTGGCTGCGCTGGGTCGAGCCGAGGGGAGATCCTTGCCCTGGGGTTCCCAGCCTTCACTGCTGCCTCCTTCTCTCTGTTTGTTTGGATTCTTTCTTTTTTTTTTTCTTTTTTTTTTTTCTTTTTTTTGCTGTGGAGGGAATCTGTCAGTTCAGCTGTGGTTTTGGTTGCTGTAAATCTTCCCCTTGCAGAAGTGTTGGGTTTGGGTTTGTTTTGCCTACACGGCTCTGAGTAATGGAGGGATTTTGGTAGAGTGTTGAGCAATGTTTAGTTGACACTTTTAAAAAGAGAAAATCCATCCCTTTCCATGGCCTAGTTTATAGTAACTGAAAAAAAAAACTGGCACGGAGAACATTTACAAGTTGAAAATGAAACAGGTTTGTTTATAGTAGCCACGATTCAGTATTTAACTGCCAGGATAAAAATAACCGGGACGTGTGGCTGCAACATCCCAAGAATCTGCCTCTCATTTGGGAAATGGGAAGGGCACGGCCGCAGGAGTGGCCCAGCCAGCCTTGAGCAGAGGTGCTGGAGTTCACAGAGACATCTGTGCTTCTCTCCCAAATGTGCCCCGTGCTGCTTCCCCTTTGCCCTTGGAAATGTTCAATATTCCGGTTTCCGCTGGAGAAAGCCAGAGAAAGGGAGGTGTGAGTGATGAGCAAGCAAGGAGTTAGTCTCTTTTTTTCTTCCTTAAAGCCAGGTGAGTGATCCTCGCTCTCCGCCTCTCTCCTCTCGGCCAGGGACATCTTCCTCTACGCCAGTGCCTCTTCCTGGGGAAGAGCAGAGAGCTGAGCCCCCAGTGCAGGGCGTGTAGAAGCTGCTCTAGGAGCCAGTGCTGTGGTTTCTGTGCTGCTCCTTTCTGTGCCTCACTTCTTCCTGTTCCTTTCCTCTCGCCCTCACTTAACTCGGGCTGTGCTTTTTGGGGGCCGGGGCAGCCGGTGCTGCTGAGCCATCGTCTGCCTGCAGTCCTGGAGCTGGCCCTGGCAGCACCTTCACCAAAAATCCTGGAATGGTTCGGGCTAAAGGGACTTCAGAGCCCGTCCAGAGCCACCCCTGCCATGGCAGGGACCCTTCCCACCATGCCAGGAGCTCCCAGCCCTGTCCAGCCTGGCCCTGGGCACTGCCAGGGATCCAGGGGCAGCCCCAGCTGCTCTGGGCACGTGGGCCAGGGCCTCCCACCCTCCCAGGGAAGGATTTCTTCCCAGTATCCTATCTGGCCCTCTAGACTCACTTTCTCTTACACTTGGAAAAATATTTGACAAGGATCGTGAGAGCTTCCATTATCTGTTTTGAAACAATTTTGATTTCTGTGACTCCAGAGCTGCTAGAAAGAAATATTTTCCAAAAAATCAGCATACTAGGTTTTCAATTCAACTTCCTGTGATACCAGAGGGACAATGGATTCTTCTTTTATCCCTTGAAAAGAAAGGATAAAGTGCTGAAGCTCTAAAAGACAGGACCCTTTGCCTGTCAGCAGCAGGGTGTAGCCAATGCTGTGATTACTGTCTGAAGTATCAGTGCTGCTGCTGTTCGGTGTTACTGAACAAAGGATTGGGATATGGCAATGGCAGAGCTTCTGAAATTCTTGGGCAAGGAGCCAGCAGGTTCCTGGGGCAGGGGGATGGTGCTGCTGGGAGTTGTTCTGCTCTCCAGGACTGTCACAGAATCCAGAATGGTTTGGGTTGGCAGGGACTTTAAAGCTCATCTCGTTCCACCTCCTTCCTCACCAACCCGATGGGCTCCCCAAAATAATTGTTCTCTGTAGGTGTCGTGTTGGATTTTACCGTGGCAGTGCTGGATGGGAGCAGATAAGGGATGGTTTCCCCTGTACATCATCAGGACAGTGCAGTGCTCTAAATCTCGCTCAGGTGTTTCTGGTAGTACTTTCTCTGCTAAGGTTTCATCTTCTAAAATGAATTGGGAACTTGATGCAGCCTCAGACATGGTTAGTTTGAACTTGTCTTTTGAAAGTGAAGTTGTCCTTGGAGTGTCCTAGGGAGGAGAAGTCCACAGGGACAGGGTGGTTTGGCTGAAGCACTACAGAGATGCTTCACAAATGCTGACACTTGAAAAACAATTAACTCTTTATTTTATTCTTCTTTTTTTCAGTTCCTTGTGTGGAGCCTGGAAGAACCTTCAGTAAACCTGCTAACACTGATGAGAGATCTTTTATGCCAAGGTAAGAATTTCTTCGTGTTCTCATCATGCACTAAATGAAATTTCTGTGAACATTGGAGTGGGTCCTTGATAAGTGAAGTTCTTCACTCACTCTCTTTCAGTGCTTATGTTTGCTTATTTGGAGGGATGCTCCTGTTAAAGAATGCAGAACACAGATGGATTCTGATGCATCAGGTGTCTGTGGTGTAGAAGCAATGTTTTTTTGTGGTTCTAGATTAAAGAACCCTATGATTGATGGCCCTGTAGGTGATGCAGGTGTTTGGGGAGGGATGGAATAGCAGAGGGAGCTGCAGCTCAGGGCACTGCTGGGGGTGACTCGTGCTCTGTGCCCCCTGCTCATCCTGCTCCGGCTCAGTGGCCGTGCCTGGGAAAAGGAAAGGAGCAAGAGGACACACTCAGCTTTTGCTTTATTTTTGCACCACAGCATTCACAACTAATGAGACCAGTTTCACAACATTTACAGTGAATTTTTTTTACACTCTTTAGTGATCATACTCTTCTCTTGACTCTAAAGGAACGCTTAACACCCATAATTTAATTCCATTTGGAAATGGAGCCGTTGCTTCTCAGCATGTGACTCTACTACAGAGAGCTCTGGATGGAAATGAATGCTGCTGTGTCTGACTGTATTTAGGTGGGCTTCAGCAGTTGCCAAATGAAAAGTTGGCTGGGATGCAGCATAGTAATTTCTCGAGCACTCTATTCATGTTGTATAAACAGATAACATTAACATACTTGTGAAAGAGCTACAAGATAATTAAAGCATGTGGGGTTTAGAGTAATAAGGCTCGTGCCTTTCAGGATCTTGGTTTCCTGTTGCACCTGAAAAAAAAAAATCAGCAAATACTGTAGAGAAGAAATGAGAAGTTAAGTCTTGTACTGCTCCCAGCCTCAACTTTCCCACAAGTATTTTCTACTATAAATAAGAAGTGAAATAGTTCACAGCTAAATTTAACCCTTAGCTTGATTGCTTCCTGGGTTTTCTTTGGTGGAACTGTAGGGAAATGAAGACAAACTAGATGAATTTCTAAAGCATTTACACTTTATAAAGAATGCATCAGCTTTTCATTTCTAGGCGTTATCAAAGGGGAAAATAATTGTTAATTGGAATTCCCCTGTCCTTCCAGTTCAAAATCATGATTTTCGTAAGAAAGGAAGCGAATGTTACTTCTCAGGGAAATGGTCAAGCAGAAGAGCTTACAGTTCCCAGAACTGCCAGCGCTGCTGTCAATGTCCTCGAGTGCACAGGCACTGCCTGCTCTGCTCTGAGGCAGTTCCTGGAAAACCCCTTCCAGTTTGACTCGATTTCACAGTGTGCAGTTAGGCAGCTGCAGCTCGCATGGGCTTCAAGAGCCGAAGAAAAACCTCCTCCAGGTGCTTAAAATGATGGGCTGCACTGATTGCTTGAGCCTTACTCCCTCTCCAAGGCTTGGATGAGGGGAGGGCAGCCTGGCTGTGCGACTGCAGAGAGCCTCCGCACAGGCAGCTCCTCTATTTCTGGTATTCGGGCTTAAAAGTGACGAGTTGAAAGCTGTGCTAAACCGAACACAGGATTTTGACCCTTTCCAGGTTTTCAGTTTTTGTTTAAACTCATTCTTGGGTGGCATGAAGCAGGCTGAGGGCTGAGGGGGGCGGTTTTGGGTCCCCAGTTCAGCAGCAGCACACGGGGTTCCTCTGGGCTCTGCTTGACATCTTCCCCTTGGGAGTCGAAATGACAGCAGAGAACCCGTCCCGATTTAATGATTGCATAAACTTGAGACACAGATTGTCAGGGAATCGTCCACATTGCAAAGCTAAAAATACAGACCCCGTTCTTCACCGGCGCGTTCACGGCACTCGACGAGGTGATGCGTTTCTCTGTCAAACTCCTCGCAAGACGTTTTTCTTTCCGAAGGCTGTAGGCAGGCAGTGAGCCCATAAATCCTGTGGCAAGGTCAGTGTGAAGTGGCTCGGGAGAGGAGGCTCTGGCAGTGCTCTGTGCAGCCTTACTTGGGAAGGAAGCGCCGTGCCTGCGGAAGGGGGATTCGTGCTGAGCTCATTGTTTGCCACAGCCCGAGCGGGACAGCCCAGCCTGGCTGCTCATGTAAACACCGTGGGAAGTGTTTATCACCGCCTTTGTCATTTGCCTTATTTGTCAGGGAATCTCGAGGAGAAGGAGAAGTTTTCTGGTGCTGCGTAGCGGCTTGAGGGAGTTGCAAGATTTCCATAAAAAGGCAGAGTCTGTGCTGGGTGAGCAGAGCTCTGCCTTGGCAGCCGTGCGCTGGGCCTGACCTTTTCCAGAGAGAAAACACTGACCTAAATCCCTCCCTGCTGGGGGTGGAGGGGAGAAGGAAACCTCTTGACTTGCTTCTTTCTGATCTAATTTCCTTGTCCCGCGCTCTGGTTTGTGCCACGAGATGCTGAGGAAGCAGAGGACAGGCGGTGACAGCTCGTGGTGCCCGGCACAGCTGGGACAGGCTCTGTGTGTGTCCACCCTCTTCCTCTCCAAGCACTGCCAGCATCCAGCTCTGGCCATTTCCCGTACCCTGGGGCTGTTGGAGTGTTCAGGTGGAAAAACAGAACGCAGAGCTGTCAATAAAGGCGTGCTGGGGAGCCCTGGGTGAAGGGGGAGTGCTGCTGCTTTCAGGACAGGGTCCCAGCTCTGTGTTCTAACTGCTGGCTCTCCTCCTGCCTTGCAGGTCGTCGCTCTCTGCACAGACCACACCATGCGTGAGTACAAGCTGGTGGTCCTTGGCTCAGGAGGTGTGGGCAAGTCCGCTCTGGTGAGTTTGGGCAAGCAGCTCTGAAGGCCATTCCCAGCCCTGCAGCTCCTGCCTCGCTGCAGGCCAGGTTACTGCTGCTTTGGGGAATTGCTGTGACTTCTAACGTGTGCCAGGAGTTCGTGTAGCCGCTGTGACACTGCTGAGTGGAGGGGTGTCGTGGTTTTGGAGAGGTGATTAATTGCTGGTAATTAGCGTGTCCTGTCTGCTTCCTGCATGGGTGTTGTGCAGTACATGGCTGAGTGTGTGAGTATTAAACCCCAGGCAGCGCTGGCACAGCAGGAGAAGTCTGGCTGGAATCAGTGAGAGGATTAGGGGCTCAGCCTTGCACACCTCCAAGGCTCGTGCTTTCCATCCAGAGTGAGCACCTGGGCTCCGGGCACGGGCTGGGAATCTGTCTGCAGCCCTGCAGAGAGAGGGAGGAGCAGGCTGATGACACTTTGCTCTCCTGAAGTGCTTGTCTTGTTCCTAAGGAGAGGTTTACAGGGCAGAGTTGATAGCAGAGCACTGTGAGAGACTTGTGTCACCCATTTATCACTCACCAGTCAAGCAGCTCTCTCCAGCAGAGAGGAAAGAACTGGTCAAGTGTGAAGTTATCTACAACAAGGAACTGCAATGTTCCTTGTCACACACATGACAGTGGCTGAGCAGCCTTTGGTGTCCTGCCTGGTTATTCATTCTGCCAGGTAATAATCCTGGTAAATCACCTGCAGAATCCCAGGGAACAGGAGCAAAGATTGTTCGGTCATATATCAAATTTGATGCGCTCTTTCAGCAATCCCATCCTAATCACTACAAGATATTTACAAGGTGTAATGTTTTTTACAAGCTCTGTTCTTCCACAGCAGTTTAAGCAATCTGTATTACTTTTTCTACCAGCACTTCCCTGATTATCTTACTTTTCTTATGTAACACTGAAAGACTCACTAGGTGAAATGGAGCATTTAGTAGTATGGCATAAATAAAAATTACTCAGCATCTGATATACTTGAATTTCCTTCTTTGTGATATGAAGTCTGAGTCAGCACCATCACCGACCTTTTTAACAGCTGAAATGCAAATACTCAAATAGTCTGGTAAACAAAAGTGAAATTCTTTTTGACAGGCTGGGTGCTAAGTCAGCATATCTGGTAATTCATGTGCAGATCCATTCTGTTCATAGGAGCACACAGTAAGTGCCAATTAGCAGCTAGGAGTGGATAATATTTAGCTTTCAAAGAGTGTGTACTTACTTACAAGCATTAGCAAGGAGAGGTTACAAGGTGGGATTTAAAATAATACGAGGGTCGCTTTAAATTTCATTCTTCCAACGGTATAAAGTGACCTGTGCAACAAAGAGCCTGCTGTTCATTTCCAGCTCTGTTTGCACGGGAGTGCAGATGACAGTATGGGGTTGTTTCACTGCAGATCCTCCTCGTTGGCTGAACTCTTCTGTGCCAGCACAGTGCTGATGCTGCTTCTGGTAACAGTGATGGAGTAGCAGAAAACCTTCCCAGTTAGAAAGCCACAGTTGTTTAGCAACTTTTGTTTCCTGTACAGCAGTTTTATCCCATTTCTGAGGCTGAACCTCTTGTGGAGTGGCAGAGGGTGACACAATTTACAGAACTGGAAACTGCACAGCCCAAACAGAGGGAAGCTTCGACAAGTCCTGAATCTACACATAACCCAAAACCACCCCCAGATCTGTAGCTTCTCCCGTGGCCTTTCTTTTCACCTGTAATGAAATAAAGTCCGTGGGAGATGGAGAGTGTTCCCCGTCAGCAGGGGTTAGTCAGGCTCCCACGCTCTGGGTTCTGCTGCCCAGAGCTCCCCGAGCAGGGGCACAGATGTGACCGTGCTCGTGTCAGAGCCTGTGGCAGAGCTGCCTTCTCTGGGCCTCTCTGGGCAGCAGCTGTGCTAACCTGAGCGTGCTGAAATGCAGAAACTGCCCTGAACCACAGCGTGTCACCTCCAGCTCTGCCTTGGCCTTGGTGTGGGTCAAACACTGGGATCCGCCTTAGCAGGACTGTGAGGGCTCTGCTGAGATCCCTTGCTCAGGCAGACTGGCACATCCGTTTGGCGTGACAGGAAAATACTGGAGAAGCAGAGACTTCGTTCATTAGAGTGTAAAATACACTTATTTAGTGATACAGAACGATTCTGAACGGGAGCAGTTGTGGCTTCTCAGACTTTCCTCACAGATTGTCAGAATTTGTGTATAAAACTTGCGAAAGGTTCAGTTAGCAAAAGATATTTGGTGTGTTTGTTGATTTTTTCAAGAGGCGAAATTGAGTGCTGGGCTCTCAGCTCTCAGTTTCACAAACAAACACCACCGAATAACGTGATTTTAACAGAAAAAACCCACAAATTTTATTTTCATAATTGAAATTTTACGTCTTCTTTTCTGGTCCTCACTATTGACTTTTAACAGCAGAGGAGTTTTACTGTTGTTACTTTTTCCTGAAGTGCTTCTTGGTGAATTGTTTCTGATTTTGTTCAGCTCACTTAGGTTTCTTCTTCTTTCCTTCCTCCCCAGACTGTACAGTTCGTTCAGGGAATTTTTGTTGAAAAATATGACCCAACAATAGAAGACTCGTACAGAAAGGTAAAACACCATCGTTTTTATTTCTTTGAAGTCTCGCGGAGAATTGGACATTCCTGGGGCTGTTTTGGAGGCAGGGCTGGAGTTGCTGAGCCGGAGTCCTTGCAGGATCCCGGGGCTGTTACGTAATCCCAGCCACAGAGCTGCTTTCTTCCCTGGATGGATGTCAAGTGACCCATTGTTTCACGGATTAGCAGAAATGTCACCAGCGTTAAAGGCACCAAAACATACACTAAAAACTTGTGACATTTGTGCCTGTGATAATTAAATTAAATTGTGGTATGAGTTCTGCTGTTAAATTTACTTGACTTCCCTGGGATTACCCTCGTTAGATCCAAGACATTTCTCTCTGAGTGAAAGATTTGCAAAATTTCACTGTGAAATATTTTGCATTTTCTTCTCTTCCTTATTCCCTGCTTTCCCAGCAGCAAAGAAAAATCAAAGTTTTAAAGTGCTTTGATTTGTAAGAGTGGATTAAGTCGAGATATTTACAATCTCACTTAAGTTGAGATGTTTACAGCGAGCTGCTCATTTAAGCCTCGCTAATGAAGGGAGTCCTGGAGCCCGTGAGCTGACCCAAATGCCTTGCTTGGGGCGTAATTAATCCTCTAGCAGCAGCGCTGCTCAGCCCTGGGGAAGGGCAGGTGCCTGCTCTGCTGAGAGCCCTCTGTGGCAGAGCTGCCAACTGAGCTGCGATGCCTCTTGCCTGTGCCCCTGCAGACAGTTTGGTCTGAGCTCTTTGTTCCCCTCTTTCCCCAGCAAGTGGAAGTAGACTGTCAGCAGTGTATGCTGGAGATCCTCGACACAGCAGGCACAGTAAGTGGCGTTTCTTTGTCTGATTGCTGAGCGGTTCCTTTGGTCAGAGTGGTGATCCTGCCCAGGCAGAGCAGTGAGCCAGCTGCAGGAGCTGAAAGGGAAGGGTTTTGTGCAGTAACGCAGCGTGGTGAGTGCTGGGTGAGCTCTGTCCCCAGTGCTGGGACAGAGCTTGGTGCCTCCTGTGCCCGCCCTGTGGCAGCTCAGGGGGATTTCAGAGGTGAGCTTCGCAGGTGGCTGGAATGCCAGGGCTGCTGCCCAGCAGGGAATGCCAGGGCTGCTGCCCAGCAGGAAATGCTAGGGCTGCTGCCCAGCAGGGAATGCCAGGGCTGCTGCTGCCCAGCAGGTGCCATCAGCTGGTGGGGACGAGTTCTGGGCCGTGCTGCCAGGGAGCCTTGCTCCTGCAGGCAGCTCCTGGCACTGCCCTGCTGCTGTCCCCTGCAGGCACAGCCCTGTCCCCGAGCACACAAACCCTCGGGGGGCTGGCAGCACGGCCCGGGCAGGGGCTGCTCCCTGCAGGTTGGTTTATTGGGAAACCTTGGGAATTCTCAGCAGCAGAAGCTCGGAGCTGCCCAGCCTGCTCTGGCATTTCACTCTGTCTGCAGACGTGGTTTTATTGCTGCTCTTCATCTTTTCCCCATTTTTTTCAAGAAGCCCTTTATTAAGGGAAAAAGGAAAAAGGAAAAAAAAAAACCCAAAGTATTTGAGAGTGCTAATGCTTTTATTCAATTTCCATGCTTCAGTGGGTTTCTGTGAGGGGCAAATATGTAAATCCATGCTGTGTGTCACTCTATTCTTGTCTCCAGTACAATAAAACTCTTCCTTTGCAACTGTTCATTAGCCACATTCACCAGCTAATTACTTTAAAAACTCTTTGCTTGCAGGAGCAGTTCACAGCCATGAGGGATCTGTACATGAAGAACGGGCAGGGGTTTGCACTAGTATATTCTATAACAGCACAGTCCACGTTTAACGACCTACAGGACCTGCGGGAACAGATTTTACGGGTTAAAGACACTGAAGATGTGAGTAGAATAGGTTTGGGTTTATTTCTGCAAATGGTTGAGAAGTGTTTGCCCTCAAACGCCTGGATGTTTACACACAAAGCTGCTTTCAAAGAATATTCCAGGGTGGTGTTGAGTAAGTTTTCAGAGCCTCGTAGTTTTCAGTGTTGTTGTTTGAGGCACAGCACCTGCTAAGGGACATCACAACCAGATCTTCCCATCTCCTGGAAGCTTCAGTCTTTTGGAATGCTGGGAATTGATTGAAAACAACATTACTTTTTCTCCTTTCCAGGATTTGCGTTTCCTTCTTTCTCTGTGCTTTAGCTGTATTTATTTGGCTTCTCTCTGTGCTTCAGCTGTGCTTTATTTCCCTCGGAGTTAAGGGGAAACACCGGTAAGGAATGTTGTGGGTAGCCCTGCCCTGGAGGCTGCCGGGGCTGTTCCAGATGTGCAGGGGAAGCCCAAAGCTGGGGCGTTCCCAGGGCTCAGCTGGAATTCTCTGCAGCCCTGCAGCAGGGCTCGGGCACTGGGCAGAAGCTGCCACCCAGGGAGGTCACACAGTGGCACCAAGGAAACCATCAGGGAGGTTGTTCTGTTTAAAACTCTTTTTAAGACGGGGCCGAAGGAGCTGTGGGAGTTTGGTGACTGCCAGGAGCTGGGACAGGCTCTCGTGGTGCTGGGCTCTGGCCTGGCTGCAGTGGCCCTGCTTTAAGGAGCTGAGCTGCTATTTATGCACAGCTGCTTTTCCTTGGGGCAGGGATTACTGGGGTAAATCCTGCTGCCAGGATCCTGCTCGGCTCCAAGGGGGAGCCTGAGCTGGGCTGGCTCATCCCTCAGCAGACGCTGCTGCTTTCCTCTGCTCCTCAGTGCTGACATTTGCTTTTTGTGCTACCTGTTGAATCCAAGCTTGAGAGCTTCCTGAACGTTTAAGCCTCGTTCTGCTGAGTTACGAAATGTGCTCCTTTCTATCTTTCATATCAGAATATGTCTAAAGTCCCAATGCAAAAATCATGGCATTATATCTATCTATATCTGGAAGAGTTTATAAATTCCAGCCTTCCACACCTAACAGAAAATGTTCAAAGGTAGTTGCTCACCAAACTCCATTTTTGGATAAAACATTAATAATACCTTTAGAAATAATCTCACACAGAGTTTCAGGTCTTTCAAACCTGTGCTGCTTACTCATCTCAGTATCACTTTTTGCTCTATTATTTCACATCTTCATGTACTTTAGCTTTTTGCTGAACATGTTCAAAATATATTTTCATGTTTCAGTATGAGAAAATTTTTCTTAACTGTCTAGAAAACTAAAAGAACAGGATATGTGCAACTCTGTCTAAGCTGATAGAGTTGTACATATCCTGTAGATCTAATTTCAAATGAGCTTTTTTTGCATTTGCTGCATCTGTACTGTGACTTCAGGTTCCTGAAGTAATAAGGAAAGTTTATGTCTCAAAAACACGATCATTTTCTAATGGGTATGGCTGGGAGTTTTAAAGACAAAAATTAATCTTGAGTGTACTTGTGTCAGGAAGAGACCACAAATATTAACACTGAGTTAGATTAAAAACACACAGTGTGTTGTAAATTACCAAACGAAGCGGGTGCTGATTTCTTTTCCAGCTGGAAAGGAGTCGATTTCTGCTCAAAGAACGAAATGTTTGAGGAAATGGAGCGGGTGCACACCCTTATCAGCAGCTCGGTGGGGCTTTTTTCTGCAGGGAAACAGGAAATGGTGCTGGGCTGGGGGCCCTGCTGCTCTGCTGGGGCACTGCTGGCACCTGCCACTGCCCCTCGGGCTGCCCAGGAGCCACGCTGGGCCTTTGCAGGGCGGTGCAGGGCGCCAGGGTGTGCTTTGGAAGGGTCCCCGCAGCTCATCCCTGGGCAGGGACCCCTGCAGCCCCTGCAGGCTGGCCTGGGACAGCTCCTTCTGTGCCTCTTTGGGACTTCTTGGAGAGCCCCAGCTGTGGCAGACACTGGGCAGGGGCAGGTGCCACTTCATCATCGTCTCCTGGTTTTTATTGGTTTTTATACTTCATACTGCCCTTTCCCCCACTGGATTTTCCCCCACTGGATTTCCCCCACTGGATTTTCCCCACTGGATTTCCCCCTCTGCCCTTTCCCCTCTGCCTTTCCCCCTCCTCGGTTTGAGAGCCACAGCTGCACAGAGCTCCCTGCACACGAACATGCTGATGGATCTCTCCTCCTGCTTGCTCCTCTCCAGGTTCCCATGATTCTGGTTGGCAATAAATGTGACCTGGAGGAAGAACGAGTCGTGGGCAAAGAGCAGGGGCAGAACCTAGCACGACAGTGGTGTAACTGTGCCTTTCTAGAATCGTCCGCAAAGTCGAAAATCAACGTAAATGAGGTAACCTCCACCCGTTCCCGTGTGTGCCCAGCATGAACGTGGCATTACGCTGGCCTGTGTGTCTGAGCTGGGGAGTTCAGGATGCTCCAGGGTTCTGGGAAGGGCTTGCCACGCAGTGTATTCGGGTGTTTTCTGTCTGCTTGAAGGAGGTCTGCTCCCTTTCTTTTCTCCACAAAGGCAGGGGTGGCTCCCCAGGGTTTCTAGAGCCTCTCTCAGAGGGGTCCTGAGCCAGCCCAGCTGGCTGGGTGACTCTCAGCTTGGGTCAGCTTTATCTGGAAAGAATGTTTTGTCAGGATAACTGCTGCCCTTCCAAACATGGCTGAGCCCGTTGTGCTGCTTGTCCTGTGTGCTGCTGGCTGGTGGTTTTGAAGCGTTTGTATTTCTGGCTGCAGATGCCTCGTCACACACTCTGTAAGCCCCCAGCCGGCTCGAGCCGTGCCCAAACCCAGCTCTGAGCATTTCAGGGTTTGACTGCCAGCCCCTGTGCCCTGGGCTGCCTTCTGCTGCTGCCTGGGGCCGTGCCTCGTGCTCAGGGGGCTCTGCTCCACATCAGGCTCTGCGTTTTTATTCTCTGCTGGGAGTTATCTGCCTGTGCCAGAGGCCAAGTTTCCAGGCACAAAAGCTGAGGTGACCCCGTGCAGCAGAGCTGGGCTGGTGCCAGCAGATAAGCGGGACCGTTTAGGGGGTGTGTGATAAGCAGGAGCAGCAGGAGGCTGGCCTGGGCCCAGGCTGGCGTGGCAGCCAGCAGGATGTGCTGCACGGGCTGGGGCAGAGCGAAGGGAGCTCCAGGATCCCTGGAATTGCAGCTCCTGGGACTGGGATTGGCCTGGCTGCAGCGTCCAGCAGGGATTTGTGTGTCCGAGCTGGAGGAGAACGGGGACTGGTGATGAGGCAGGGAGCAGCTGATGATGAGCAGATCCCCGGGAGCGTGGCAGCTGCTGGGCTGTGTGCATGCAGAGTTTGGGGTGCAGGCTGAGCCTCGGCAGGCACGGGGGCTCACCTGGGCACAGCCTCCCCCTGGAAGCCGGGCTCTGCCCCTTCCCTGCCCGGGCTGCAGCCTCAGTCAGCTCGCAGCAGAGACAACAGTGTGGTTTTCTGGGAGATGGCTTCCTTGTGATCTTGGTTTTCTGGTTTCGTGCCAGTTGATATTTCCTAGTTGTGAAAAGTACAAAAGCCGAGGAAATCAAAGAGAGAAATTGTGAATGGAGCAGCGCAGTGCGCTGGGAGTCTGTCCTGCTGCCTCCTGGGCTGGGGAGGCGTTTGCATTCCTCTGGGGGTTATTCTTGCTTTCTCACTACTTCTGGAGTTTCTAAAATTGTTAAAATCTAGGCAAAGAGTGATAAATTCCTACATGTGTTTGCTGAATGTGAATCAAACCTTTCAGATAATAAGCTTTATGCCAGAGTGAGTCAGGTGTCCTTCTGGTGACCTCTGAGATGCATTTGCAGCACGCTGGCTGTTTTTAGGGATGGTGGCATTCCTGAAACCTTGTTGCAGACATCTGTACTCACAGTCAGTACTAGCACTCAAATAATCTAACTTATGAGAAAGGAAAATCTTAAATTTCAGTTGTTACAGTGTGTTATAAACGGTTTCTTTGTCTTCTGAATTTCTTGGGAATCAACAAGAATTTGTGAGCTGTCAGCCACTCCAGGAAGGGGAAAAAATAAACAAGGACAAGGGTGGAGCCCTCTGAAGGTTGAAATATTTCTCCTCAATGCTGTGACCCAGCTCCAAGCATTTTTGCAAAGCTCATTTTGCTATAAATGGGTTGAGTCTTGCTGGGAAAACAACTCCCAGCACCAGTTCACAAAAGCTGTGCAGCTGAAAGGGCCCTGTGCTGGTCCCTGGTGGAAATGTGGGAGTTCAGATGTTGGGAGGGACAGCCAGGGCACAGGGCAGGCTCTGCACACACCCCCAGCTCACAAGGTGATCCTTGAGGATATTGTGCCTGCCTTCAAAAACCCTTTGTCAATCCCGGGTTTTCTCCCATGTTCCAAAGCAAGGAAATTGTTGCCATTTCATTGCCGTGATCTGCTGAAGGCTTTGGTGGTGATAAACTGAGATTCCAGCTCCCTTATGCTCTGCTCACTGATGGGAGCCTTGGGTTTCTTCTTCCATAAGGAGCTGCTTGGGAAACATATAATAAGTTCAGGCAGTTCAATTGAATTTACACAACTGCAGCCACCAGAAAAAAAAAGAGTTGTCAGCTCCCCAGCCTGCCTCAGTTTTGACAGCTTGTGTTTTATCCCTTGGCTTTTTCACCTTGTGTTTTTCATTTGCAGATCTTCTATGACCTGGTCAGACAGATAAATAGAAAAACACCAGTGGAAAAGAAGAAGCCTAAAAAGAAATCATGTCTGCTGCTTTAGACTCCCATCACGCAGCAGCTCTGAGCCAGGTAAGAGGTGTCTGAATCCTGCCTGGGCCAGGTGAGAGAGCAGCTCCTGACAGGGCCCCCTTCCCTCTGTGACTGAGCAGGAGCTTTCTTTTGACTCCTCCAGGGTCTCCCTCTGGCCTGTGACACCGAGCTCTGAGCCACTCGTGCTTCCTTTTTGTCTGCTGGGAAATATTGGTGTTGCTGCTGCCGCTGCTGTCCCCGTGCTG
Source organism: Regulus satrapa (assembly GCA_013396955.1). NCBI lineage: Eukaryota > Metazoa > Chordata > Aves > Passeriformes > Regulidae > Regulus > Regulus satrapa. Next base: position 1,053,424 of record VWZN01009185.1, read on the forward strand.
GGAGCTCTGGGGACAATTACAGATTGCTTTGGGTGGGACATGGGTTTCAGTGGCACAGAAAAAAAAAGCTGCCCACCAAAAAGACCAAAAAAAAAACCCCCTCAAACCAAAACAAACATAAAAATCCCAAAACCAAACCCAACCAAAAACCACGCCAAGGCTGGACACAGCTATAAATAATCTTCCTGTGTATCTTGGCAGGGAACTCTGTGTGCTCACAGCTGTTCTGTCATGCTCCTGGAAGGAAACAGCAGCTCGCTCTGTGGCTCCAGGTTTGGGACCCCATTTGGGAGCAGAGAAGGCCCTGGGTGATGGCCCAGCTCTGCCACCGGCCTCTGTCACCGCAGGCTGCACAGGCTGTCACCCTCAGAGGGTTCCTGGGACCCCGCAGAGCCTCTGCTCTGCCCTGCGAGAATCCAGCAGAGCAGCTGTGTCCTGCAGCGCTAGGGACAGCCCCAGAAGGCTTCCAGGGCTGAGCTCCTGGGGACAGGGACTCTGCCAGGGCTGCTGTGCTTGGGGCAGCCCAGGTGTGGCTCGGGAGGATCAGGGCAGCTCTGCAGTTCGAGCTGTCCTCGGGGATGGATGATCGTGGATGATCATCCCTGACCCCGATGGACGAGGCTCTTAGCCCAGCTTTGGGTGCCAGAAGGCGACAGCCCAGGGCTGTGGGGAAACGCAGCCTTTAGGAAAGGAAACTGAAGAGCTTGGAGTGGCTTTTGCTACTGCTCAGGTGCTCCCTCCTGCTCAGCCAGGATGGATTTGGGCTGCCCCAGCCTGGGATGAAGGGATCTCTGCCCTGTCCCTCCCTCCCGGGGTCCCGTGTGCAGCACTGAACCTCTGGGACCTGCTGGAGGAGTTGCTGTGCTCTGGGCTCCCTGGAAGCCCAGAATCGTGGATGCTTTGTGTTGGCAAGGCCCTGAGCCCCTCTCCTTCCACCCTGCCTGAGTCCCCTCCACATCAGGGCCTGCTGCCCACAGCTCGGGGGGCTCTGAGAGCAGCGAGAGCACAGGGGGGTGACATTCCCTGCACGGGGGTGACATCCCCTGGCCCTGGGGGTCACTGCCATCCCCTGCTCAGGGGGGTGACATCCCCTGCACGGGGGGTGACATCCCCTGCTCAGGGGTCGCTGCCATCCCCTGACCCTGGGGGTCACTGCCATCCCCTGGCCCTGGGGGTCACTGCCATCCCCTGCTCGGGGGTCACTGCCATCCCCTGGCCCTGGGGGTCACTGCCATCCCCTGCTCAGGGGTCACTGCCATCCCCTGGCCCTGGCCCTGGGG